>JAQQZS010000010.1:15709028-15722932 GCA_030068045.1 Platyallabes tihoni | reverse complement strand
ATTTATTAACTGAAATAAATTAAACTAAATGACCATAAAAAAAAACATTGTCAGGATGTGCTACTGCATCCGCAGATGTCGTTGTCATTCAGCCCCACTTGTGTGTTTGCGTTATTGTAAAAACAAAATGCAGTGAAAACAGTTTTGAAATTGAATAGTTGGTTGTTTAAAGCATCTGACACAGTACCTAATTGAAATCTTTATCATTTTTCGGGAGGAGGGGGAAGTGAGGGAAATGCTTGGAAATGGAATACTGTTGTTAATCATGGAGCAATTTAGATCTCTGCCATCTTTCTTGGCCTGTTACAGACATGGGATAGTTTTGCCATCTCATATCTCCAAGGTTCAAGGCTGAGCTCAGATTACTGTCTACGTGAATTTTTGCATGTTCTCTGTATGTCCATGTGGTTGTCCTCCGTTACTCCAGTTTCCTAGATGCATTTGCTACTCTTAATCGAGCCTAGGTGTTATTAAAATACTTGAGTTTTTTTGTGTTTTTTGTGCTATTAAAGTTGTTTTGTGCACAGTAATTCCACAGTTGGCTCTGAATCCACGAAAACCATAAAAAGTATAAAGTGGTTACCAAAGATGGATGAATGTTCCTCCCAGGATGTGATACAGGCAGCAGCAAAAGACCCCAGGACATCAATTAGTTTCAAAAGCCATTCTTTGAAATAGGAAATACCCATAATTTATATAGGAGCTTGTGTCCTGGGAATCTGATAAGTGACACCCCTGGAATGCCTAATGGTGGCCTTCATTCTAGCTCAGGGCAGCTCTTCCTGCGACCACCACCACCACTATCACCACCGCCACCCCCTCTCCTAAATGTCTCCTCTAGCCAAAGCTTTTTTCTGTTAAGAAGAACTGTAAGCAGATGGTTGGTTATACATTTATGATTGCTTAGAAATATTAACAGTAGTTAAATATTAGCCCAGGCAAAATGATTTGAATAGTTTCTAAGCATGCCAGGAAAACATGGAAGTCGAACAAAGAGATTAATACAGTAATTGTGCATACATGCAGTTGTTGTCATTTTTTCTATATAGTCAACAGGATTGAAAAAGTTAGCATAGTCAAATGAAAAATCAAATGTTTTGTTTGTTTTTGTTTTTTGAAATACATTTAGAATTCACCAAATCCCCCAATTCAAGTAAGTTTTCCACTGCTTTTAACGTGTAGTGACCAATAATGTTCCATGGGATGCTTTAATGCCCATCCTCCATGTTCATCCTAATTTGTAAGCACATGAGCAATTCTTCATATTTAGTGAAAAGTACAAAGTAAGAAAAAGAAAACTTAATCGCAAACCCCAACTATTGTTAATTTTATTCTATTACTTTTATTACTAAGTTTCATTCTATTACTTTCGGTAGAAGAATGTGCTGATGGTGATGGGAGGGGACATCCCAGAACTCTGCAGTGTTGCAGTTCTCATCATGCATTTCTTCATTGCCACTACTGCTCCTCTGCTGTGAAACCGCAACAGGAAACGGCAATATAGTGGTCAATACTGTGAAGGTGCAGAGCTGAGCCTGGGTAGGGCTTTTTGTGACCACATAAAGACTCCCAGACCTTACAAATGAACAAATTGAGTCTGCAGTAAACCTAAAGGGAACTGTCCCCAAGTGGACTTCCACAGAACTTCACTAGTGTGGTTCATGAGGTCGAGATATAAATGGCATCTGAGATGTATTTTTCCTCTTCCATCAGACCTGCTCTGTGAGCCTAACATTCAACGGCTGCTAATTTATTTATCTAACTACACTTTTCTGCATGTGGTCTTCTGAATAAATGTGATATTTTCGAGAATGTTTCTCTGGGGTATTTTACAGGGGACTCTAGTAAATACTCAGACTAACAGTCTAAGTAGATGAGCATGGCTTTAGAAATATGCAGTTAAAGGTACTTATAGGTGACATACTGTACATGCTTAAACCCAAAGGCTTGAGTCATTAATTGATTTTTATTGAACATTTTGTTTTATATTCCAGTAGGGAAACCAGTCAACTATCCTAGATTTCACACCTTCCAGAAAAGCAGTTAACCTTCCACTTGCTGCCAAAATGTGTATGAATCATAGAGAATGAAACAGTCGAAATTAGACGTTTCATAGCTCAATTCCTATTCTGCTTTTAATGTTTAGGTAAATATCTCCTTGTAAATCCTTTGTCACTACACTGGAAAACTCATATTTAGTTTATCAGAGCAGAAATGATTGAGCTCACCTGTAATTAACCTGCTTTGGTTTGCTTTTTTAAATCCTGCATATCATATTTTAATCTTAGAATCTAAGAGAAGTTTTTGTGGGTTTTTCATTGATGTGTTTGTTACCAATTGTTTTATTTTTCAAACGCTAATTTATGACATTAACTGCATATAGCAGTTACTCATTACCCCTAAGCTCTCCTCTCCTCGCCGTCCCAAGGTGTGGTGGCCATATATATATATATATATATATATATATATATACTTTATCATAAAAAACCTGATGGCAATCAATCAATAAATCAGTTAATCAATACCTTACAAGTATGTATGCAAGTAAGGAAGTAAGTAGATAGATAGATAGATAGATAGATAGATAGACAGACAGACAGACAGACAGACAGACAGACTGGACTGGCCAGAGTTGAGGTATGAGTTCTTAGTTAGTAATGAATGCCTTACAAGAAGGAATTCATTTATATCTAACCACGTCTGATATTTAACTATCAGCACAGACGAGGAAAGATTCAAAACTATTTCATTTTATTTTGTTGTTACTGAATGGTCCATAGTCAGGTAGAAACTTGAATTTTGTTTCTCATTCTCTCCAACAAATGAAAATGTAGAATCTCCTCTTAAACAGAAAACAAGTTATTTCATATACAGTACTGTACAGAAGTCGTAGAGACCCTGTATTTGTTACTGCAAACTTTGTTACAAATTTCTTTTAATTTTATTTTATTGAGTCAGGGCAAAAACATCTCTGATTTTTTAACATCAGTATTTCCCTGGAAAAATTAAATATCAGTAACTGCTTTTTGTACAAAAACAATGTGGAAGTTGCTGTGTTTTGCATAAAAAGGTGCAACATTCAACTTCCTCAGAAGAACTGTTGGTGGTTCTGCATGGTGCTCAGTAAAACTTAGTAGCTAATTTCCTTATAAAACTGCACAAATTGTAACTGAAACTACCTACTGACTTTGTTTCATTAATTACTGTTTAGTGGGATTTATATATTTTGTTTGTTTGTTCATTTTGATTTTGCTTTGTTTGGAAGTCATCCTTGCTCTACAGTATTTATTTGCATGCCTAAGACATGTGCGCAGTACTGTATAATTATTGTCACTGACTGTTTAACTACATGCTTGGGGTTTCCCGATCATTTTATATGGATTAAGCATACGTTCTGTAATTGTACACATTTCTACCCAGTTAACTGATTGAATTTGTCAAAATGTATGATCGTCCAGGACACATCATCCAGACACATTGCTAAAGTTAAAAAAAAAATCAGCAATTCCTTAGAAGTATCACAGTTACATCATCTGACAATACAGTACAATAAAAATATCTTACAGTAAGAAGCAAACCATTTGCTTTTTGGACACTTAAACAGACGTTATCATTACATTTCTGCTGTATTCTGTAGACTTTGTAAATTCACATATTTCTTCTCTTTCCTGTTTGCGGCTTAAATAATCTAAATTTAGCTCCCAAAGTACTATTAAATAGAATAGTAAACAGATATTGGAGCAAGACTACAACATACAGTAACTGTATGCATATAAATGGCACTAGAAATAAATTAAATTACATAATATTTTAAAAGGGCACATTGTTTCCATGTAAGTTTAACATGCAAGTCTTCCAAAGTGACTTTGATTTGACTGCATAAAAACAATGTTCATATTTACAGAAGTATTTGAACCAGGGTCATATTACTTAAAGGTATTTTTACGAGAAATCTTTGCATTTAAAAGTCTTACTGGAAGCCCTTACTTACGGCAATTGTACAGAGAAAATGAAATTACTTGTACTTTGTCTGTATTGCTTTATGGTTCATAAAATCATTTATGACCCATCAAAGTCAGCAATTTAAGCCACAAAGAAACACAAAGTATATTTAATTTATACATTTAAAGATATAATGTTTTGTATGCATCCCTAAGCCTGCTTTCATATATTACAAATATCTTTATGTGTGTGCGTGTGTGCGTGTGTGTGCATGTGTGCGTGTGTGTGTGTGTGTGCACTTCTGCTTCACTGAGTCTACTCATCTGCTCATCAATTTAGCATTTCACTAAATGGTGCCTGAGGCACATCTTCAATGGGTCTGTTACCTCCCACGCTGGCTGGCTTTGAGCTCCACAACACCCCAACCATATCACAGGTTCATGACAGTCTTTTAGGGAGACTATGGGTGGACTAAATGGTCAGTATGACAAAGTTCACAGAGTTCTGTATCCAAGCATATTCATGGAATGTTTCCTAGAAGGGACAAGTGTGGTAGGAAAAGGTACACAATCAACAAGGATGACTGCAGCAGCTGTGAGAAGATTGTCAAGCAAAGCTGATTCCAGAACTTGGGAGATTTACAAGGAGTGGAGTGAGGCTGGAGTCAGGACAAATCCTTGGTGAAACAGAGAAAAAATGTCCAAATGGCATGGCTGTCATTCAGGGTGTGCATGGGAGGCTGTTAAGTGTGTGTTTCAGGAATGGATTCACTGGCACATCACAGGATAATGTGCACTAGTTAATGTTCATTAATGTTCTGGAGTAATGAAGACTAATTGAGTACATAGAGTTGGTCAGTGTAGAGGAAGATGGAGAAGATGTAAAAAAAAAAAAAGAGCTGTTGTTTGGCAATCAACATCCTCAAGTGGCGAGCAATGTTTTAGAGGAGAACACCATTGTGGTAAGATGAATGTTATAGGCTAGACTTTATATTCGGTTGCAATTCAGTCCTTTTCCAGCAGGACTTTAACACTAATTAACTAAATTAACACTAACTGGTTTGCTGATTATATTACTGTGCTTGACTGGCCTGCCAACTTGCCTGACCTGAAGCCCATAGAGAATCTGTTGAGTATTGTCAAGAGGAAGATGAGAAACACAAGGACCCAACAATACAGATGAGCTGAAGGCTGCTATCAAAGCAACCTTGTCCTAACATCTCAGCAATGCTACAGACTGATTGCTTCCATATCGTGCCGCACTGATACAGTAATTCATGCTAAAGGAGCCCCGACCAAGTTCTGACTGCATAAATGAACATATTTTTCACATGTTGGACATTTCTGTATTTCAAATCTGTTTTTTATTTATTTTAGAAAATATTTTAATATTTTGAGATAATCAGCCGTAATCAACAAAATTTTAAAAATATCTTACGATTTAACATTTAATGCATGCAGAATATGAGTCTCACTTTTTGACTTAGATCACGAAATAAAAAGAACTTATTCACTATATGTACTGTATATGTATATATACTACCATACATGCCCTAAAGGTGCTGTTAAAATCCATAGGGAGTTGTGGAGCTGTGATGTGAACGAGTTGAAATTCACAGTGGGACCATTACACTGCTGTGTTAAGGGGCAGGCCAAGAGCACTACCGGCCTCTTCATCACTCATCCTGTGGCTGCTGATAGCGCTTTTATCTTACTGTTAAGCTGTAGGCCAGCTGGGGAGTAATTATGTAATTATGCAAGATCTTCTAAAATATTATTATTATTATTATTATTATTAATTTCAATTTATTTCAATTTCAATTTTATTTGTATAGCGCTTTTAGCAATTGTCATTGCCTCAAAGCAGCTTTACACAATCAAAAGAATTATTTAAGTTTGGTAAATATTGTAAGTTATTGTTGTTGTTGTTGTTGTAATTAAGAAAACAATGCTGTAAAAGTAAGGATGGCTAACAGTTCTGGTATCTGTGTCAGTGCCTACCTAAAATCAACAACCACAACAGATTAATACTCAGGATTACTCACACATACAGTGCACACACAACCAGTGATACACTCTCTATGTAGTGATAGTGACCCAGTGTCGTTCTCTGTGTATCTGTTAGCCAGCCTGAGAGAACAGGGCAGAGTACTTTGCTCTGTCACTTCACTGAGCTGCTAACTGATATGTCAGAAAATCAATTAATTACTTTTAAGTAGCAGTTAACGGCATCCACACAATGCAGCGGCATTAATTATTGAAGAGGACTGAAGCAGAGTTAGTTCTCCTCCCCCTCTCTTAACTAAAAGGCCCACAGAGTGAAGAGAAATAAGAAGAAAAAGACGAAAATATAGTATGGAGATGGGAGGAAGGAGGGTGGTGGTAAAAAATAATAATAATTTAATAATAAAAAGGCAAAGGTCCTTTCCTGGCATCAAAAATGCATGGCCTTTGAAGATATTCTGATACTTACTGTAACTACTGATACCCTTCTCTATGAGAAAATTAATATGAGATACTGAGTATTTGTCTCTGACAAAAGGTATAAAAACCTACATGCCTACTGGTTCGGGCAGCATTGATTGCCTAAGCCTCAGGAAGCTCAAGGGGCATTATTGATCCTGTGTGCCCAGCACTCTTGGCCTCAGGGTCTCCTGTCTCTTGGGGCTGATGGGGACAGACTGCTTCTGGCCAGTTTAGAAGACAACATATTCATCTGGAGGAAAATCAGTACATGGCCAAACCATTTTGTGTGGCGCTCTAGTTGTTTTTAGGATATTTTCTGGAACATTCCACAATGTCACTGTGCTGCTCCGTGTCCAGCCAGTATTCTCCCTGCTTGACGACTGTAGTAAGTTTGGCTTCTCTCTCAAACTTTGGTTGTGGAGTCAGAAAAAAAACTATTACTGATGCTTCTGTCATGGATTAGCTGTTTTTTGGCAAATCTTTGTAGCATTAGTGTGACCACTGACTCTAACTGTAGGTATGAATGTGAATATACATGGCAATAGATTTATCCTGAAGTGGACACTGTATTCATTAATTTATTAACTTGGTATTTACTTACAAGATCTGCAAGGAAATGTATTACCAATTTGCTCATGCTCTACAAACACTAAATAAGGAATTGTTTGATTTAAATAGATGCACTAATGGATAGATGAGGCTGATGGAAAACTACAGTGTGTGTGTACTTGGATTTGTGCAACAGAATGGAACATTTTTAAAACCAGTTAAAATAAACCTTAATTTTTGTCTTTTCCTCATGCTTTTCATCCTCATGCAAACTTCATGATGCCCTTATTTCTCAGACGTCATGGTCATGGCAGAAGGACAAAAAAAAGTAGTGAAAATCATTTTAGTTGCTGAATGAAATTAGCAGGTTTGAAGTGCCCCAAGGCAAAAAGCCTGCCTTGTCTCCTGTGGCCAGGGTTAGTGAGGGAATATATTAGTTATGACTGCTAGGTCCTTCTTCAGCCTTTACTTGTGCATTTTCAGGGATTTTTTTTATTATGTTGTCTGGCAGTGAGGAAGGAATGACTATATAAGGAAAGGAGTGAAAGGAATATTCTGAAATATTTTCTGGAGAACCTCTGAAGACTCTTGTTAATCAGATTAACTCCACTAAACCCAGATATGAACTACTTCAGTCCCTCTGGACCTCTATCTTGGGCCATGTACCTCATGAGGAAGAGTCAGAACAGCAACAAGCTCTTTGGTAATGAGAGAACTGTCCTGTTTTCCAGTCTTTTTGTGTTTTTGACCTTTTTTTTGTTATAATCGTTTCCTCAATTTTCTTGTATTTTTCCTCAAATGTAATTATGTTCTACTCAGTTAATTCTGCTAAATGAGTATAATATAATTATATTAAAGGGAATGTAATTACATAGAAGGAAAGATTTTGGGATTCTTTTTTTTTTTTGCCTTTCTGTGGTGTTTTTAGGGCATGAAAAGAATTAATGTAGTTAAACTGTTAAAACGGATCGTTGAAACACTGTTGAGCGTGTAATCTTTCGATGCTGGTCAATAAATTTTATAGCTGACAAGCACTATTGATCTCTAGACTTAAAAGTTATCAAATAACACCAGCTCAGAGCTGTAGGCCGGCATACTGTACAGTACAGTGGTGTCCTAGAGCTCCTCGTCTTGCACAGATAATGCAGATTTTTGGATTTAGTTTGTTTAGTTTAATCATTGAGAGATGTGTAGTTCATTCCAGATTACATTATTAACAGTAAAATTTTAATATTAATTTGGGAAACTGGGCAATTAACAAAATAAGGGACACACAGTAATAAACAATGAAGATTTTTTTGTTAGATGTTAATAGGAATGTTAACCTGCATTTATATTCTGCATGCTTTTTATTCATAAATTGCTGTATAGCCATATTTTCTATCTTATATATTTTACCAATTATTGTTGTAATTATAAATATTCTATTTATATTTATACACAGCCAGCAACTTCAGTCCAGTCCTGCACTTTAACAAAAATTTTAAATCAGGTTAATGGCATTTTATGTTACAGCTGACACGCTGTGTATTAAATGCCTCAGAATGCTCTGATAGAATATTTATAATTACAACAATAATTAGTAAAATATATAAGATAGAAAATATGGCTATATAGCAATTTATGAATAAAAAGCATGCAGAATACATATATAGTATTGCATATAGTATAGTAAAATATAGTAAAATGCCTACCCTATTAACTTTCTTCACTTATTTAAAAAGTAAATACTGCTAATATTTCTTTTTATGCATTTTACAAATATGTGTAGGCCGGTTTTAATTGTCTAACCTACGCCTTGTGTTAACAAATAATTCAATATATCACTGATGGTGCTGTTTTCTAAATAATTGAAAAAAAAAAAAAGAAAATTTAAAAAGTTACATTGTGAGAAATAGGCAGATTTGTGAGTTTAGAAATAATGAAGATGGGAAATTCGATATGGAAGAAATTATTGAGCATTTAAGCTACCTAGAAGAATGATCACCTACTGAGGACAAGGACACTGCGTAAAGACACCGATCCCATCAGGAAACAGAAATGGACAGGAGGCTCGTTCATGGTCTGCAGTGGTTTTCAATCCTGAGATTGAAGTCTTTTCCTTTTACACTTCAGTTCAGGAAAGGATGTTAATAATTTGATTAGTTAACTCAGAAAACACTAAAATATCTGGGATAAGGTGTCCTCCAGCCCTCTCAGGGATCAGAACCACTGGTGTACTGTACATGAAGAGAAAGGCGATAACAGCCCTGCGCTCTCATGGAGGTGGTTTGCTGCCCCCTTTTGGTTGTGTGCTTGGGGATTGATCACAGCTCCTGGAAGAGCAGTTAGAGAGCAGAAAGGTTTAGTATCGTCAGACCGAAGATGATGTGGACTGGGAGGATAATTGAATTGACTTTACGTGAGTTATCACTGAGTAACTAGTCTTGTTGACAGATGCTGATCCCACTTTATTCATATCAGGGTGAAAAACTTTTTCTAACTAAAAACGAACAAACTTGTAATGAGGGCGCGCGCCGGGCCAAGGAATTCCATTGACGGTTCTGGCTGTCACAAGTCGGACTCTTCGGACATTTCCCTGATTGGACGAGCCTTTGCGCCTAGCCAATGACATTATCTGACGGGCTCCAGCATGCTAATGATCCGTGCCGTGCTGCATTCCAGCACAGCCCAGTGGCAGTAAAAGCCCGCCTCCCTGCCTGGAGATTCATTCATATCACATCAGCGCTCTGGTTCAGACCTAAACGCGGCGAACGCATCCCGAAACCATCAAGAAGAGCGCGTTCCTGAGACTGCTGAACAAAAACACCGGACAAGGAGAACATTAAAAGTGCTTTGAAGTCGTTTCCTAACGTGGAGATTCCTTACGTGAAGGTTTGAAACTGACAATTGAGTTGATTCCTATTGGCTGAAGATGTGTGGACGAGCGTGTGAGCGCAAATGTTAGATTTATTCGGAAATCTTTGAGAAGAATTGTTTTGCAACTTTCCTCCTCGCTGCAAGACGCACGGACGCGCAGTCGGGAACGCGCGCTGTCAACACGAACAGCAGACTAACCCGCGTCGCAGTTCTTTTTTTTTTTGGAGACCCGGCTTTACGCGCAGCTCAAAAGCAAAACCTCAAATAGGATACCAATGGTTTTCCTTTGGGACGCCAAATACGGTATAGTTGCGTTTCGTGACACACACACTCACAAACACACTGTAGTTTCTATGTGATACAGTCTATTTGGTTTCTTCGATTGTTGTAACCTGTTTTTGGAGAGGTCTGCTTTGCGCCGAAATGAAAGTTCCCAAAAGTGCATACTCTCTCTCTCTCTCTCTCAAACACACACACACACACACACACACTGGCTGTGTGCTGGTCCAGTGGTGCACTGGAGACGCGTTGACACTTTCCGCGTGTCTGCTGTGTTTGGAAAGAACACAGAAGTAGTAAGCTGAGCGGAGCAGCTAAAACCTCTTAACCACACTCATGTGGCATCGATTGTGGTTGGCTGAGTGACAGGAGGCCGGGCTCAGTGTCAGGAGCAGCGCCGCGGGTTCAATGCTTTCATGCGCCTAAGAGGCGATCCTGGCACGCGCCCTGCTCAAGGGTGTTAACCGGAGTAAAGCACACACATACACACACACACACACACACTACTCATGAGAACTTATTATTGTTATTATTATTATTTAACTTTTTTTTTTATTTGTTGTTCAACATTTTCTGCACAGTTTTGAATGAACATCTTCAGTGTGCGAGGGCAGGTGGAAAGAAATTAATGCAGTAAAATGAATACAGCCTTGGTTTCCAGATGATTAGACCATTATTCTAATGATCATTAAGACACTGAACCTTTCTTTTTTTATTTGTTTATTTATTCAGTCTGAACCCGACTTTTTTTCTGGAAATTAATTACAATTAGGATAGCTTTAGGACCCGTTTGCATCTCATAACCCTGCGCAACAAGACTGCTTTGATAGATCCATGTAGTTAGAGAGACGATATAAAGGTTTGATAGTAAACAGTGTCGGTGTGGATGTGTTTCAGACCAGGCCCCCCACCGCCGCTTCACGCCGCCCTCCTCCAGCCTGGGCACGGGGAAGATGAGCGAGGCTCTCCCCGCCATGGGAGCGCATGAGGGCGGCGGCGGGAAACTGCGCATGTGTGACCGCAGCATGGAGGTCCTGTCCGAGCACCCAGGAGAGCTCGTGCGCACCGACAGCCCCAACTTCCTGTGCTCGGTGCTGCCCACACATTGGCGCTGCAACAAGACTCTGCCCATCGCCTTCAAGGTACCCGCGCGCCATGCGTAATGTGTCCGGTTAGGATGATCAATGAACAAAAATAAAACACAGTTAATAATTATTGTTAAAGTAGAACGACATAATATATGATTATTATAAGAGCAAATTATTATGTGTTTTCTTCCTTAAAAGTAATATAGAGTTTATGTTATTATTAATATTTACATTTAAATACATATTTATAATATTGCATTAGTTACTACTTTAACTGTCTGAAAAATTATCAACCATCCAGCAAATTCTATCATGTTAATAAATTAATCTAAAGGTTAAAAGAACCCTGAATTCAAGATCAAAGGTTTTTGTATCAAATCCATTTTTTTTTAAACCTATATCAGCTGCACCATTTCCTTTCACTGAATAGTGGCTTTTGTTTGATATTTTAAATACAAGCTAGCTTTACAATTTAGGAGGAAATCCCCTGGTAAAGCCCTGCTGTTAGTCTAGCTGCAGGCCGATGGTGTTAAAGGCGCGTTTAACATTCCTTCACCGCGCCGCGTCGGATCTCCAACACACACCGCAACATCATCTGCGTTCAGGGACAAACACGCGGAGAAAAATCCCAGTAGTGACTTCACACCTCCAAGGTTCATACAAATCCGGATGGGCATAAATAATCACCCCCTGTGCGTGTTGGCTCCAACTGCAGAGTTATCTGGAAACAGAAAGTGTTATTGTGTGAGAGGAAGCTTGCGTAAGAGGCGGAAACGGAATCACTGCGAGCAGGATCAAAAACAGACAATAATAATAATAATAATAATAATACATATTATTATTATCATTATTATTATTATTATTATTATTATTATTATTCACTGTATAAATATTGTATAAAGATGAGCTGAAACACAATCACATTAACATGGAACAACTTAGAACAGCTTAGACACAAATTAATGGATATTTAAACTTATAGAAAAAGAAATTATTATTATTATTATTATTATTATTGCAATGGATTGATGTCCCATCCAAGTTGAAGTTTAATAATAATAATAATAATAATAATAATAATCATCATCATCATCATCATTATCATATTTGGGTTAAATTTTGTTCTAAATAAAAATTTGGGTTAATTGCCCCCTCAAAAAAAAAAAAAACCTAATAAACAAAATTAAATAAGAAAAAACCTTTCCCAACAGTGCGTGACTGACGGTACCTGTAGTTAATAACCTAGAAACCAGTGTAAAGATCTATCCACTATCCACAAAGATCAATGACAAACTTCAAAGCACTTTTGAAACTTGCTTCAGATAAGAGCATCTGTCAAATGCCTAAATGTAATAATAATAATATGTTTTTTGAATAATATGAATAACAACATGCCAAAACCGACAGGTCGTTGCCCTTGGCGACATCCCCGATGGCACACTCGTGACCGTAATGGCAGGAAATGATGAGAATTACTCTGCCGAACTGCGCAACGCCACAGCAGCCATTAAGAACCAGGTGGCCCGTTTCAATGACCTGCGCTTTGTGGGTCGCAGCGGAAGAGGTAAGCCCTTAATGTGCAGCTGATGTAGATTACTGTCACTTTTGGTGTGTGCTGCGTTTCTTTCCTCTTCTCACTTTCATGCTCTTCACCCATTGTCACCGAGCTGGCAGAGAAAATACATGTGTGTATTTTATCCTATTGTATCCTGGACAAGCTCTGCCTGATACGTACATCTCCCTATTTGTTTCTCTGCTCTGTTTTTCACACACAATCATACACACACACACACACACACACACACACACACACACACACACACACACACACACACACACACACACACACACACACAGGACATACAAGTAAGATGAATGTAGCTGGACTATAATAAAATAATCATGAGGATGTTATCCATAATGATGCCCGTACCTGTGTGTACATTAATGAACGCCTTGTATTTCCATACATATGTGGGTATTTGATATGAAACAATAATTTTCTCGTAATCTGTTATTAGGCCTTCCATTTATAGACATTTCGATATGACTCCTGCAATGACAGGTGCAGCCAATTGCTGAATCTTATCTATTAAAAACAAGCCTCTATTTATACTAGTGAGCTCTTGATCAGCCTATTGCGTCTCTGAGTCAGACCACCATCTGTTCAGCTACTGTACGGTGCTGTGTTTACGTACACCGAAACAGAGTAACATCTGCCTTTGTCGTGTAGAGACAGTAGGTCACGTTCAGGTGACTGAAGGGTTAACATCCCACTTCTAACTGATGCCTCTTGAATCTTTTTGCATTATTATTGTATCATGCAGTTTCTAAAGCATACAGCTAATGATAAGATTATTAGATTACAGCTGTGTGTGTGTGTGTGTGTGTGTGTGTGTGTGTGTGTGTGTGAGCATCTCGACATAAATTGTCTGTCAAATTTATATCCTCGATGATCAATCAAGCATTTTTGGAAGTTGTGGACGTATATATGTAATAGATATAGAAACAATATGAATTCACTAAGCGGTATAGAAAATGAATGAATGAATGAATGAGTATTATTAGTAACATTAGTAAATAATGTAGTGTGTGTGTGTGTGTGTGTGTGTGTGTGTGAGTGTGCGTATGCGTGTGTGTGTGTGTGTGTGTGTGTGGAAGACAGAGAGAGAGGAAGAGAAAATATCTTTATTTTCACAATGAAAAAAATTTAGGCAAAGCA
>JAQQZS010000010.1:15634528-15645218 GCA_030068045.1 Platyallabes tihoni | reverse complement strand
TCAGCATTCCTTTACAATGTAGAAAGAAATAAAAATCAGGAACCATCATGGAGTTAGAAAGTGACCCCAAACTTTTGTTTTGAACGGTAGTGTATGTATATATATATATATATATATATGATATATATATAGATAGATAGATAGGTAGATAGATAGATATAGATATAGATTATTTATTTATTTATTTATTTTTTTAATGTATGTTGTACATTAATTCTGCTCCAGAAATACAAATCACTGGAAGCCAAATATTGGCCTTGACATTAATTTTCCTAATAAGTCTGCCTATGAAATGGGACAAGTGACTGTTGGTCCAAGACTAATGTGCAACGTACAGTCGACTCCTGCGAAGTCGTGGTTCAGAGTTC
Organism: Platyallabes tihoni; assembly: GCA_030068045.1. Taxonomy (NCBI): domain Eukaryota; kingdom Metazoa; phylum Chordata; class Actinopteri; order Siluriformes; family Clariidae; genus Platyallabes; species Platyallabes tihoni. Next base: position 15,644,850 of record JAQQZS010000010.1, on the reverse strand, counting down.
ACAGATTTTTCTTTTAAACCTAACTATTAATTGTTTGCGGAAACCCCTGCAATTTGGAGAAACCGCAAATATCCTGTGCAATTGTTCGCGGCAATATATAGTTTTTCATGCGTATCAACTCCAAAATATTAAGAACAATATAATTTACAAATTTTGTAACATAAATATTAAAATAAATTCAGCTAAAGTTCCATATTAAAGTATTTTTTATATACTTTTATAATTTGTGGTAGTGAATTATTACGCTTGCATGAATTACAGCACACATATGGAGGGGTAACATCTGTATTTTACATTCTAGCACTGCAGGAGACACAGCAGTACAGTACTGTGCAGTATACAGGTTTATCTTTACATTCTGTTTTTTTAAGGGTAATGTATTGAACTCAGTTTGAAATGAAATTTAAGTGTTTTGGGATCATATTTGTGTGTGAACTTTAAAAATAGTCATTTATGGTATAGGCATTTTTTAATACATACAAAATTCACGTTTTTTCACAATTTGCAGGTGCTGTAGGAATGTAACCCTGTGAATTTCAGGGTCGACTGTATAAGACCATACATGGATTGTCTCACAATATTACATATTGGCAAAAAATAATATGACACAGTTTAAAGTAACTACAAGAAGCACTGGAATGGAAATCTGCATATAACTTAATAGACTATGTAACTGAAATGTATTTATAATCCACAATACTGTATATATCAATATATCAGCGTGTAGTTTTATAATGATGTAATTTTGTTTCCACAGTTAGTGAGGAGGAGTTACATGTTCGTCTGTGCAGTGAGTCTGTGCTGCTGATACGTCGTGAAGATGTCTTAAAGAGATTAACGTCAGACTCGCTTCTGCCACTGATCTCAGAGCATCAGAACGATCCCCGCTGGAAAACCCTTAACGTGGAAGGTACGAGAAAAGATGATATTTCAGGTTTTACACTATTATTTTCTAACTTAATAGAATTGAGCAAAAATAAGTGCAAATAAATTATGAACACAATCTGTAATCTTCCACTTAAACAATTAGAAAAACTACCTGCTGGAAAAACAAGTGTAATCAAAAAACTAATTTAAATAAAAGGCGGGACTAAAAACACAGTTGTTTACAAAAGTTTGAGCTAAAAGTTTGTTACACATTTTGGAAATGGAAAAAAATGAACACACCCAATGCAGCCTACTGTTTAACCAAAACATTTTTCGGCAAATGTTAAAACTAAGTTACTTTATAGGCTTTAGTCGTTTGCAGATTTTTCTTTTGAACGTCTGCAATCGTTTAGGGCTTTTTTTCATGGCAGTATATAGTTCTTCATGCCTTAAAGAAAAAGAAATGATATAAAATGAAGATAATGTATGTTTTTAAAGCAGAGGAGGGCTATTAAAATATTAAAGCTTGTGCATACAATATAGGGTTTTCAACACGTCCTTAAGAAGTAGTAGTTAAGGGGAATTGTTAAAGCAAGGTCTGGAGGACCAAGAAAAAAACACAAGTGAAATGCCTTTGGTGCAGATTTAATGATGGTTTTCCACAAAAACAATTAGTACAAATGAATGTTTTAGCCAAAAAGTTAGATTTGTGTGTGCCAGTAATCCTGGTGCGCACTGTTACTCTGATGTGATAAGTTATACGGGCTGCTTACTGTATATATTACTGCATTTATTACAAACACCTTAAATGATATCTTTCCTTTTTGCATTGACTCCTGATTCCATCACATGAGTATTCACCATGTAGCAACACTATACTTGACTGCAACCAGCTATAATCATGTATTGATATTTATTTTAGGTCAAGTTAGAAAAATGATCGATGAAGAAAACTGTGAGGAAGACCATCCAAAGATGACGCACATAACAATCCCGGCAGCGTACAGCTCAGGAATTACAATTTTTGCTCTCAGGAATTCATCTACGGGTCAGGAGCTCCTCAGTGCCCCTGAGCTGCCTTTGCTGTGATTTAAAAGTCTCTGCTGTGTTTTGTCTAATTTTCAGAACTGAGATTTCACCGCCTGTAATTGATGTTTGGTGTCAGAAACTGTTAATTATTCACTTTGTTTTTAACAGTAATGATAGTCTCTTGTCGGTGCCACTGCTGACAGTCACTATTTCATAGTGCGGGCAACAACCGCCCGCCTGTACACCTGAGAGACTGATTTTGTTCTTTTTGCATGTAACGTTGCAGACACAACACTACCATAAATCTATGATTACCCTACTGCGTTCATTTCAAAGGGCAGCAAACTATTTTTGTTATATACAACAGGTTGCGTTCTATTTTTGAAAAATGCGTACAAGATTATAGCTGCAGATGCCCCCATCTGTCAGTATTTCAGACTCCTCCATCTCTAAACAGAAGGTTTTATATGTAACTGTGACTTTGTGTCTGCATGGAGAACCACCGGGACTAGTTTACCTTGGAACAAAAGTCAGTCATGCAGCGCTCAACCTGCATGTGAATCCTGGAACATTATAGTAATATGTCTGTCATATCTCTTTATTTATTTTATTAAAAAGAATGGAAATCTACTTGAATGAAAATACTGGTTTTTATTTGTCTAGTTTATTGTCAATTGTGTTAATTAAAAAGTGACATGCCAAACTGTTGTAATGTCCTAATTAATTCTATTCCACATCCATTTTTGGAGACCACTGCATTTCTTTAAATCAATAATTATGTAAAATCAGTGTTCAAGTTAGAGAATGATCATTGTGTTCCTCAAAAAATAAATAGATTTCTGATCTATTGATTGAGATGAGATTTTTTACACGACTAAATCTTCAGGCATGTAATGTTCGATTCCCCTCTCAGGTCTCTGTGCATGGAGTCTGCATGTCCTCCTGTGCTCGGTGGGTTTCCTCCCAGTACTCCGGTTTCCTCCCACAGTCCAAAGATACGAACATTAGACTAATTTGCCATTTCCAAATTGACCGTAGTGTGTGAATAACAGTGTGTGTGCCCTGCAATGAAGTGTAGGCCCCCTAAGTCTTTTGGGATAGACTCAAACAATGTGCAATAAGATTAAATTATTTACGCATTTTTTTGTGCAATTAATGCAATTTATGCAAAAACGATTGTGGATCGTGCTATAACAGAATGTACGCTTTGTGGGAGTGTGTGTGTGCGCGTGATTATGTTTCAAGGTTGCATTGAGGGATGGCACTTTAAATTTTATTGTACTTGTTGCAATGACAATAAAGACTATTCTATTCTATTCAGGTCCCCCTCAACCCTGTATACAGGAAAAAGCAGTATAGACGATAAGTGAGTGAGTGAGACTTTTTATACACTATAGGTAATTTGAAAATGGATGAATTAACCCTACATTGTGCATCTTTAGACCACCTCAAGATAACTTGCATAGTGCCATATCAAACCCCCAACCTTAGATGTGGAAATAATGATGCTAAATGTTTTCAGCTACTGTCCCCTCAAATGGTTATAATTAATTAGAATTGCCCTGCCTTGTGCCCTAAGCCTCCTGGGATAGGCTCCAGGTCCCCGCGACCCTGAATAGAGGATAAAGCGGTATAGAAGATGAATGAATGAATGAATAATTAGAATTGTAAACTTTGAAGTCATTATAGCACACCACACTAGGCATTTCATAAAAGGGATTTTGCTTTCACAATAATCAGTAAACACCAACGGCCATGCTGGTGTAGTGGTTAGCACTGTCGTCTTGCACCTCCACGGTCGGGGTTCGATTCTCTCCCTGTGCTTGGTAAGTTTCCTCCCACAGAACAAAGACATGCAGATTAGGTTAATATTCGTCCCCAAATTGTCCATAGTGTGTGTGTGTGCCCTGTGATGAGTTGGCGACCTGTCTAGGGTGTACCCTGCTTTTTGACCAAAGTCTGAATGAATGAATTAATAATCAATAAGTAAGAATAAAAGTATGAGAAGAGAAACGTTGTGAGGTGCATTCTCATTGTAAAAAATTCTCAAGGGTTAATTAAACTACATTACCCATGAGAGACAAATATGATCCCGGAAGTGAGAAAAAGGGAAGTACCATCAATTATTGCAAGACAAAAAAAAAAATCATTTTTTAACCAAAAACCAAAACCTGAGTCACCCTTGTGTTTTTTGTATTAGTTTGGGCTTAGTTTTAAGGTTCACTCCACATGTTCACATCACATTCCAGCTTTTCACTCTCTCCCTCAACCGATTCCTACACTGTGATTGGCTCACACCTCTTACACTATGCTTCTTGATTGGCCAATAGTGTGTGATATGAGCCAATCCAGAAGCAGGGGGCGGATACCACTAGCTGGTCACCTCTGAGGAGGCGGAGTTTTACTAGAGTGAAGGAAAAAAAAAAAAAAACACCAACGTGTCTTTGAAGTCCTGGTTTCTTCCCGCTTCTCTCGAACCCACAGAACACCAGCGCGCGCTTCATCTTCAGTCATTACAGCAAGGTGAGTCAGCACCTCTTTGAAGTCTTTACTAGAATGTTTTTAGATACTTTGTAACTTTGTTAAATGTTCTAATGAAGTTTCTGTTTGATCATAACTTTACTGTACAGTTCTGAACTCTACAAAAACAAGTGCGGGTGTAGCAGTAATACAGAACATTGTACAGTATATATATTTTCAGTCTGTTTTACTAATCACGTGATCGCAATGCTGCTCAAAAGCAACTCGGTTACAGAAACCACGTGCTACTGTGCAGCATTGATCCGGGTCATGCTGTGTGAGTGATTTCACAACCCTGAAATCCCTGCAGGTTATCTACAGCTGTAGAGGTCAGGGGTCAGATGAGTGTATTTAAGTCAGATCTATATGAACACTTACCCTCATCTCCTATCACTGGACCAGGAGAAGTGAGCAGAATGCATTCACTGACATCATAATGTGTATACACTGATCAGCCGTAACATTATGACCGCCTGCCTAATATTGAGTAGGTCCTCCCTTTTGCCCCGTAGCAGTGATGATACAAGTTCTGACTCCGTTCTGTCACAACCAACTTTAACCGTTTTCATCAACTTGATCTACATTAGTGCGGTGCGCATATTTGTACGGACTACACGGGCCAGACGTCGCTCCACATGTACATCAGTGATCCTCGGCCACCCGTGACCCTGTCGTCAGTTCACCGGTTTTCCTTCCTTTCATCACTTTTTGGTATGTCCTGACCATTGAAGACCAGGAACATCCCACAAGACCTGTAGTTTTAGACCTGCTCTGACCGAGTCCTGTCGCCAACACAATTTATCCCTTGTCAAAGTCATTAAAATCCTGATGCTTACCTATTTTTTTCTGCTTCCAACACATCAACTTTATATGACTTTTATAATGCCTAATGTATCCCACCCACTTTCAGACGCCACTGTAACAGGATCTTGAAAATGTAGCTAGTGTGAGAAGGGAAATGGAGATGGTGTGCTATGTATGGTGGAGGATCTGTTGTTCCACACACCAAGTAGTGCCCTTGTTCAGGGGTTAGAGAGGGATTTGGGATTCGGTCCTGTGTTAGAAGTTAGTTTGTTCATTGGTAATACCTTGTATTATCATTGAACAAACTCAGCAAACATTGGTCCAATGGCATTAATTGGTAAAAATATGTGACACAGAACATTTCTTAAAAATGTATTCAGATATACATGAATACAGCGGCCTGCGGTTGTATGTATGGCTGTTACTTTGACTTTTAGCTAAGTGTTGTTCAATATATACCCTCCAAGCAAAAATGTCGACGATTCATGACCAGCTGTTGTGAATCAACAGTCATCAAACGTCCAAATGTTTGCTCGGAACTGATCAGGTGTATCATGAACTTGTCAGCATGTTGGTGGAAGTTTGCGTTCACGTTAACTAGCATTAATGTAAGATCGAAACACAGCAATGACGGTTTTACGGGCAATCCGGAACGAATTAGAAGCAGTTAAGGAAACAAAGTGTTGTTTAAGATGAGAACTGATAACTAAGATGTTGTTTAACTGATAACTAAGATGTTGTTTAACTGATAACTAAGATGTGTTTTCTTGCTGAAAGTGCGCTTCACTGACTGGTTTAGAAAGCGGCTTTTGGCAGACGGCTGCTCTCTCCTCTGTCCAGTTCTGCGTCCTGCTACTGAATCTTACCTGCTTTCACCCATGGATGAAATGTTATTCATTCTGGATAATCTGGATCAATAAAACCACACTAAAATGTTTGAACTAATTTGTTTATTGGCATGGAACAGAATATCGTTTTGACCATCACGTTACAAAATACTCAAGAGGAGAATGTTGTTAATGTTATACTGATTTATATTGTAAATTTAAAATTGTGTTTTAAAAGTCTAATGATTTAACAGTGTTTCTCTAGTGCCTGGATACCATCATAGTAGAGAGTTTGCCGGAGTCATGATCAGACTGTAGTCTGAAACCCCAGCCTTCCAGGAACTCCTTTAATGGCCCAAACATGGAAATGGCTTGGAGTTAGGTCAGGACTGTACTAGGATGTGGCAATAACTCCCAGCTGTGTTCCTGTAGTGGACTGATGCAGTGGACTGTGAGCCACCTCGGCCGGGATCACTGCTCACGGATTTACGGTCTTCTTTAAAACATTTGCACTGTCCAAATGTTTTACATCGGCTAAGAGACTGGTATCATGTCAGTGTTGTGAAGCCTGTGTCCATGTATCTTACATATTGAGGTTTCAGTGTATTAGTGGTTATGTACCTACTTATCTAATCTGTTTTGTGAAACTAAACTAAATAACGAACTGAACAAATGTATCAGTTTAGTACTGAATCAGACTTGACAAACAAACTAAAGTCTGGAAACCTATTTACCTCATTGTTTCCAGACTAATCTGTGTACGACTGTTTCAGACAGATTAAAGCTGGTTTATGGTTGCAGTAACGCTAGTGGCTGTGGCATTTATGTCATATTTAGATTTAGAGGGTTAGTACAGTGGAGAAGTTCACTGGCTCCGTCGCAAAGGTCAATTTTCCCATTCAATTAACTACACAGAGGCTGTAGGGCAAGACGAGTTAGATGATGCTGTGTGAGCGAGAGTGAGCGCGAGCGTGAGGCAAAATGAACACGAAGTTCCAATACTTATTTACTTTTTAAAATTTTTGGATACATGCAGATGTTCAGAGATGATTACCGATGCACGTTTTTAGAAAAATCTTTCAGGATGAAGAATTTTTCAGTTTTTTCAGGGTCTAAAGGAAACGTTTCATGTGTATGAATTGAGCAGATTTGTTCCATCTGATCCACTTTATCTGTGGGTTTTAATCACCACAGTCAGCTCCCAGTTTTAAAATTGTTTGGGGTTATAATATAAAGATGATCTAACTATAGGTGAGGTTGAGAAATGTTCTTTCCAGTATTTCCAGAGGCAGAGCAGTATGGTACAGGTTAGTGATCTCCAATCAATATCAAGATTATTTAAACATTTGACTTTGATTATGATCAATGAATAATTTTTCAGTTTAGTTTTTTGACCCCGTGGTTCACTGAAGGTTTGTACGGTAAATGTGCTTGACTATTAAAGCTGGGACAACAAGAACAGTATGGTGAAGATCCACATGTGGAAATCATGGTCAGGTGTCCATGTACACTATAGGGACAAAAGTATTTGGACAAACCTGTTAATTATTGAATTCAGGTGTCAATCAGGCCCCTTATCCCCAGTGAAGGCCAATCTTAATGCTTCAGCATACCAAGACATCTTGGACAATGCTCTGCTTCCAACTTTGTGGTAACTGTTTGGGGAACACCCCCTTTTTTAGCTTTGGGGTGCTTTTCGTCCAACATCGCTGTCTGACCTCATAAACGCTCTACAGAATGAATGGACACGAATTAGACTGAACACTGTTGAGGCAGCAGCGAAAAAGGAGGATTCTGTCCAAAACACGATCCATCCTTCCCACCCACTGTTCGGTGTTCTCTCTGACCAGAAGAGCAAATTACCACCTAGAGACTGATTACCACCAAGTGTCCTACAGAGCGCCACAAGAGATCTTTTGTCCCTATGGCCATAAAATGATACGACTCTTCTCTGTAACGTGGATGCTATAGAGAGAGCCGTCTTTAGTAACAATAATACAGTATTATTACGTACCTGGACAATTTGGTCCAATATCTACCCATGCTCTTAGGTCATACCACTTCTCTGATTTTATTTACACATATAATTTACCTGTGCAATATTTTCATACACATATAAGTTAATTTGTTTACACATATAATATAATTTGTTTACACATGTAATTTAGTAACCATAGCAAACCCTGAATTATCCATATAACTGCAGGTATAACTATTGCACATATAACTGGTGCAATATCTTTCCTTTTTTTCCCCTGTATATAGAATTATAGAATTATGTTTAGTGTACAACTTGTGGACAGTCTTCCAAGTAGAGTGGAAGCTGTTCTAGCTGTATATATATTATATGGCCAAAACCACTTTTGTCCATATAGTCTAGTTTTAGCCATATAATCTAGAGAACAGTGATTTCGCAGACCCTTCATAAGCCAAATAAGGCTGAAGTGCATGTTTTCTGTGTCACTCTGTGTTGCTCTTTCCAGCCTGGAGCTCCACGGTGGAACACGACGTCTGGACGTCTGTGATGTATGTGTGTAGTGTCTGAGACTGACCGAGCTCTCGTTTGCATCTTGTGACCTTCTGCAGCAGAAGCTAACCGTCTGATCACGATTCAGGTTCATAAGTATTTGGACAGCGGCACATTTCTCTTGTAATACTCTACTTTATAAATAAAGAAATCAAGATGTGATTAAAGTGAAGACCTTTAGCTTCAGTTAATAATAATAATAATAAAAAACATTTAAAATAAATATTAAGTATAATTTTTCTCCTCGATTTGATCCATGTGCTATCAATTTTCAACTCAATTCAAAAACTGACGCGTAGAAGAAAAAGCCACCAGGTAGACCAACCCTTTTTATCTGCGTTTCCATCACATTCCATAGTTACATTTCTGTGCAGATGCACGTCGGCCTACAGTGTCCGGCATAGACTTGATGCACTCCAAAACTCTTTAGGGTGAATCTGTACGTTTACTGAATGTTTGCTTGTTTTTTTTTCTTCTGTGCAGGAAGTCGGCCATGGCTGAGCGTGTGCTTGTTATCGGGAGCGGTGGACGCGAGCATGCACTCGCCTGGAAGCTGGCTCAGTCACCTCATATCCAGCAGGTCCTCGTTGCCCCCGGTAATGCAGGCACAGCCAGCTGTGGAAAGATCTCCAACTCTGGTGAGTGGATGGACATCACTTCCCAGCACTCGGATCTCCAATAAAACTGCACACCGTCTGGTATTCCATCATGTTCACAGTTTGTTTTTTGTGTTCCCTCCAGCTGTGAGTGTGAGTAATCACTCCATCCTGGCACAATATTGCAAAGATCATAATGTGGGACTGGTTGTGGTTGGCCCAGAGGTTCCCTTAGCTGCAGGTAAGAGCTTTATTTTTCCTGCATAATGTATAATAACTATGCAATTTGACGTAAGAGAAATAATTACATGAAACCTCTTTATACCACAGGTATGGTGGATGATCTCACTGCAGCGGGCATCATGTGTTTCGGGCCGTCTGCAAAGGCTGCACAGCTGGAATCGAGCAAAAGTTTTGCTAAAAGTTTCATGGACCGTCACAGCATCCCCACGGCGCGCTGGAGCTCCTTCACTGACCCGCAGGAGGCCTGCACCTACATACGAGAGTATATATAATTAATGGAAGATTGTGTGTGTGTGTGTGTGTGTGTGTGTGTGTGTGTGTGTGTGTAAGAAAAGTAACAACATGTTAAGTGGTGACTTAATGAGTTTGAGTTTATTCAAGACTGGTGACCTGTAATGTTACAAATGTGTGATGTTTGTTTTTATATGAACCTCTCCACTGCCAGTCAGATGTTTCTGAAAATTGAATATTGAATGAGTAAATCAGAATAGTTTTTTCTTTCTGAAGAGCGGATTTCCCAGCCTTGGTGGTTAAAGCGAGTGGACTGGCTGCAGGTAAAGGAGTTATCGTAGCAAAGGATAAGGACGAGGCCTGTAAGGCGGTGCTCGACATCATGAAGGTCAGTCATCATGAATATTTCAGTTTATGTTGTATTGGTCATACAGCGAATTATAACCAGACTTGGACAAAATGTATGAATTGTATGATTGTATTAATTCATGCAACTAGATGCGAAGTGAAGAGGTTCTCTGATGAGACTTCAAATGTATAGATTTTTAAAATTTTTTTACAATATACAGTCGTGGCCAAAAGTTTTAAAAATAAAAATATGAGCGAGCCAAGAGATGAAGAAACCAGGAAGAGAAAACGACAGAAATTGTCAGTAAAGGCTTATATGTTATGCCTGAG
>JAQQZS010000010.1:15614801-15634095 GCA_030068045.1 Platyallabes tihoni | reverse complement strand
TATGGGGTGTGGGTGTGCGTGTGTGGGTGTGCGTGTGTGGGTATGGGGTGTGGGTATGGGGTGTGGGTATGGGGTGTGCGTGTGTGGGTGTGGGTGTGCGTGTGTGGGTATGGGGTGTGGGACGTGTGTGGGTATGGGGTGTGGGACGTGTGGGTGTGCGTGTGTGGGTATGGGGTGTGGGACGTGTGGGTGTGCGTGTGTGGGTGTGTGTGTGTAAAAAAAAAAAAAAAAAAATTTTTTAACTTTGAATGTTCTAGGACAGAACATTTGGTGCTGCTGGTGACACTGTTGTGGTTGAAGAGCTGCTCGAGGGAGAGGAAGTTTCAGTGAGTTCAGTTTTCTTTTCATCACACACACCATTTATACCCCTGTGTTTGTGTGATAGCCGCTCCGTCTGTCTCCCTCAGTGTTTGTGTTTCAGTGACGGCTCCGCGGTGGCTGCGATGCCTCCCGCACAGGACCATAAACGCCTGCTGGATGGAGATGAGGGTCCGAACACTGGGGGGATGGGAGCTTACTGCCCCACCCCACAGGTGAACACGGCTCTCATAATATATACAGTTCAATATAATGTCCAAGGCTTGTGTAAATGAACAATATTACAGCCCCTGCACAATGTCACATTGCCATGGTGTTGCAAAAGAGACGCATCGACCTGTGGGACACGAACATTCGCCAACACCACTCGCACATTACAGGAACTTAACTGGGAATTATTGCTACATCCCCAGTATAGACCTCGCTCCAGCCATTTCCATGTTTGGGCCAATAAAGGAGTCACTGGGATGCAGGAATCATGGCTCTGGTGTACTGAGAAACCTTCACTAGTGCTTGGACACCTTGATGGTGTCCAAGCACTAGTGAAACACTGGGATGAGTGCATTAGTGTAGCAGGAGATTATATATATAGTGTTACATACTCATGCGCTGATTATTCTGGACAGTAATCAATGCCAATAATCAACTCTCACAAACCGTATTATTGTTCCATGGAGGTCCATTAATGCATTTACCTCAGTCTTCGTGTACAGGATAAATATTTCCCAAAATAGTTTCATTTTTAGACCTAATTTTTAAATCGTGTAAGTTTGGATTTGAGGTAGTTAAATGCTGCAGTTCCTCTAATAACCTACAGGTGGTGCTCTCTAAACTATTCACACATCACAATCAAATTATTTGTTTCGAATTCTAACAAAATCTGCAAGAAAATTCGAATCAGGATATTTAATATTATCAAAAGTGATGCATAAAAAATCGGCATACAGATGGAATTGGCGTTAGATATCGTGATGACATGGTGTGAGGTGGTGTCCCTGGTGATCCCTATCCCTACAGATTTTTCCAGATGCTCATCAGAAAATCTATAAAGTATATGATCAACACCATTGTGATACTTGTTTATTTATTTACACTATTTGAGGTCCCCGAGGAGATGCTTCAACAGATTAAGACCACTGTACTACAGAAGACTGTGGATGGCATGAAAGAAGAGGGCGTGCCGTACGTCGGTATGTGATTTAAAGCAACGCTTCATTGTTTCAGAATCCTGCAGTAATAATAATACTGGTGTAAGAAGCAAGCTGTTCGCTGAAACAAGCATTGGCCCCCGCCCCCTCCCCCTCCCCCTCCCCCTCCCCTAGGTGTGCTCTATGCAGGGCTAATGTTGACTAAACAGGGGCCGAAGGTGCTGGAGTTCAACTGTCGATTTGGCGACCCCGAATGCCAGGTTAGTAAACACTGAGTTTGGTGTTTCGACATGCACTTTATTTAGTTACGATCAAAGTTTCTTTCTTGAAGGAATGTGTTCTGATAATATTTAAATTTTAACATTTTTTCAAACACTTCATAATATCAAAAAGTTTAAGGAAGTAATTTATCTTGTTCAGGAGCCTATACTGGGCCTGTGTTCATGGTTGAGTGTGTTCTTTCTCAATACAGCACACACACACATCTAACACCCCACACCGTTCCTGTCCCTCTGATCCCTTTGCCTTTTTCATTGCATTACCGTAGTGCTGTATTTCCAGGTGCTGCTGCCCCTCCTGAAGAGTGATCTGTACGAGGTGTTGAAGAATACACTCCAGGCTAAACTTGCCTCCAGTCCTCCTATCTGGCTGGAAAACAGTGCCGCGGTTACCGTGGTCATGGCCAGTGAGGGATATCCAGGAGCCTACAAGAAAGGAGTTGAGATCACGGGTATCGTCTGTTATGAGCTTTAGTTTGCAAAGCAATATTTGTATTATTAGCAAGTAAGGGTTAAGGTTTCAGGACTATTCTTCACTTACATTTGTCAGTTCTTATGTGTTAAGATCTTTACAGGTTCTTACAAAAGTATTATTATGATTAAATATGTATTAAATACCCTGTTCCTATACTCATTATTATATACATGTATAAATTTAAATTTCAATATTACACACCGAGTCTATTTTGTATTTCAGGGCTCTCGCAGCTCACAGACATGGGGCTGCAGGTGTTCCATGCTGGCACTGCCCTGAAAGAAGGGGGCGGAGTTGTTTCAAGTGGTGGGCGTGTCCTGACCGTCACAGCGGTCCGTCCCACTTTGGAGAGCGCCCTGAGCAGCACAAATGCCGGTGTTGCCGCTGCGGGCTTCCCGAACGCGGTGTATCGCCGTGACATCGGCTACCGTGCCATCGCCTACCTTACGCGTTCCAGGTGTGTGTCTGAGGAGCTGAGAACGCCACATCTGTAAGAAGCTGCTCTGCGACACCCTCTACTGTTTATAACGTTAAAGTCAGGGCACAGTATTAATATCCGTACTAGTAATGTAGACATCAGCTGAGGATTGATTTCTTGGAAAGCTGAGTTAACAGGAATGTAGACACTAAGGGTAGAACTTATTCACAATCTAATTTCTCTGGACAGCACTTTGGTTTTCTTGTTTGATGGAAAGCTACGGTAGACAGTTAGATTTTTGCCTGGTAAGCTAATAACATTTGTGTTCTGTATAATAATGCATCGGTACCACAGCATATGAATTTAATCTGTTTGAGTGCTTAAGGCGAAATTTCATTTTGTGAAACATGCAGATAATCCGTTCCAGCCACCCAAAAATATCACCCATATTACCAACTTCAATATTTTTTGCATATAAAAACAATTAAAACATTTAGAAAAGACACTTAAATCTAAAAATAAATGGACATTAAACCTGATTTAACCTTGATTTATGATTCCCTTTGGTACCGGCTGCTTTAAAACCGAAACTGAAAGTTGCTCCGTTTTCTTCTTTCTACCGTCCTTGATAACATTCTTGGGACCCATGGTGCTGTGTCTTCACTAAATCTTACACAAAATGCAAAAAAACCCTACAAAAAATTATGTAAACTCGCCTAGCTTGGCTTTCCACTGACACAAACAAGTTTTGAACGACTCCAGGACGGAGAAGCTGGCGTTCGGTTCCACTTGGGTTTGGTTAGGTCGCTCGTATGCTAAATTTGCAAAATTTCAGTTCTTAAAGCAAAAATCTGTGAGATGGGACATTCGTATGCTGAGGTTCCACTGTACACAGTTCTCCTGTTATTGTGTTATATATGTTATTATATATGGGTAATGCACACTTAAAAGTCATGATGGGGAAGTAAAAGGAGGGTTGTCCCTAAATTAGAAGATCGCTTGATTTAAATTGATGCTAGAAATCTCACTCAGATGGTTGATTCATTAAACCTGATAATACAGTTGATTACGTCACCCAGAGCTGCTGTTCTTCAGTACTCGAACTTCTCATGTACATCCTGGTGTCCTGACTATACAGTACTGAAGAAAAATGTTATTAGATAATGGGACCGATGTTGTACTGCTGTATACTCCAACTTTGTGTTTTTCATTTTTTAATAAACTCCATCAACCCACTGACAATTCTCTGCTTCTTCATCTCATGCCAGTTCGGGAGAATGAATCATTAAATAATTAACTGACAATATATAATTGATTATTTAATGATATATATACTGTATGCGTGTGTGTGTGATATTTAATAAATTTTTAAAAACATTTATTGCATTTTATTTATCGCATTTTTAAATTAAATGTGATATATATATATATATATATATATATAAAAATAGTCATTTATATATATATATATATATATATATATCATTTATATAATAAATTTTTTTAAAAATTTTTATTAAATATCACTAAAAATCATGAAAAGTCCCCGCGGTTGCACTGACATCATGTCTCCATCCCACAGAGGACTGACTTATAAGGACAGTGGAGTGGACATAGCAGCAGGGAACAAGCTGGTGGACATAATCAAACCTCTAGCCAAGGCCACGTCTCGCTCAGGTACTCAAAACAACAATATCTGATGCCTACAACACTGATGTGTAACTCTGGCACCTGAGTCATGGTTTAGATCATTTTTATAGCCAGTTCTATGTGAAAGCATTGTACTGATTTACACTGGAGCTGTAGGATTAAAGTTGTTTGTGTACATTATTCATTTGTAATAGTTGTAGCAGAGGAAAATGGTTTACATCATGACTTTTGAAACATTATAACAGGTATAAAAGAAATGTACTCGTACTATTAGTATTTTCACTCCGTATGGAATCATGCGGTCGAGTTGTAGCTTTTTCCTTCTTTACTCAGCAGGAAATCTAATGTTGGATGGTGTCATGTTTAGTTGAAGGTTGTTTTTGAAAGTTGAACTGATCCGAACACAAACCTCAGCCTCAAAACAACTGGATTTGTTGGTGCCTTGCCTTGGGTTGGCATCCCACCCAGTGTGTCCCCTGCCTTGTGCCCCAGGGTCCCGGGAATAGCCTGTGACTCTCCACAGAATAAGTGATATACATACTGGGGGGATGGATGGATGGAAATCTTCTATCTTGTACTTTGGTGACTAAGTAGACTTGATGGTTTGGGTGCTGTTTCTGCTTGTACGTTATCATTTCTGTCTTCATTGACTGACTGACTCAGGGTGCAGTGCTGATATCGGAGGTTTTGCTGGGCTGTTCGACCTGAAAGCTGCTGGATTTGTTGACCCCATACTTGTCTCTGGAACTGATGGAGTTGGCACCAAACTTAAGGTACTGACATTCTTCTTCATCTGGTTCTTAATTTATTTTTTTCATTCTGCTGGAGAGTAAAATGGCACAGAAACTCCTTTTCTTGTCCAAAGATCGCACAAGCATGCAGCGTCCACAGCACCCTCGGACAGGACTTGGTAGCCATGTGTGTGAATGATGTTTTGGCTCAGGGAGCAGAGCCACTCTTCTTCTTGGATTACTTCTCTTGTGGACGGCTGGACGTGGGCGTGGCTTCCTCTGTGATTCGCGGGATTGCAGAGGCTTGCCAGATGGCGGGTTGTGCCTTACTGGGTAAGCATTCCAGCTTAGCATTCGTAATGTAGAATATAAATGTAAAGTAAATTCAGTACAGGCTTGTGGATCTCCTTTACAACAAATTCATGGTTTAAACATGGTTGAACTTCCTTCTCTTTCAATCATTTTTTTTCCCGAACACACCAAGTCCCCCTTTGTCGAAGGAAATTTTTTTAGCCAACCAGACGGCAGAGACGGGTAATGGTGGAAAGAAACACCCTTTTTAATTTTTTTTTTTTTAACCCACTGATGTTTTGGACATTATAAGTCATTTCCCACCTGTTTTGAGGCTGTTCTGATGAATAAAACAAGCAGAAAAAGGTAGCGAAGCATTTTTTATGTGTATTTTGAATGTTAATTATGACACCCACAGTGGTGTCATTCGTATTGGTATTAAAACACAACTTGTAGCATCTTTAGCTGGTAAGAATCAGACAGACTGGACAGTGGGTATAATTTGGGATCTCCAGTTGGCCTAATCTGCATGTTTTTTTTGGCCAGTCTCCTGGCTGTCTGAACAGCTGAAGGATTTCTTTATATAACAGCCAACTATCTACCGTTTCACTCCTTTTACGTGAGTTAAAGTGTGTGAAAATGTGTTTAGGTGGCGAGACAGCCGAGATGCCGGGAGTGTACGTTGCCGGAGAGTACGACCTGGCTGGGTTCTGTGTCGGTGCAGTGGAACGAGACTCCCTTCTGCCCAGATTAGGAGACATTCAGGAGGGTGACGTGCTAATTGGAGTCGCGTCCTCCGGAGTGCACAGCAATGGCTTCAGTCTAGTGAGGAAGATTCTGGAGCGAGCTGGACTTCAGTATAGTTCTCCAGCTCCGTTCGGACAATCAGGACAAACTGTTGGTGAGTCTTAGTGAAACTCTGCAATTGTTCTTCAATTGTTAGAATTTTGTTTTTGTTTGGAGCATGAAAAATGATTAAAGGTAACTCCCAAAAACAATTAGTTAAGGTCTACCTTTTCATCTCAAGTTTTATAGTTTTTTTTTTATATAATTATTACAAATTGCAAATTCTCAAATAATACAGTTACAAAATGAATTGAGACAATTAATATGTTTACATGGACCCTAATAATTAACTAATAACCAGAATCATCACTCAATCAGTATTAAAAAAAAGCATCATATAAACACCTCAATCAGAAGAGTCCCATCTCACAATGCCGCACAAGAGGGGGGTGTAAACTTTTGATAATCCATTCAGTAGCTAAACATTAGCCATGTGAAACCTAGATGAGAGAATTTCTTTGCCCCATGTGGGGGTGACATAATGTGACATGAAGAGTTTCCATAAGGGACATTTTGCCTCCCTTCCTAGTCAGTAAACTCAGAAAAACTTTATCCAATCTCGGTTTGTTTTCATCCTCTGGGTCTCCAGCTGACGAAGAAGGCGAGATTTATTGGAAATAATGCAAAGCGTAGCATAACTTCAAAGTTGGAGTAAAATACTTCTCATTCTTCTGTTACAGTGTTACCTACGAATTGACTCAATTCCAGGCGACATTCTGTATTGCAAAACGCACTTTCCAATAGGAAATAATGTAAATGCAGATAATCAGTTCCACTCACCCACCTATTATATATTCCTCTTGGCACCTGCTGCTTTAAAATCTAAACTGGAAGTGGCTCCTTTTTCTTCTTGCTGCCGTGCACGCTTCTTGCACAAAATGCAAAAAAAAAAATAAACTTTCCATTTAAAGTTTTTCGGAATTCACTGTGGAATCCGGAATTTAGCTGATGTTCTAAAGTGGAATACGTTTCTCAAGACTGTTCACAACCAAATACGTTTCTCAAGACTGTTCACAACCTTTATGGTTTTTTTTCATCACCTTTGGGCTACATAGTAGTGGTAGAAACTTCAAACTACTTTCAACCCTGTTGATTACACTGTTGGTTGCCAGCTCCGGCACTCGCGGATAGTTGGTTCTGCCAGTCGCAGAGGGGTATGTGTTACAAGATATGTGGAATTGTATAAAAGCAGTATCACATTTGAAGTCGTGCTGTTGTACTGAATATCGGCACGGCTCTGATATCTTCAGCCCTCGTGCGCATTACAGCTGTGCTCATATTCATAGTTAATACAGATGTAAGCCTTTTATAATGTGGCTTGGTATTTAAACAAACTGCAGAATAAAAAGTGTTATATAAGGAATAAAGTGTTACATGTTGTTATTGGTCTTTCGGCTGCTCCCGGCAAGGGGTCGCCACAGCGGAATATCCAGTCCGCACAACAACTTGGCCCAGGTTAAAGCGTTACATAGATGTTGTTAATAAAACTTGTCTAATTAAAAACGATTTGTACTGTTTCGATATTAGAGGATGTCTGTTGTATTTATTGTTATGACAAGTTACATAAGTAGCGGAGTGTTTCTCTCATGTTTAGTCTGTGGGACGTTATTCTGTCATGCACGTTAGACATAATAATTAAAAGTTTAAATGTTGGAGAGATATTTACTCATGTCCATTCAAGTTTGAGACCCTCGCATACTTTCTAAGCGGTTAAACAGCATAATAAAATTAGTACCAATGAAACTGATGACCAGAATTGTTTTGTTTTTTCCCCACTTTGTTTTGCAGGCGAGGTGCTGCTCACACCCACTAAAATTTATAGCCGGCTTCTCCAACCAATCCTGCGCAGTGGAGCGGTGAAAGCCTACGCCCACATCACTGGAGGCGGGCTCTTTGAGAACATTCCCAGAGTTCTGCCAAAAACACTGGCTGTGGACATGGGTAGGTCGTGGCGCTTCAGTTGAGATATTTGATTCTTTGGTATTGGTGAATATGTACAACTATTTAAATGTATTTTTTAAAATTAATTAAGGTGTTTTGTAAAATTTTGTCAAATCATGCTGCAGTTCTTAAAAGTAAATGCAGTTAGTTTAATATGAGGTGGTATTAAAAAGTTTCGAGACTAGTTTTGTAACTCGCCAACAGATGGCAGCACTAGGCTGCGCGCACAGTCACAGGGAGCACCGACCTTCATCAGTCAGCGTGCCAAAAGACATCGCCGTGTGTACATCGGGAGCTGTGCGACTGGTGCTATTCTGACCACGTGACACGTTACCAAGTCTGCTATTTCATCACGGACAGCAAGTTAGAACAAAGAGCGAACGTGAAATCCTGTGTCAAACTGGGACGATCCGCCGCTTGATTCAACGAACTTCAACGAAAACCTTCAACTTCCCAAATTGTCAAAACCATTCAGCAACTCTGAGAACAGTCCAGAACATTGTTGCCATTGTCTGTGTGTCATGAGGTCGATCCTCACATGTGATCTGAACATGCGCTCTGTTGCTGGCGAGTTCATCTCCAGGCTAGTGATGGGAAGTTTGAATCATTTCAGTGACTCGGTTCTTTGAAATCTTGTTCATCAAAATGAACGAATCTTTTTTTGAGTCATTTAGTTCATTTCGTTCATTTGATTAGAAATAAAATAAAATGTTAAATTTTCAATAAACAGACCCCCAACACATCTACGTACACAAATTTCAGCTATAGTTCCAGTAATGAAAATATTACAATGCAGCTAGGGACATATTATGATAAACAGAATGAGCAGCTCACCTCTCATATCTTCTAGTCCGAGTCGTTTGTGTGTTATTGCACTGCGTCGCGTCTATGAGAGTCACGTGACAAAAAAACGAACGATTCGGACTAGAAGACTCGAACGTAACTACTCATTTCTGTTTCCTGTACATAACCTATGGAGGTTTTGCAATGCTTTGCCCAGGAGAAACAAATGAGACTACTCCTTCTTCTGAGACACGTTAAAGACTTGTTCAAAAAGAATCATCGTTCATGACGGACCCATCACTACCCCAGACTCCTGACTTAGGAGCAGAAGGAACAACGACTCGAAGTCTGCCAAGAACTCCATCAGCGTCCCGTGGATGACCCGTCCTTCATGTTGAGGATCATAACCGGTGATGAAACTTGGGTGTACGGGGATGACCTGGTGACTAGGCAACAGTTTTCACAGTGGAATAGTCCGTCATTTCCACGATCGAAAAAGGCGAGGCAGGTCTGCAGCTCGAACAAGAGCATGATTGTCATCTTTTTTGACATGTGGGTCGGCAATTCGTACCCAGGAGCAGACAATCAATAGTGAATTCAACTGCCAAGTGTTTGAGGAATTGCAGCGAAAGCGACCGGATCTTTGGCGCACAAATCTCGGAATTTTTTGATACCACCTCGTACCTTCCATGTACAATAACAACTGCTAAGGTCATGCTATTCCAAACAGTTCCTGTATTAATTTTTTTGTTTGTATTATCTTTAAACATTAAGTTCATGCCAGTGCTTACCTTCTGTTTGTTTGTTTGTTTGTTTAGATGCCACCCATTGGCGGATTCCTCCGGTATTCTCCTGGCTCCAGAAGGAAGGCGCGCTCTCTGAAGAGGAGATGAGCCGCACTTTTAACTGCGGCCTTGGAGCGGTGTTGGTGGTGAGCAAGCAGGATGAGCAGAGGGTCCTAAGACAAGTGCAGGCCCACGAGGAGGCTTGGATCGTCGGCTCAATCACACACAAACTGCCTGGTGAGATTAACATTGATAGGAAACCCCAGTTTGATGCCCAGGTTAGGATTAATATCCGCACATCATCGCATTAGTATCGGATTGTAACCGGGAGAACAGGTACGGTTAGAGATGCACTCAACTCCTTTTATCAGATATTGAAAGGAGTTGCATCATCATGCATGCAATAAGTTGTGTTTAGTGATATTTAAAGCACTTTTTAATCCTGGAAAGACCTCTTTAGTCGCCCAAAAGATTCGCCTTGCATCTCCAGGTCAGGGTTCGATTCCCACCTCTGGGTCAGTGTGCGTGGAGTTTGCATGTTCTCCCCATGCTGGGTGGGTTTCCTCCAGGTTACTCCGGTTTCCACCCACAGTCCAAAGAC
This sequence comes from Platyallabes tihoni, assembly GCA_030068045.1. Lineage (NCBI taxonomy): Eukaryota > Metazoa > Chordata > Actinopteri > Siluriformes > Clariidae > Platyallabes > Platyallabes tihoni. The sequence goes on along the minus strand of JAQQZS010000010.1, from coordinate 15,623,830 downwards.
AGGCTGATTAGGCTAATTGGTGTTTCCCAAATTTCTCATAGTGTGTGAATGAGCATGTGTGAGTGTGTATGTATGAGTGTGTGTGTATGGGCACTGTGTCCAGGGTGTACCCCGCCCGTGCCCTACGTCTCCTGGGACAGGCTCCAGGTCTTCATAACTCTGTAAGTGAGTGAATATCCACAGATCCAAATGTATCGTATCGGTAACATTTGTCTCATAAATTGAGTTTTGATGAAATATTTTTCTTATTAAACTACAGGTTGAATAATCATAACATCTTCAATCACCGAGCGATGAAAGTGATTTTAATGGATTTCTAAAGAGTTACAAACAGCAGTGTCTCAGACCATGACATGCTGGAGCATCGAATGCATTCGATGTGGATTTCAGTATTTAAAACGAGCTCGGACCAGTAAACCACCACCAGGAGTTACATCTCAGCGTGGCCTTATTAATAGGAACGCCCCTGTAGAGTTAATAGCTTCAAAAACCCAACCTTGTAATGAATTAGGACTAAATGTAGTTTGTGCAAAAGGAATAAAATGAAGCTCCATAGTTTTACCTTCAGACCACAAGAACCAAAATATCAAATATAAAACTTTTTTTTTTTTAAACAAATAATTAATGGATGCGGATCTACTGTAACTACTTGCATAAACTTTCATGTTGTTTACATGGTCTATTATGACATAAAAAAACGACATTATGAAATAAGGTAAAACAGTTTTGTTGTGGTTGTATCATCATAATCTGATCACCTGTTGTTGTTGTTGTTGTGTGCATGGCTGTAGGTGCAGAAGCTGTGGTCATTAGAAACCTGGAGCACAGTCTGAAAGCAGGTCCCAGTCCAGCTGCTGACTCGAGCGTGGCACAGAACGGTGCGGGACAGATAACCTCCAGCTCTCGCAAGAGGACCAAAGTGGGCGTGCTCATCTCGGGGACAGGTTCGTGTCTTAATATAGATTTGTATTTAAAGTAGATTTGTATGATGAAATGAAACAGGGATAAAAGTGTGTGTGTGTGTTGGTAGGCACCAATCTGCAGGCACTGATGGAGCAGACCAAGAAGCCATCGAGTTCTGCTGAGATTGTGGTGGTCATCTCAAACCGGCCCGGCGTGCTGGGCTTAAAGAGAGCCTCCATGGCAGGCATACAGACACGGGTACGACTTGATCGTTTCTAATCGCATCTCCTTCTAGTCTTAGAAATTCCCATCCCTAGTTTGAATTTGGAATGAAAGAGGCTCTTCGTCATGAGTCTTTGTTCTGACACAGGTGGTGGACCATAAGCTCTACGGCAGCCGTGCAGAATTTGACAGCACCATCGACCGTGTCCTGGAGGAGTTTGGAGTGGAGCTGGTGTGTCTCGCTGGCTTTATGAGAATCCTCACTGGACCGTTCGTCAGAAAGTGGAACGGTACGGAACCACGCTCGTCATGCACGTGCTCCTGTGTTAGTTAGCACCAGCGATTTAAGGCGGAGTTTTGGGGCTGCTGTACTTTGACTACTACGATATGAAGTCAAAGGCTGTTGCCCACCACTCCATCCAGTGTACAGTGGATGTGATGAATATCAGCATGATATCTAGCACAACAGCATGACCTTGAGTGTGATATTGCTTTTATACAAACGTTCTACAAATATACAATTTATTATCAACAGATTCGGATTAGTTTGGTTAGGCACTCTTAGTTTGGAGGCAATCTGGAAGCAATTATTAAGAAGACAAGGTGATGACATAACCAGATGTGCTTCCTATAACAATAGTGATTTATGGTAATAAATAAATAAATTCCCTTCGCAATGGTGTATTTGAAAAATTGTGCACATTACAAGCAGCTGTTTTTCGTTTAACAGGCAAGCTGCTGAATATCCACCCGTCACTGCTGCCTTCCTTCAAAGGGGTGAACGCGCAGAAACAAGCCCTGCAGGCTGGGGTCCGGATCAGCGGCTGCAGCGTGCACTTTGTGGCTGTAAGTTTTTTTTTTTTTTTTTTAGGTGGACGTAGGGACGGGGGGGTTGGGTCTCTAGCATGTAAAAAAACAATCTATACTTTCTAACACATTAACAGGAGGAGGTGGATGCAGGCGCCATCATCGTACAGGAAGCTGTGGGGATTCTATCAACCGACACGGAGGACAGTCTATCGGAGCGCATCCGGGAGGCGGAGCATCGGGCTTTCCCCGCTGCTTTAGAGCTTGTAGCGAGCGGCGCAGTGAGACTCGGGGAAGATGGACGCATCATCTGGAACCAGCCAGTGTAGATGCTGTGGCTTGAGTTAAATTACAGATAAGAGCTAACGGTGTAGTGCACGGACTCCAGGGTCCAGGACAGGACTGTGGTTCTGGATTAGTCTCGAGTTACTGTTCATTTATTCTCATTTCATAAGTCGATGTTAGTGAATGTGTTGTACGCTCTCCTTTTTGAACACCATGTATTTCTAAAAAACATTGTTAGAACGTAGCTTCTACTGTGAGTCCACTTTACCCTCTCTCTTATTGTGTTGAAAAAACAAAACAAAACACTCTGAATTGCATGACATCAGTTTATCAAAAACTTTAGTGGCTGATGATAAACTGCGGGTAACAGTTGGTAAATTCGTGTATAAAAGCAAGCCGACACTGTGACACTGGCTGGTACTGAATATATTCACTCTTAACAACCTGTTCTTGCACTACAGTCTATTAATCAGGATTGAAAAAATAAGTGTTTCAAAGCAAAGCTTGAATTTAGATTAAGATTGTCAAAATTGTACGCATGTTTTGAAGATATGTGCTTGACATTCCTGTTGGACCAAACTACTGTACAGCATTATGTAATACCTGAAGTATGGAGACCCATAAATTCCCAGTTCTGTTCATCTGCTTGTGATGGTTTCTCTTGCATCAATCGTAAATGTTTCCATTTGTGTTAAATTGATTCAGAAGTCAATATCAACACGTTTAATAAAGTGCTTTCACAGCTGTTGTTCTGGAACATGTTCAGATAATTGTTTTTCCGCTATACAAAAAAAAAAAGCGATACAGCGCTTGGTCCCTACTAGCGCTTATCATTAAGAAGACGTGATCAGTGTAACAGTAGGACTGCCTGCACAAACAGATGCAGCATCACCATTTTGTGGGAGTTTTGCTTCCAGATTCAACACATTTACTTTCAGTGAAGTGTAGGTCGGTGACACGGTTGTTCAGGGGTTAGCACTGTCGCCTCGCATGTCCGGGGTCCAGGTTAAATTACCCGTAGTGTGTGAATAAGCGTGCTAGTGTGTGTATGTGCCCTAAGTCTCCTGGGAAATACAGGATATAGCGGTATAGATAATGCGAGAGTGAGTGAAGTGTAGGTAGAAATCTAAGAAGGAAAAAGTGAAGCAAGAATAATAACCAATATTTCAAACAGAACTCGTTTTAATGGCGGATGTAACTTCGTCTCCACTTTGATGCATATCATATTGTACATCTGTGCTACAGAAGCGTCTTCTCCACCATGTCCATTCTCCTCAACATCACTTCATCAACCACTCTGGAAGTCTCTTTAATAAACCAGGTCCTTCATCTTCAGTGCTACAGCTCCCTCTAGAGTCAGTTTAGCTTTTAACCACCTGCACACTTTGAAGGCTTGAACATACAGGCAGAGACACTGCACACTAACACGCTGCCCCTTGAGACATAATTTGTTTTTGTAATTAAGGTCACTACTGCCGTTGCTTTGTCACTTCATTCTTTAACCATTCCTCTTGTCGAGATTCGTCACAATATCTTTCCTTGTATCCCTTTAACGATATCCGCTTACAAATCAAAATTCACAGACGGTACGTGACCTTGGACAGATCGGGACGCCTGTGTATCGCTGTCCTGAGATAAGAGTTCTTTTTCACTGATGTTGATGAACACTGAGAGCGGTTCAGTCCGTACGCAGTGTAACTCTGACGATTCACAGTCCTCTTGTGATGTCACTCTTGCTGAAGCGCAGGATGGACAACTTCTCTCTCCCCGCCTGACGAGTCATACACACCTCTCCTCTCAACCCGGATTCACCAAGCAGAGACAGGATCTCGTCTAGACCGAAGTGCAGAAAAGACAGATTAATGTCATTGAACTGTAAATGGAAGAAAGTCAGTGCTGGAAGTGTCGCACAATAAAGGCTCTGGACCTTCCACAACGTCATGTAGGTCAGTATACAGTAGTGCTGATCAGCAACATGACGTCCGTTCATCACTACGGTGAAATAGTTATAAAATTATAAACAAGCTATATATAAACAAGCTTCATGCTCTGAGTTATATTTTATTGAACTTGAGTGTTTATCAACGTTTTAAGCAGAGAGCTTTAAGCATCTTGTTCCATCGCATTTAATTTGTGAGAAGAACAAATAAATAAATAAATATGTAACTACTGAAACATTGAACATTTGAATTAATTAGTTCATGAATTAAGAACGTCATAAAAATTCAACACTTAAATATTTAAAATAAACGTTTTTCATGATTTATTCATTTCATGGTCGTCTGTCTGACGCACTATGAAATGACATCCGTGGGTGGAGTCTAATGCAGATCTGCTAATTTTTCACGCTTTGGACAGTCAGCTACAGCCTCGCTCGGTTTAACCGCTCAGTTTCAAATCTCTGATAATCTGTGGTGGAAATGAATGATTATACTGTAGCAATACTGAAAAAAGTAATGACATGATAATGTGCATGGAAGTTAATTATACACAGCACAGCTACTGAACACAACTTTTGACACACACACTAAAATCTCCTTTTGCTTTGTTTACGGTGCACATTGTTGTGGCGAATTCATGTCTGAAAATTAGTCAGCGGACTTTATTTTATTGCCACATAGCGTTGCTGAGGCTGGACCCGAACAACTGGAGAGCAACACCAGGTCATCACATTACTCTACTTCCACAGTACAGTACAGTGGACACTATGCATGATGGATGCATCGCTTCATTCTCTTCTTTCCCTGACACGACCATCGCTCTGGAATACGATCAATCTGATCTCATCAGACCACATGACACTTGTCCATTGCTCCAAAGAACAGCTGTTTCGTTCTCATCACAACGTGTCCTTACGGAAATCGTCTTCCTTTCACTGTTTGAATCTAACTTTACTAAGCATTAAAGGAGACCTTCAATTATTTCTTCCACAAAGTTAAGCTTCAGGTTTTAATGATGTGCTGAAGGGTTCTTAACCCAATTCCAGTATTTTCAAATCTCCTTAATTGATTTCGGTACTTTTGTTGAAAACGATTGGTTATTCGAGATTTTCCTGAAATTTAAATGAAAGATTATTTTCCACAGAGCCGTTGTTAAGCCGTATGTAGCCGGCAGCCCAAAGCAATCGCGTAGATGAGCATTAGATTCCAGCCATGATATAAATACTGTACATCTTAAATATAGAAATCATCAAATATTTAATTTAAACTTTTAACTAGCAGTTAAATGCGTAACCTAATTACTTACAATAATGTAACTAGTTATTTAATTACAGATTTATATATTTAATATCGTCACTCTCCACAGTATAAACATTCCAACATAAAGTGACTCCACAAAACCACACTGCTTCATTGTCTTTACTTTAAATGTCCAACAATGAACGTAATAAGGCAGAGCGGTTTTGTTTCTCCAGTTCCAGCCGTCGTCACCACCTGCGTACTTAACGCCTGATGACAAAGCCTTCAGGTAGCCATTAAACTGCTTGTTGTATCTGCAGTGAGTCTAATAACATGAGGGGAAACTTGAACTTTCTCTCAGATCCTCTTACCTGGATTGTTATCAGACACTGTAACCAGGTAGAACAGGCCCTGTTTGGATAATAACTGTAAAGCCACAGGGAAGAACCTGTCCATCACCTCCCTGCCTCCTTTCCCTCCTGCCCAAGATGCCTCAATGCCGTGACTGCCCACCTGGTCAACAATAATAGGCAAAAAAGGAAAATGTAGAGCTTATTATTCAACATTAATATCAAAGTTAAATAATTACAGAGATAAAATAATCCCAGTGGTACTCATAAATTTTGAGCCATTTTATTTATTTAATTTCTACATTTCTCAGTGATCCTAGGAAGCAGAGTTCTGATAAGAGATGATTTCATACGTGCCCAATAAATGCCCATTTTTCAGCGTTAAACTGTCTCACTCTAAACAATAATAATTTAAAATGCAAATGATTCACTCTTTATGAGAATTGATACTAAAATTGGTGTAAGCTTCTAGAAGCATATGACGTAAAAATTGTTGCTTAAATCTTTTTTTTTTTTGGTTAAAAGCTTAAAAAGCAAAAAACCTGTAGTGTCCGTAACCATGTCGAATTCATGTTGCGATATCCTAACAATTTTGCATTTTAGAATAATATACTTTTTCAGGTTTATGTCGTTTCATGTGAAATCTAAATAGGAAAGTTTCATCTGAATGACAGTTAAGATCATTAAAAGATTAGAATTTTTAAAAGGTTACGGACACTACATAAAAGGGCATGAAACTATATTTGGCTAATTTCTTTATCTCATAAATGAACATATAAAAGTGTATGCGGATTTACAAAAAAAAAATCTTCTTGACCTACAGTAGGTGAGACTTTTTAGCACCGATACCATGTTTCAGTCGTGTATTCACACATATTTCAGATCAATTAACATACTGAAGAACACTGACTACTGTACATAGTTTTGATGAGGAAAATATACATCACTTTTAGCTGGCTAGCTTGTTACTAAACAATTCCTACATCGAGTGTGTGATGGTCCAACTTCAGCGTCCCGCTGTATACAGCTTTGGAATTTCAGGTCTGAATTAAGCAGATCAACAAACAGAATTTCAACACCTTTATTTTACATCCGATTTACAACTAATCGGTGGTACTGTACCTCCTCAGACGGGGTAACTACATACGGAGGGTTGAAAAGAAGAACATCCACCATTTCATTCAACCTGGGCAACAGACACTCAGTCTAAAGAACAAAAACAAACAAACAACAAAACTCAGTACTGAGTAACAATGAAAAAAGCATGTGTGCATAAAAACAGAAACACAGTGCCTGAAAATCATTAAATAAGCATGATTCAATTTCAATTTTATTTGTATAGCGCTTTTACCAATTGTCATTGCCTCAAAGCAGCTTTACACAATCAAAAGAATTATTTAAGTTTGATCTGATTCACAATACTGTACAAGGGGCGTTCAAGTCAAACCAGGACTTTTGATTTCACAGAAAACAGTTACAAGAATAAATCTCTTTATTTCTTAGGTGTTCCTCTCTCTGAATGTTCACGGGAACGACAGCAGCGTGCTCCGAGCCACCTCGGCCTTCATTATGGCGTTCAGATGCGTTACTGCTGGTAGAAGTCTCATCACCGCACTTCGCTTAAATATCAATCGCTTTTCGCCTTCATTCACGAGAAATTCCATCACCGGTCCCGGTTTGACTTGAACACTCATAGTCTTTGGAAATTTAACATACAAGTTATTTCTAAACTAACTTGTTTTGAAATAAACAACCAGAATAAATTCTATTTCCACATAAACAGACATAACTGTTGATCAAGAACTCAAATAAAACCCTTTATAAATTCCTAACCTGTTTTTCCAAATGAGACAGTTCTTAATGTTAGCTGAATGTAAAGGTAGTTACGATCTTTTGAAGAGGATATAATACTGTATGTACAATATATCTCCAATATCACAATGTCCTGCAGTACTGATGCTTAAACACTTCTAGCTAAATGGTCCAAGAGAAACAGGAAAGGATTAAGTGTCTCTCACCAAGTCAGTTATGACTGGCTGCAGGTTGAGGTTATTGCAGCGAGATGTCTCTGCTGTGCACTGAGCTGCTGCCGGGTTCAAATCGGTGCAGCTTCGACATGTCCAGGATATCAAAACAAGACACACTACGATGAAAACATGCACTCTATTCGAGTTTCATTTAGAGCATTCCTCATAAGGTAACATCAGCAGAAAGGCAGAAACTATGACATGACTATTTGATCAGAATTAATATCGCTAGTTTCTTTCAAACTATAAATTGCTGAGTTTAAATTAAATACTGATTACTTACAGATATAACGCCCCAGGTCCAGTTACTGACGCCAAAAAGGCAGAGACCACACCTGAGCCACTGCCAACTTCAAGGCAGACAGCAGGTCTGAAACACACGAACATGAGCTCACGTGATGTAAATCAGTTAACAGGAATGGTTGTAACACACGTTCTTATAAATAACAGAATGATAAATCCTAATAACACAGATGTGTGAGTGAATGTGTCCCCCCCCCCCCTTTTTGTACCTTCTTCTAATGTATCGGGCGTTCAAATCAAACCGGGACTTGTGGATGAAATTTCTTGTGAATGAAGGTGTAAAACTGATTGACCATTACAGACGACTTCAAGCACAGTACGGTGATGAAAGCCGCAGTAACATATCTGAAAGAAGCCTGTACGTCCATGAATGAGGATCCTGTTTGACGCGGTTCAGAGCCCACTGCAGTCGTTTCTGTGGACATTCAGCAAGTGGAATGCCTGATTGTTAAAAATTGACACTTAGCTTGACACTAATTTATGGAAGAGACGCGTCTTGTCGGTGGGAACTGAACACGCGATCGTTCACCAACACCACGTTTACATTACAGAAACTTGAAGCAAGTTCCACGTTTGGCCATTAAAGGAGTTCCTGGGAGGCCAGTGTTTCAGACGTAAAGTGTGTCTGATCATGGCTCCGACGTACTGAGAAAACTTTCGAAATTAATGGACACGAAACACTGACATAAATGCATTAGTGTAGAAGGGGATTATATTGAGAAATAAATTAAGTTTTTACTTTAATAACCGTGTTCTGTGCAATCAAAAATCACAGTTTGACTTGAACGCCCTCATGAGGTTAATATGACCTTTAAATCTGAATGAGTGCATGGAATGAGCTAGTGCCATTTTCTATACAAATGCCACAGTCATGTTTAATCAAATTCAAATTCAAATTTTATTTGTCACATACACAGTCATACACAGTACGATATGCAGTGAAATGCTTACAC
>JAQQZS010000010.1:15536321-15558616 GCA_030068045.1 Platyallabes tihoni | reverse complement strand
TTGTTTCCAAAAACATCACTCCTCAAAGTCTTGCCTTATAAACCCCACTGAGTCTAAGCCAGAATGGAATAAGCTGTGGTTGGCCCAATTTACCCAACATAGATCAGCTGTGTGTCAATTATTCAATTGTTTGTTTATTATCAGCTGAGATATATTTTTGATATTGATATTGTTTTTGAACTGATATCATTGCAGAAGCAGAGGTTTTTATACTGTATCTAAGGTTTGGAATATTGTTTTTGCTATTGTGGGATGTTGTGTGTAAACATTCGTAAATACTACAAAAACAGTCCATTATTTTGTTGGGAGGTATAGCTTGTCTGTTAAGAAAATGTAAGCATTGTGGAAATGTGTTCACTGACTGCATATTGGGTGAAAACGACATGAAATGTGTGAATGGTATGGCCACAAAAGACCGATGCTGTGCTAATTGTGTTTAGAGTTTTGAAAATGTGACAACTGTTTGGACAAACGCTTGTTAGCGACTGAAAAAAACTGTAAAATAGGAGCGTTGCACTATTATACAACTACTTGTACTCTGGGCTGAATTTCTTAAATTAATAAATGAATTAATTGTCTAGATAACATAGTAGGAGAATACAGTATATCACCATATTGCCCCAATCTTATCCACAGTGCATTACTGTAGCTCCCAGTGAAGTTTTGCACTGGTTTTACGAGGAAAAATGGAAACAGGTGGTAGAAGTGTTATTTTTTGTGAAGTGCTCAGTGTGAATATTTCAGTATGAGTTTCAGCACATGCCACACACGCACACACACACACACACGCACACACACACACATACACACACACACACACTAATACTAATCTTTTAAGCACTGAATGGTTTTGCTTCACAGTACCTGAGTGAAATGTTGCCTTTTGTGGATGTTTTTCTTAGTAAAGAAGAGAAGCAGATTTTTGGGTTTTTGTATTAGTTCTAAGTGTAATTGGTATGTTTGGATGCTGTCCTCCTCACTCTCATGAGCTTGCTCAGGTTTGTTGATGGCGAAGTGACTGTTTACCTCTTTTTTTTCCTGGTTCTCTCTTTTAGTTATAGTGTCATACACTAGCTATTCCTGCAGGAATCCCTGCTTGCACTCTGCACGAAGTATACATATCCCATATCTATACATATCCATATCCCATATGTGGGCATACCTAATTATCTGAGAACAGTTCCATTTAACTTTAGACTGCATCAGATGCAAACAGTTTTACTGTGATGTCTTATAACTGCAGTCACTCTGATTTGGGTCAGGACTTTATTGGTTCATGACAAACAGTTTTGTAGCCAAGTTTCCATCCTTGAACAGTTGGTAACCTAAACAAAGTGGACTTCATGCTAAATTCCTGTTAAACAAATTGACATCTGACGAAACACCACACAGTTACAGAACGGGTTCATTTATGGTCACGCTATCCGGTATCACCCAGATGAGACTGGGTTTCCCCTTTCGAGTTCAGTTTTTCTCATGGTTTCTTCTTTATGTTGCTTCAGGATGTTTTTCTCACCACCATCACCTCCTGTTTGGTCAATAGGGACAAATCTATAAATCCTATACATTTCTTGCTTTTTCATTTATATCTGGAATTTTTTTTATTCCTGTAAAGCTGTTTTCTGCCAATGTCTATTGTTAAAGGTGCTTTATTTAAAAAAAAATCTAATGAATAACAAACTAATAACAGAACTAGATTATTCCAGCAAGAACTAAACACATCAACCTAGTATGTGTGGTACTTTATTTCCATGCGCTAATTAAATCTGATCTAGGAATCTTGCATAAAATGCAACGTTGTTCAAAGCTTTAAGTGGAAATCAGAATTTCTTTTAAGAATGTTTTTGTTTTTTCCTTGATTTTCTGCTCATACGCACAACACACGTCATTTCTTACGTAAGGATTTCTTTTAACCAATGAATAAATGCTCACATGCATTTACCCGGAAATCGCTTTTTTTAACATTATTACGAGCATGTGGTTAAATAGTTTGGGCAAAAGACACTCTTTTGAGTGACTGACTGCGTCTGGGAGTGTGAGTGTTCTCGCATTGTGGGAATAGTTTACAAGGCATGACTAAGCTTGCATCCCCTGATGATGTTCCCACAGAGACCATTTGAGGGGAAAGGTCGGGTCTGTGTCTTTTACCCTTTGCTATGGATAAAATAATTGGATGTGTGGTAAGGAGAAGGATGTTCGTGTACACTCACAATGCTTGTCATGTCTGGGTGCCCACAGGCTACTGACAAATAGTTATGCAACTTAATTTGTCCTTCCCATGAAAAATTAAATTCTATTAAAGAGGGTTTGCATACTGATCCAGCTTACTTTATTAAAAAAATCTGATTCAAATAAATAGGTTCATCTTGATTGAATTTTCTTTAAATATTTGTGATCAGTTCCTTGTCTCTTGCCTCTCTATGCTTCCAAACTGATTTAATAACTAAAGAGTAAAATATGTGGATTGACGCAAAACTGCTTACTTTTTTAGACAAGTTTCCGTATCGGAAAATGCACATTGATATCACTGACTGATTAATAAATAAAAATCTGTTTTGCAATAAAATATATTTTAGTACATACAAATATACATACATTGTGCCCAAGTGCATTTGGGAAACAATGCAGTAACATGGAGGGCTTTATTAATTGCGTTCCAGCTAAACTCGCTGCATATGGCTATGGATTAGTTTTATTCTAAAATGTTCCTGATACTGTATTACAGTCTAGCAGTCTAGTCATTTTAATCAAAGCTTGGATGGAACATTTCCTGAACTATATATCAGTAAACCACAAGGCCCACATACTGGACACAGATGTTAAAGCCACATCAGTCTTTGTTTTAATTAAGAATTAGTGTAAAGTTACTGTAATTATGTTATATAAGTCTTGACAAAAGTTATGATCAATGCCTGAGAACAGTTCTGGAAATCTGGGCCTTTATCAAAGTATTGGGTTGAGGGTTAGGGAAAACAAATACTTGCAAGATGCAGGATACCCAGCGTGGAGCTTAGAAGAACACCACAAAAATCAACCTTAATCAATACTTTTTTTAGTTGGTAGCAAGGAGGGCGTGTAACTTAATTATACTTAACTTGTGTAATGACAATAAAGATTCTATTCTATTTTATTCTTTTACCATCTTTATCCATCCATTATTGTCAAATGTTTCACTGTAGTTCCATAAAGGAACAACAACACTATTAATATATAAAATTGGCATTATCATATGAAACAATTTATAATATTTGCCCAAATTATGTCTCCGGAAATTAGTATGTTTATGAACCTTTTTACTTGTTTAAAGAGCTCTTGAAATAGTCCCAGGTGGCACGGTGGTGTAGTGGTTAGCACTGTCGCCATGCACCTCCAGGGTCCGGGTTCGATTCCTGGCCAGGCTTGATTCCTGTCTCTGTGTGCATGCAGTTTGCATGTTCTCCCTGTGCTTAGTGCATTTCCTTCGGGTACTCTGGTTTCCTCCCACAGTCCTAAGACCTGCAAATTGCCCATAGTGCGTGTGTGTGTGCCCTGCAATGCATTGGCATCCTGTCCAGGATGTACCCTGCCTCGTGCCTGCCTAAGGCTCCAGGTCCTTGTGACCCTGAATGCAGGATAAAGCGGTATAGACGATGAGTGAGTGAAATAGTTCCACGTGATCTTGCTCGAGGTTTAAAACCAATTTAGTGCACCCGGTTGAAAAAATTGCATGCTGTTATTAGTTTTTTGCATTTGAAGGAAAACAATGCGAAGGAGATTCACCAAGAACTAGTAGCCATGTACGGTGACAATGTTCCAGCTTATGACAGTTTTAAAGACAGTTTAGTTCTTCCATCAATATCACTTCATGGTAGGCATTTTAAAGATGACGACGAAGTGATTACCGAGGTGGAACTTTTTCTCAACAGCCAAAAAGAAGGCTTCTTCAAGGACGATCTCCACCAGCTCATCCATAGTTTGGAGAAGTGTGTCACCTTAGGTGGAGGATATGTACAGAAGGACTAAAGCTCATGTTCATTTTCATTACATTATTTTTTTTCTTTTTTGATACTCTATCTATCTATCTATCTCAAATCAACAAAAAGCACACTTTATATTCACAACCTCAGACTACAAAAATGACATTATTTAAACAATGTATTACTATTACACAGTCAACATTGTACCACAATGGCACAGTCGGGTGGACAGTAGAGTTACGTAACAGTGATTCACACATACATAATCCAAGTTAACAACAGACCTTACACAACATATAATGATGGATAAATTGAGACACCAGCCTGTCATAATCTACAAACCAGCACCATACTTGTGTTACACCCTGTAGAGTATCTGACCAGGAAACCTCTGTGTGTGCTTGGTGGGGTTGTACTGTACACACCAGCAATTTTCGGTCGTCAAATCATTTGCAGTGACTGTAATTTGGCAACTTTATGGAAAAATCTGGGCGATGTCGGTATCAGATTGTTTTGCAAAGTTTGTATTACATCGATGAAAACGACGATAAAACAATATTGACAATATTAACATGAAAATGGGATTTAAAAAAAAATGCCCCCCAAAAAACAATGTTACGAAAATGATTTCAAAACCAAATTCATACCAGAATGATGCCCTGAGCAGGACTGGAACTCCTGGCGCTGTGGGGAGAGCACTGTGTTCTTACCACCGCACCACAAGGGAACAATTTTCAAGCTCATAAATGCACATAAACAACGAGCATTACAAACACCATATTACAAAATTGTAATTTAGGAGCTAATATGCAGCGTATAATAGTATTTGCTAAGGGAAATTAAACAAAGAGGTACTGTAATGTTACAATGATAAGAGATGAGTAACGTATACATGCTGTGAGCGGGAAGCTGTTGTCTGATCAATCTCTGATCAAATTCGGAAAAACCCTTTCACCACCTAAAGGGACCATAGACGAGGCCTGAAATTGTGCGAATGGATGTTAATCGGCATAAATGCCGTGAAGGAAGGCAACAATTTCACGTTATAAGGTTATATTTGCAGTGTTGTACAGTATGTGGCCATTCACTCAATGTTGTCTCAATGCCATTTTATCAACGTCAATCTAACTTTCAAATTACAATGGACTTCCAAAGTTACGACTGATGTCCACACATTGTTCCTAGACTGTACTGTATATGATTTAGTATATCTTAATGGCTGCATGTAGGAAGACCAGTGGTATTCCTATATTTAGGTAATATACTGTATAAAACTTTGGGAACAAATAAATTGCAGGTGCTATTATGTTTGCAGGCATTTGGTACGTTTTTTGGAAGGTGAAACTCTTCAGCTTTCAAAATTGTAACAACTTCTCACAAATGTAATATTAGATTAAAAATTCTGGTTCCAATTAAAATTGTTTTGTACTGTTGTTTTGTGCACACTCACCCATCCGAGCACACACACACACACACACACACACACACACACACATACACTGTGCCTAACATTTTGTTTATACTTTATAAAAAGACTGCCAATGGGCACAAAGTCATTATGCTCATAATTATCAACTCAAATCAATCAAAATGTTTAGCACTAAACTTCAACTTTCAGCAATACTACACTGCTGTTACTTGATATACTTATACGTAGTTTCCAGTTAACATTGCACTTGATGGTTGATTGCAGAAAATGATTCTTTTTGAAATAAATGTAAATGAAGAGACTTTTTTTTTTTTTTACTATCAATAACCAAAAAAATTGTGAGAATAAACATAAGAAATGAGAGAATGCATGCTCACATATGTACACGCTCTCGACATTCACACAAAAGGAATTTACATATATTTTTCTTGCGATATCAGATATATCTACCTACTATCGACCTACTTCTTTATGTGTATTTTCTTTTCACACTGGATGAATTAAACCAATTAAGTTAATGAATGTGAAACTAGAGTCTCCCTATAACAACACAAGGATTGTGATTACCACGTTTATGTGGGGTTTCAAAAAAAAAAAAACTTCTTCTTTGAAACTGAGACAAAGTCAAGCCACATACGCATTTATTCCCAGTATGTGCACAAAACAAACATGGCTCCATGCATCTGCAAATGACAGACTTGTTAAAAACCAAATGCATAATTATGAGCTGGCCCCCAATTCACAGTTTCAGCAGGCTTTAAGAAAACATAGGCTTTGTTCAGTGTCACCTGATGTAGGAAACCAAGTCCTCCTGAGGCCCACCTGAATGGGCCGTGTGGGTGTCCATGTGGGAAACACATTGGCTATAGTACCTCAGCACTTCTCAACCAGCCATTTCCACAATTATTCGTGATGGATGGAGCAGCAGCTCAGGAGGAAGCGTGTAGCATGTGGGGTGTTCTTTACCCCATGTTCTGTGGCCCGCATAATATGTCTCACAGTTGTTGGCAGCAAATGAATTACATCTGGATTTATAGCGCAGGTTACTAACAAAATAAGGAAATTTAAAGAGGACAACTTAATGGTGTGCAGGGAACTGCTCAGTGGATGCTGAACAGCCCCATGTGAAGATTAAAAGCAAGGTTGAGACAAGACTGGATGTAAATTGCATGGGGACCTTTCCAGACATAATATTTGCTTGGTAAAAAGAGGCTTTGTTCTAAAACAATGGGGCAAAATGAAAATTGCAATATGTGCAGTCAAAAGAATGGAATGAATTCTTATTACAGGCCAGAATGAAAAACCTTTTGTTTATAAGCAAGTTTGAAATTTTTCCCCATGCATGTCATAAATGAACATCTGTGGCTTGTTTAAAAGGATCTGTATTAATTTATAGGGCAATGTGATTAGAATTTGTAACATTTTGTATTAAAATTCTAAAGTGCATGGCGGCTTGTTCATACTGAATGTATGACATTATGTTTAATCACAATTTAAATAATAAAAAAAAATAGTGACCATCTACTGTAACCATTTGATACATACAGTACTGTACCATTTCAAAAGGGTCAAATTAATAAGCTGCATCAAGCAAAGAAAACAACTAAGGAGATTTTAAATTAGTGGAACTTCAAGTTGACTTTTTGGAAGAAATGTGGTCTTTAAATGTTTTTAAGATCACTTAAATGTTTGGGGAAGTTCAATGGTAAAAAATAAAAAAAAAATCAACAGTAAAAAGCAGCAAAATGAAGACAGCTGATGGCCTGAATGCACTGAATGACCAGGTTATCACATCTACTGTATGGTTCTTCTCCCCTGATGGCACAGACATATTCCAGGACTCAAACTGTGAAAGAGTGAGCATGATGAATCATTTTCACACATTAATTAACCACCACATTGCCTTCTGTAATCAAAGCTAAAGGTGACTGAATGAAATCTTGGATTGTCTTAGAGTCTTAGAGACTGTTTTTTTTTGACTAGGCAGTGTACAGTATACTGCATTGACCCATCTCTTATAGCCAATTTGTCCTGGTCATTGTGTTGGGAACATTGGGTGTGTGGCAAGAAAGCAGTATGGATGGGATGCCAGTCAAATGCACTATTCACAGACTCACCAAGCACATACAGTACCTACCTAGGGCAGTGTAATGCAGCCAAACCACCTGCTGCTGGGAGCAGGTGGTTTGAAAGGTGGGAAGATACACAGACATTAACCCGAGCATAATATTGGGATGTGGACACTGAGAAAAAAAAATGTAATCAGGGTGAAATATCCTACATTTGGGCCCAGTGTTATGGTGCTTGGCTCTGGATCAAATGCAACCCTAACTAGGATAAGCAACTGGAAATTTTTTCATTAAAAATATATATATCATACCAATGTTGCATACGTCACTGACCATCAACTAGAGTATTTTCAATAAACTGATAAATACCCGATGTCCTGGTCCCAAAAGAAAGGATTCATAGCCATTTTACAGTATACATGATAACATCATAAACCAATATTCAAGAAAACCTATCTAAGGCAATATAAAAAAATTGTCACAGTGTAATCATTCAAAAAGTAAGACAAAGGATTTGTGAATGAAGCTACTACAGTAATACTGCATGGGCTCTATGCTGCTCTGGCCATGGCTCCCTTTCCTTGACAGAACACACATCGCACAATTAAGTGCAGAGGCCTCCTTGAGGAATTTTGGCCTGCAGTAAAAGAGCTGATGCACACACATTTGCCCAAACAAGGAAAGCTCTGTGGTCACTGCATTTCATTCATAAGAACTCCTTAATGCGTTACAGGCCAGATTCGTCAAATCAATCTCATATTTTATTTTACTGCCATCATTGCAATTAGTAATAGACAAACATACATCTGTTACCTTTTAGTCCATGCTGGATGGCTGTAGAACATTGTTTAAAATGTTTCCAATAAATGCAGTGTTAAGTTATATGAGACAATTGCTTTGCCAGTAAAAGCACATAAATCACAATGCCTTAAATTTCCCTTTTTTTTTTTTTTTGTTTTTTAAGTTGGTGTCATGCATACTAGATTTGAACTTTAAACATCAAGTCTGTGATAAAAGACTGGAAAATAAGTGTTATATTGTAACAAAATAGAAACAGACAGCACGAAAAGCAGAAAGAGGCCACGCTCCTGCTTCTGACCCAGAATGGTGGGAGATTGATGGAGAGTGACAGTGCAAGCAAACAAACTTGGAGTGGTGGGCAAAAGACGGCAAACATCAGAGATGAGGGAGGGAATCAGAGAACGGCCCTGATTAAACAGAGAGAGAGAGAAAGAGAGAGAGAGAGAGAGAAAGGAGGAGGAAACTGGAGAGGATCAGGGTGGGACGTGCAAAGACGAAAAGAGGCAATGGAAAAGAACTCAACGGCGGACTGGTGGGGAAACGTAGCCCTCTAAACTGGGGGGTGGGGGATGGAGTGGGGATTTGACTGGAAAAAGAGGCATTCATGATCATTTTTCAATTGGAGACTAAATAACACCACCTGTCTGAACAAAGGTACAGCACTTTTCTTGAAGTGCGGTTTGATGATGTGGTGCATTCAAAACCTCTTCATGACTATCCCGGTATCGAAAGGAAACGGTCACACAGAAACTGTGATGCTTGTGAAGTGTGTTCTATAGTTGTCAAATAGTTGAACCCTAAACCCAAACACAGATTCAGACAAATGACCATGAACGAGGTATACCGTATGTTTGCTTTTATTCACATTTCTTGTTAGTTTATACTGTAGCTTTAGATATACAGTTTTATTTGGATTGCTAGGACATTGCTGAAAAGCATAATACCAGTAGAAATCCTTTGCCTGCCACTGGTTTTTCCCTGTTCGGATTTTCTAAGAAATTGTCGTTATGAAGATTTCTTTGAGTGCATAACTAATAGGTCAAATAATTCCGAGCACATGGCAATTTATTGTCCATCTGTGTTGAGTATGACTTAATGGAAAACAGTAAAACACACACAAAAAATGTGCTGCTAAGCATCATCACTTGCAACCTTCGCCATGTGCAAGTCAAGATTATGCAAAGGGTGTGAAATTTCCTGGAATGTATTTAAGCATCATGTTTAGAGCCTCGTGTCCTAAAATTTGTAAAGGTAATAAGAAGTTAAAATGCTGCATTTCATTTCAGAGAAATTTAAAATCTTTCCAGATTAAAGTTCAACTCTGGTCAAGTTTTCAAAATTTGATCGTATTAAAAAAACAACAACAACAACAAAAACAATTAGGAAAGAATTTGGGATCTTTGTAGGTAACCAGGACGTCCATGAGCAAGAACTGGAGACATTTTATAGAGTGAGATGCTGGCATAGTGATCCTGTGCAGGTGTATCAGGTCAAGATCAACGGTCAGGTGGTTATTAAACAAAACCAGGATCAACCAGTGAAGAAACAGAATCGAAAATTAATGAGACAGCCAACAATCAAAAGCCTTTAAAGGTAATTTAATCACTTAAATGCAAAGATAAACCAGTGGGCAAACTTAAAACAGGTGTAAGTAATCAAGACACACTAGGGAGCCAAACAAGAGACAAGAAGACAAGAACCAAAAGTGCGCTGACTAATGTAACCAAACACTCGACCATTCGGAAATATTTGCCTTAGTGCTGCAAGCTATTATATGCACTTAGAGTTGCACCATGCAGTGTTTAGCACAAGGGGGGAGCTTCATGTAGGTACTGTTGTAGGTACAATCTGCCTTTGTCAATCCAGGGGACCCAGGTGGCTTAGTATAAAATTTGCCCAGTGAATTGCAACCATTTCTTTTACTCAGTGGTTAAGTCAGACTTTATACAGCTGGGCCCCAAAGCATTCCAGTTGTCAGTCACTTAAGTAGACCTTAAAAGCATTCGCTGGACAGATTCTTGATTGTAAGAAGAGATAGATTGATAGTTTTTTTTTTTTTTTTTTCCCTTTTCTTATTATTATAGTCCTGCACAAATAAGCTACAAGTGTAAACAGGAAACATGCAAAAGAGCTGTGCCAGGCTAGTGGGTTACTGGCAGTCTTTCATGGCACAACGGATTACTGGTTGGCACTGACATCTTACACCTCCAGGGTTCAGAGCTTGACTCCTGCCTCCTGTTCTATATGTGTGAAGTTTGCATGTTTTGTCGTGTGCTTGGGAGGCAAATTGCCTCCAGGTTTTCAGAATACATAGGAAAAAAACATGAACTGATGGGATCGTTGGCATTTCCAAATTTTATGTAATGTGTGTGTTTGTGATTGTCTGATGTGATGGGAAATAACAAAATAACTTTTTGTAAGTCGCTCTGGATAAGACTGTCTGCCAAATGCTTAAATGTAAATGTAAATGACTTAATAAGTGAATAAATGAGTGAGGCGGATTCTTTTATATACACAATGGCACAAAGATAATAAAAGTTACAAAATATCTGTACGACTTAATTCACTGTGACGTGTCTTATGCCAGCGTACTAGTAAAGCAGTATGCAGTGAGATTAAGTTGTTCGTTGGATTTATCAACATCCAAGCCATCCTCCTTAGATAAAGATGAAAAGAATGCAGGTGATCACATCAATGATCTCCAGCATCACAAACTACAGTACCTGTCAGACAGACCCCTGTACTGTATAGTATGGTAGATTTAAAGCACATTAAAGCTGCCAGCGGTGTTTATATATATTGCTTGGAGACTCATCTAGGGATACTAACTGGATCAGAGGCTTTGAATGCATTTCTCATGTGTAGGGCTAGAATCACACAGGCAAGCACAGGTAGAAATTGGTGCTCAAACCTCTGTCCTTTTGCCCTCTTTTTTGCAGGACATTTCTTTATTTTAGAATTTACAATGTATTATTCTGTGATATTGCATCAGCCTCCTCCCCTCCACCAGCTTCCTGTGGAGCTGCAGTCACACACATCTGTCTGATCTCGCTGCTTAAATTCAAGACAGACAGGTAACCATACTGTGCTCCAAGCCAGTAGTCCAATGTGAAATAACAATGACACGGAGTATATGAATAAGAGATAGTGAGAGAAAGTGTGTGAAGGATAGCACACAAGAGAGATAACGAGTCCCTCACTTCTGTATACATCCAAAGCGGCTCCACTCAGCCACTCACAATATAATGGTCTGATAGTCAATAGTGCAAGGTCATTATCAATAATCATCTGCTAATCATTATCAAAAAATACTTTTGTAGAAATCTGCTAACTACAGTATTTCCATGAGTGTCAAAAGACATACTTAAATAAAAGATGTGCTACTGAAGGTAACTTTATTACTTTTTGTACTGTAAATAAGTGTCGGTTAGGTGTGTGGCTTTTTTTTTTTTTTTTTGGCTGGAGCACCTTTCCCACAAAAATGTCTGTGCACGGTCCTGAGCTCACATCATGCATGCGCAAAGTCAGCACCATGTCCCCTGCTGGTGGCTTGGCTGGATTCTTTGTTTTCTGAGTCTGAGCTCATACTGAGGTCAATATTAGGAGGTCAGGAGTTTCCATAATCTGCGTTTGATCCATTGGCCTCCTGTAAACACAATGGATCATTGTTGAAATGGTCTTAAATTTGTTACTTGTGGTTGTATGAGCTATGCTTAGTGTCAACTCTTTGACAAGGCAGGAATGGGAAAGACTGTTTAGAGGTACACTAGATGTACAAATGTATTTGTCCAAACCTGTTAAGTTTTGAATTCAGGTGTTTCAGTCAATCAGGCTCCTTATCCCCAGTGAAGGGCAATCTTAATGCCTCAGCATACTGTACCAGAACTTCATGGAAATTGCCATCTTTCCAACTTTGTGGCAACAGTTTGTCGAAGGCCCTTTTCTATTCCAACATGACTGTGCTTCAGTGCACAAATCAAGGACTATAAAGACTTCGGTGTAAAAGTTTGGTGTGGAAGAACTTGACTGACCCGCACAGAGCACTGACCTCAACCCTATCGAGCACCTTTAGGATGAACTGGAATGGAGATTGTGAGCCAGACCTTCACGTCCAACATCAGTGCCTGACCTCATAAATGCGCATGAATTCTCACAGAAACACTCCTACATCTTGTGGACAGCCTTCCAAGAAGAGTGATAGCTGCAAAAAATAATAAATATTGAAGTATCTGTATTTGTATACAATGCCATTGTAAATAAATGGAAATAAAACATCAGTTAGTTTCAATACATTCTATGAGAACAAGGCTGAGTGAATTCCCCCTTGATGAGATGCCAGTCCATTTTGGTTTATTGCATGTCACCCTGCATACACAAATTCACACCTATTGTAGGACCAATGAATGGTAGAATAAAGCCAGAGAACCTAGAGGAAACCAATACTCACATCGGGAGAACATGCAAAGCTCTTCACATAAAGTGAAGATATAACCATTAATAAGCACCATAAGCACCATTGTGCCCTTTCCCTCCCTAGTCCCCTTTAGACTACTGGCATGGAAATTGTCAAGCCATTAGATTGAACTACATGTGTAGTACATGCGCATCTCTTTGTGCTACGCAACATGTTGTTCTAAGCATTCTTTCGCATGATATTCCTATCTTGGAATTCCGAAAGAGAATCTTAATGATCAAAGGACTATGTTTGTCACGCACACATCACAGTACAAGAGGTCCCACAAGTCTTTATGGTGTTCTCCCAATATTAATTATTGTAGGGTGCAAGCCCTTCTTCCAGCAAATAAAATACACACACTGGATCAAATACCACTGGAGAATTTTATACAGGCACAAGAACATCAATCCCAGCTGTATGAGGGAATTTGTACCAGGAGAAAAAGGGCTTGCAGTATTACACATACCGAGTTCTAAATTACTAGCAAAGTGGCAAGGACCTTTCGACATCACACAGCTGGTCAGGGAAGACAAGTGTGAGGTTGGGTAAATAGATAAAGGCAGTGCACTTCAGATTTACCACCTCAGTCTCCTAAAACCATAGAGGAAGGCTGTCCCTTTTTCTTTGGCAATGGTAGTTCCCAAGATGTTTGTGGAGCTGGGACTGAGACTAAGTCCAAAACATTGTGCCCAATTTGCCCCATCTCCTGTAAAGACTACAGTACCTCTCACTGTTACATAGAACACAATGTACTGAGCTGCAAAATGTATTTTTGGTTTGAACCTTTTATAACCTCAAATAACACTACAATTCACCACACAGTCTCCTCCTGGTATGGTGGTACACAGCCACCCATACAATTTGCTTGAACACAAAAAAGTGGTTCATGGAAGTGTGCAACTGGAGCAGCCTTGGGGTCATGGCATCCAATACTAAAGGGACGGTCTGGTTTTGTGTGAACTTCCAGAAAGTCACTGCACCTGTGCTGCACCTGCAACATCTCAGAGCAGACCTGACATCCTTGAGATGGACAGAGTTCATGGCCAGTCCTAAAAAATGTGCACTTGGGTGGATGGAAGTATGATATCTAAATCGCCACTGAGGTCCTGAGCAGGTGCGGCTGCAAAATGATAAAACAGCAGTGACTTTGGCTCATCTGGGACCTGAGACCAGAAAGGGGTCTGGCTGGCTATTATAACAGGTTTTTTACTCTCATGTAATGGATAAGGTCAATGTACATTTTGTGAAAATATAAGTATAAGGAAAACCAGAAAGAGAGACAGCCATGAGCATGCCCTGGGATAAAACCAGCAAACCAGTTTGTAGTCAAAAATTCTGGCCTGATATTTGAACAATAATTGACTTATTGAGCTGTGTTGTTGCCACATTATTAACTCTTTGGATAAATGAGCACATTTATGCACTTATGTGTTTCTATTAAAGTAATAAAATTGTGGGAGTTGTGTTGTAAGAGACACTCCTGATACTATACTTCTGGGACTTGAACTGTGAAAAAGTGTTTTGGGGGTATGAGCAATAATTTTTAAATATGAATTGTAAGCTAAAGGTGACTGAATGACCTTGTAGAGTGTGCCCGGCAGCGTATATATATACTGTAGTAATATTCAGATATTTATATAGAGAAAAGAATTAGACTATGGATTGTGGAAGTAAGTAGTTGAGGTAGCTGTAGACCTGGAAAACACTTTAAAGACCCGAGGAGAACTAGAAAGGCATGTAAAACCACAAACGGAGATGGGAAGAGTTCATTGAGAGCATATAGTTTCCAGATGGCTTCCAAAAAAAAAAGAAAAAACCTGAGAAAGAACATGATTAAGCTGCTAAGAGGGATAGAAGCGCTGTGCAATTAAACCAGATAGCTGCCATATGAGGGGACAGAAGCAAGTCATCAAGGTTTAATTCCAACTTTTCACATATATACTATATATAATTGATATGGAACCAGAGTGGCAGAAGGTATGAAAAGGCTTTTTAGGCTATAGGAAAATGTAGCATAGATAAAATATCTAGTGGTGCTAATCTTGAAATGCATGCAGCGATGGGACCGGCATTTTTTTTTTACTGCTTCTTTCACAATTACCACGGGAGTGTACACCTGTTAAAACATTTGTAAATTATATGTCATTTGCAAAGTAGAACAGACTCAAAAAAATGTCAAACCATGGTATAGTTTTCTGAAAGCAGAGGATCTAATCATTGCAAATGTCTATCATAGCAATTAATCTCACATTTATAACCAGGAAGCACTGTTTGTTTAGCAGCCCACATCACGTGGTATCACAGAATTTCAATCCTTTAGATTCGACATAGATGAAAGAAGAAACTGAATGAGGGAATGAGCACTCAGGGTGCTGGATTTCTCCGATCTTGTTTTGGAAAAAAAGATCAACATCTTAGCCTGGAGGACATTAGCCCTACATTATTGCTTGTGGAACGAGCATATGTGCTACCTGGATCTATTATGGAGAAAATAAACAAAATCGGCATGCCTAAATTGCCAAGCATTTTACCAAGGAAGGAGACGTTCAACATTCTGAGGAGTTAATAGCACACCACAAACAGATAATCAATGTCTGTGCATGCCCTAAACCACAGATCAAAATGTCCTGAGGTTGAAGCGTGTTTAGCTGGGTGCGTAGTTGTGTTGTTAGAGACATGGATTTGAATTACGAGTTTTACTCCAGAACTCTTTGTGATTCTTTTTTCATCAGTGACTGTTCTGTTGGTAAGAGCATACTGTTTGCTTTAAGCTGTGTAGTGTAATTGTTGCACTTTAACATTCTCCGATGCAAGATTTAAAACCTAAAATATATGGAAACAAGGATGAAAACAATCAGGCGCTTTTAAATAAGTATTTAAGACCTACTGATGCTCAGCTAGAAACTGAACTAAACCTGTTTGTCAGAAAATTCTCTTTCAGCATGTGTTCTTACCTTGTACCCAATGTTCCCAGAAAAATCCAAAATCCAACATCGTCACTAACAATGAACCAATGAGCTACACTGACTGACCATATTTAGGCATCGGCAAAAATTCAGCTCTTTAATGCCGAAGTTATTCTGAACTTGACTATAAAAGAGAAATCGCATTCTAGGTCTGTCATCGTGAGCATAATTTGTTAAAGATGAAATTTCCTATACTTAAAATCTTCACTTTGAAAATTCCATAAAATCTGACATGTCAGTAGTGATCTAGTGAGCCAGTAACACCACAATCCAGCAGATACACCAGATCTTTTCAAATTCATCCACTCACTGAGAATAACTAGGAATAAATTGTGTCTGCATGAATATGTGTGTGTGTGAGTGAGTAGTAAGGTTAAGACAAAGAGAAAAAGAAGAAGTGTGAGCAAACTAGGAAGCATGAGGATGTTTATGTATATAACAGTGTCTTGTTTGTTTATACAGTGTGACTCACTCACTCATTGTCTGTACTGCTTTATCCCATTTACAGGGTCGCGGGGGGCCTGGAGCTCATCCCAGAAGACATAAGGTCCATCGCAGGGCACACACATGCTCATTGACATTGGGGAACGCCAAATAGGCTATCTTGCATATCTTTGGAGTGTGGGAGGAAACTGGAGTACCCTAAGGAAACCCACCAAGCACAGGGGGAACATGCAAACTCCATGAACCCAGACCCGAGGCGGGAATCAAACCCAGAACCTTGAGGCGCAAGGCGACAGTGCTAATCACTACGCCACCGTGCCGCCTGTTTATATTTATATTTCGGATTGTGCAGAACTACTTCTCTATATAATCCCCTGATACACTAATGCACTGTAATGTACAAGTAGTGTTGGTGAATGATTGTGTGTACAATTCCCACAGACAGCTGCGTCTCTTCCGTAAATTGGCGACAAGTTATCTGGCGATTTTCAGTGGACTCTGAGTCACCTCGGGCTGGATCATCATTCATGTATGTGCGGTCTTCTTTAAACCTTTTATTTTTCCACCATTGAAATTGTTCTACTGGTGCTAAAAGTCTCATCTCCATACTGTGCTTGAAGTCTTTTGTAAATGTCAATTAATTTTATATAGAAATTTTATCCTAAATCTCAATTTGACTTGAATGCCCCTTGTATAAAGACCCCTATCCGGTATCACCCAGATAAGGTTGGATTCCCTTTATTGTCTGGTTCCTCTTCAGGTTTCTTCCTTTTTTCATCTCATGAGTTTTCTTACAACTTGGTTATTAAGGAAACAAATATACATTTCATATTTATATGCATTTAATCTATCAAAGCTTTACCACTCACGGTAGTGTTCACATTTAACATGGACAAGACTTTTTCACCCTCTACATCCTTTTCCCACTAAAGATTTTGGAGCATGAATTATTGGATATAGGAACAATGCATGTTTACCTAAAAGAGATGTGATAGGTTAACCAAGGAGGGGTACTCTTGCATATGCTGGCAGGGGATAAAAGGTCCTAAGTGGGTGGGTGGGGGGTGTCCATGTGAGGATAAGACCTTGAAGTCTATGGGGTATAGCAGCAGCTACAGGAACAAGTTGAGTGGCAGGCAGAGTAAGGCCTCATCATGAGGCTGATATACAGAGCCTTCCTGTCAGAACTTCTATTATCTCCTCCTGGCAATACTTCAATGCAAGTCTTATCACTCTAATGGACACAGGAGGAGGCACTGACAACAGCACTGCTTTCTTCAACCCTCCTGAAACACTGGCACAGAACAAACTGCTTCCTCTCAGGTGCCCCTCTTCTGAGACCAGACCCTCTGAGTGGGGCCTCAAAGAGTCTGACCCAAGAATCCTTGTTTTGGAAGCACTTAAATTCTTTAATCTTTTTGTACCTGTGATCCACAGACTTTTCAATTTTCCTCATCCGTTGTCTCCTTCTTGGGGACTATAGGGGAATTAAGTTTTATTCGGATATCCTTATATTCAATGTCACTAGTTCCATTTTCAGTTGCTCACAATTGCCCCCAGTAAGAGCTGTCACCTCAGAGGCAGTAGGACAACAGTGGTAAGTGTGGACTCTTGACTAGAATCTTTGTTCTTTCCTATTCATACCCTTGAACTTCTGACCCTTGAACTGGCTGCATGTTTGTCTGGCACCTTCACTATGGGAGAATCACGATACTGCAACATTTCAGGACACTACTTATCAGCATAGAATGTTAACAGAGTTTAACAACCAGGCATGCATTCCTTCTTACCTTATAGTAAAAAGTCAGTAGAAGGTTTTGATAAATAAAAAAACCAAATGTTTACCCACACGGCAAACAATGGACCTCAACAGCCAGTGGTCAAAAAAGAGACAAAGCACTATCGACACACAAGGTTGCTCAACCAGACTCTTGAGGCATGTGCCTTGCTATGAAACGCAGCCACATATGCAAAGTTCTGATGGAGTGCTTATGTCTACAAGTTTGTTTTTCACATCTGGTCTACTTACTGTAGCATAATGTGACAGCTCATTACTCACTTTTTGTGCTGATTGTTTGAATCTGTTAAAGCCAAATCTTTAAAAAAAAATGCAATCAGGGAGGATAGGCTGGGGATTCTAAGGTGTACCAGAACATATTGTATTTACTACATGCCCCCTTTGAAATGCAAGAAAAACTGATAATAATCTTGCAAACAAAATCACATATTTAAATTAAGGCACATCTTCTAATACATAATTGTTTCTATGATAACAGCTTACAGTATGAGTTGCATGATGGACACTCCACTCAAACTTGATAGTCTTTCGGTTGTTCACGTCGAGGGGTCGCCACAGTGGACAATCCAATCCGCACACAACTTGGCACAGGGTTTTACATTGGATATTCTTCCTGATGCAACCCTCCCATTTTTATCCAGGCTTGGGATCAGCACTGCATCCAGTGGATAGGGTTTTAGGCGTTGGGTCTTGCCTAAAACCCCATTGGAAACCGTCATTGGGAAACCAGGCCTTCTGCATGGCAGGTGAAAAACCAACTGAGCCACCAATGCCAAATGTTCAATGATGCTTTGTACTGTATAAGCTTTTTTTTTTTCCTTCTTTTTGAAAGCGATTTCCAGTGATTTTCCATGTTAATTTCATACTTCATTATATATTTCTACTATATTAAATAGCTTTGCTAATCTGATCCATCCAGGGCTCTTTAATATACAGTATGAGACATGAATGTAATCAAAGCTTCTACATTTTTAAAGTGCTGTCTCTAAAATGTGCACTGGAATGTAAACTTCTCTATAGGAAATATAACAAACTGTAGTGAGTGTTTAAGCAAAACAGTCAGGCAAATTTATCAAAGCATATTATAACGATTTGAATGAGACTGAGGACATTAAAGTGGCGGCACGGTGGCTTAGTGGTTAGCACTGTTGACTTGCACCTACAGGGTTGACTTGCACCTACACTGTTGACTTGCACCTACGGTTCGGTTCCCGTGTCTGTGTGCATGGGGTTTGCATGTTCTCCACGTGCTTGGTGGGTTAACTCCCACAGTCCAATGACATGCAGATTAGGCTAATTGGTGTTCCCAAATTGCCTGTAGTGTGTGAATGTAAGGTGTACCTGGTGTGTCTTCTAGGACAGGCTCTAGGCTCCCTGTGACCCTGTATACAGGATAAAGTGTTATAGACAATCGGTGAGTGAGTGACATACAGTATAAGGTCCCATATTTTACTATTTTTCTTAACATATAGTACTGTGTAAATGTCTTCAGCCACAAATGTCTTACTGCGACAGGCTGCACAATTACATTTAAAACTTGGTTGTTTATGTACCTCATTTCCCCTCTCGTCTGTTCCAACCACTCAGCATTCAGCATCACCAGTATACTAATGATCGGCCTGATCATCTGTCATCATCTGCACCTGTTTCGCACTGGTTCATGACTTAAGTTAGATGGTTTTTCCTGCTTAAATCATTCAGATGTCACTGTGTACCTCAACAAACTTGAAACGAGGGGTGGCTCAGGACTCAACTGTATGTCTCCCCCAAAGTGTGTTTTAATGCTCCAGCTGAAATACCCCTCTACTAATCATTTTAATTTTTCATATATAGAACCCCCTTTATTTCACACCTCCTCCATATCAGTGTCTGTGTAAATGAGCTACTGCTGCACTATTGAACACTTTCCCCTGGGTATTTCACTTTTTTGTTTGTATACACACACACTGTTGTGTAAGTTGAATAGGAAGTAGACGCTGTAAATGACTCGAATAGTAATGTTCAACTAAATAACAAAAATGGTCAATAGATGCTACAAGGGCGGGGGGTGTGGGGGGGGTGGATAAAATGTAGTAACTTGTCATTTTTCGTTTTATTCAGTGTAAAAACAGTTCTGGAATGTCAGACTTATGCCAAGCACAACTTGAAGTACCCTGCTGTAAGACCCTCTGATTATAAACGATCTTTTTTTAAATGATGTCATTCTGTTCTGATCCATGAACCCTGATGTTGCATTCAAACTGACAGCGTGTGTATGATACCAGTCAAGTCAACTGTACTTTAATTTAACCTTTATAAACATTGTGCACATTTCTATCCCTTAATCTAAATAATAGCACTTAAGAATCAGATTTTTCCATAATTCTGACCACAAGTGCGGCTGCCCGGCTTCATTAACTGCTGTGAAATGCCCAAAGCATAATATTATAATAGTTTATAAACACTTTGTCAAAGTGAGTTTTCAGATCAGCTATCACTTCAGGAAAGTAACATATTCAAACTCAGAAGACCCATATTTTATCCTCAGTGCTCTGGGAGAATGGCAGGACTCCTTATTGTGGTTGGTCACGTCCTAGATTTCCTGGTGTGTTTCATAACTAGGTTGTCTTTATCGTCTCTCATCTGTTTAGCGTGCCTCTAATCTCTATGCCTCTATCTCCTCATTGTGTCATCAAACCTCTAAGGATTCTCTCATTTTCTCTCTGTTGCAGCCTCTCGCTCTTTCTCTCTCCAGTCCTTTATAGAGGCGATTGCATCTATTTCTCTTTGATCATTTGAAGATCTCCGAGATAAGTAGAGTGTATCCTTCCACACCCCACAGTGCCTCAGTCTGTTGTCGATGTGTGCAGTCTTCACATTCTTCTCTGACTTTTTGGTTGATGTTTGATCTTCTTTACATTTAATTGGGCTCTAAAAGGCTGAGTGGGTAAATAATAAGTGCAAATGTTTCTTTTCTTTTTTTGCTTTAGGCATCTGTAAGTTTGTAAGTGCTTGCAATTTCTGCTAGAAAGATCAAAGACGAGTTTAATTAAGTGCTTAAGTGTTTAGTTGAGGAATTACTTACTCACTTATTGTCTATGCCGTTTTATTCTGTATTTAGGGTCGCATGGGGACTGGATCCTATCCTAGGAGACTTCGGGTGGCAATCCATCGCAGAGCACACACACAGTTTTATTTTAATTGATTGGATTGCCAATTAGCCTAATTTGTATGTCTTTGGACTGTGGAAGGAACCTGGAGTACCAGGAGAAAACCCACCAAGCATGAGGAGAAACTCTATGTACACAGACTCCAGGCGGGAATCAAACCTCGAACCTGGAGGTGCCAACTACTAAGCCACTGTGCCGCCAGTTGAATAATTAGAAATGTTCATTCATGTGGCTGAATTCTCCAATTTCCTCCTACAGTCCAAAAACATGCAGATTAGGCTAACTGGTGTTCCTAAATGTGGGTGAATGTGCGGGGTTAGGGTTAGGTCCTAGCATGGTCGTAAAATGAGAGTAAATATAATAATAATAATCACGATTGACCTCCATGGTCCCTAGTCAGACTACAGAGTTTCCTAGATGAATGTATTAGTGTATCTATTACTCGTGTGTTTATTGATTCTGCCTTAATTAGCAGTTACAATCTGTGATATTTTCTGGTGTTTTCATTTGTAGCTGGGTCTGAAAAGCTGTTGCCATGGCTTGGATCACCTGTAGTTTCTGTAAACTCCCTGCCCTCTGGTGGGTAATATATTACTATGTTTTTTTTTTTATACATACAGTATATAATGAGTCTATAAGTTATTTATACTCTAGAGTTTAGCACTACTCATGTAGGTTTAAGGCATAAAATCAGTGAAAATGGTGAAGATGTGAATAGTGTAGCACACAGTATGTACTGTTGGTATGCAATATGTCCAAATGCTGTGTTGCAACTTCCCCGGTCCACCTTAAAAGGTAGTCTGGGTGCAATTCCAGAGAAGGTTGTGTAGATGGCAGTCTAAGACCATCCAGGAATGGAAAGACGGCCAGGACTTGGACTTTAGAGGAGGATCTTAAGTTAAGGTGGACCGGTAAAGTTGTTAGAGGATAGGTAGTATTCAGTGATTCGATTTACTAATATATAACATAGTTAACTGTTAAATGTGAGGTTATATTAAAACAAACCTTTTAGTTTGGATTTGAGTTAATTGAGTTAACTTAATTGAGGGTTTATTAACTGCTTGTTTCATTTGCATTCAGGACAAACAAAATGTTTATTGTACAGAACGTACATACAGTACAGTATATCTACCCTGTACAGTGTGTGTGTGTGTGTGTGTGTGTTACACAAGTGATAACAAGCCTGAGACCTTTGTTTATCAACGTGTGTGTGTGTGTGTGTGTGTG
>JAQQZS010000010.1:15482979-15494907 GCA_030068045.1 Platyallabes tihoni | reverse complement strand
GGTGGAGGAGGTGCAACAGTCTGGGCAGGCATCACCAGTCAGCGCAAAACAGATTTGGTTATTGTACATGGCTCAGTTACTGCACGTTCTTGCCTCAGAGACATCATAGAACCCATCATCATCCCCCAATTCCGCCAGCACACCCCCAACTTTCTGTCCATGGATGATAATGCTCCACCACATCGTGGCAGAATTGTCACAGCTCGACTTCAGGAAGTTGGAGTGCCTCATATAAATGTCCCATGACCTGAACCCCATAGAGCATGTGTGGGACCAGTTGAAGCAGAGACTGGATGATCGTACCCCACCCCCACGTGACCTGGAAGAACTGCGTGTAGCACTTGTGGAATAGTGGAACGCATTTCCTCAGAACAACATCATGAGGCTAGTGAGGAGCATGAGACGTCGCTGTCAAGCTGTCATTGCGGAAAATGGTGGAAACACCCGCTACTGACATTGTCAATTTTTGTTATTTGGAGCTATCCCTGTTATTGTCTAAATTTTTGGGGTAATAAATATTAAACTAATGAAAATGGTGTTTCTTCTCATACATTATTAGTAATATCAAAGGGAACTTTTACTTATTTCATTCAAATTCAGAACAAATAGGAAAAGCACTCATGTAAATAACAATATCCCTAACTTATTGTGAGTAGTGTATATATATGAGCAAATGAAAAAAATATTATTTTCTGAAATTAGGAAAAAACACACCCACAAACCCATAGCTTTAGAGCTCCCAGTATCTGTCTTGCTAATGGCTAGGTACATTTTGATTGGCAGGTTCCTGAAGGCCTAGTAGTGTGGTGGGTGGAGTAAGAAGTTGCACATTCAGCAGAAGAGGTGTGAAACCCACAGTGAGGCAAACAGTGGCTCAGTATCTAGGCGACAGCAACAGTAGCCCTTCTCTCCTTCTCGCATGTTGCGGGAAGAGGCGTCTGTGTTACAGGTAATGTTGCCGTGGACACGTGCTTTGTTGACAAACTCTAAAAAAGTAAATTCTCAACCACATACGCCGTAACACACATGACCGTGTGTTTGTATCATGGTACTACAAACCCATACATGTACATTGAATAACCAAACTGATCCTGAGTTCAAAGAGGACAGAAATTTTCAACACTTTGTCATGAAAATCTACAACATGGCTCAAGGTAAACTAAAGAGCTAGCCAACTTCGTTTCTCTATCTCTCCATTACAAGCATAAACAAAGGGAAGATTGATGGGCTTCAAAGTGGAGTTGGATGTGGATGACCCAGTAGAGTCCAACTGTGAAGCTTGTCCATCACTAGGTTTCTGGGAAGGCACTGAAGTGCAATTGCATTTTAGTACACACACTGACTTGCTGGAAGTGACCTATGTGCATGTTTGTGCAAATCTAGTTGTCTCTGTTTTAACACGGTTTATAGACTTCTGCGTGTACGCATGGTCACGGCGCGTACCCACAATCAAACTGTTTACTTTTTTAATGTTTTTGTGTAGGAATGTTTGCGGGACCCCACGCAGATGCCCTTGTTCATCACCCAACTACAAACACACACATGCAACTCAGTCCTAATTAGCTTTGCCGAGGGCAATTTCTTAGATTATCACATCCGTGCTGAAATCTCCAGGGAGATTTTCCCATGCTTGCTCCCAAACAGAGGCAAACCCTGCTCGGTGGTAAATTAAAAGTGTGGAGCTTTCCAGGACACAGCCTTGCAACTCACAAATCCTGCTCAATGACGTCAAGTTTAATGGCTCCTGCAGTGTTGTATCTGTTTCATCCTGCGTGCTAACCTACTTTTATTTCAGGACCTTGTTATTGGCACAGGCCATACTGCACTTAGTGTTTTCAGAGCAGAAGGTATGGTATTTATGGGACTTTTTTCCTGTACATGCAAATACTTCACTAGCATCGAAATGACTCTTCCAGTCAATTAACGTCACAAGCTTTGGCATAAAGTGTGCTGGTCCAATGAGACATTCTACAGAGATCTACAGAGCTTTTCAGGATTTTTCAAGTCAACATGTCCTACAACAACAGTTGTACAAAATGGGAATAAATACAATTGGCTCCATTGGCCTCCATGATCCCTAGTTGGACTACACAGGTTCCTAGATGGATGGAAGTCAACATGTTATTGCTGATTTTGAGTCTTTTAGCCAGTTATTCCATACACTGATCTTAATTTAGTATTAAAGTGAAAAAGAATGCATAGGTGTGTCTCTATTACATGATTTCGACCAGGAACTTAATTACTTGTCATTCAAAATCTATGAGAATCTGTCACATCTAAAATGGCATTTTAATTCCAGACTTCAAAGCATTTTAATCTGGTGCATTGCTTATATCAGAGACTTTTTTTTAATGGAAAAGCATATGAATTAGAATAAACAGCACAATAGATTTACTGATTTACCATTTAACTAATTTACTGAAATATTAATTCATCCTTTTTTTTTTTCACATTTCCTGATGGCAACAGGATGAGAAGGTCAGTTGATACATTTCTTTCCCTAGCCACAGATTCCCCAGTATCCCCAGATGTTCCCAAGACAAATGTGGAATATAATCCCTCCAGCATGTCCTGGGTCTGCCCTAGGGTCTCCATCCCAAGAGACAACAAGTAAACCTAGACTCAGGTTGAGAAACCTCATTTCCTCAGGTCTTGCCTCTGAATCATTTACTCATTACCTACAGCTCATGCCTATAAGTGAACATAGGGATATAGATTGACCAGCTTGCGTCACCAATTGGGATTACAGCCCTGTGTTTACTGGACTGTGAAGGTGGTCATGCACTGCAGTCTCATTTTATGATGCCTTGTGACATCAAAGAATTTCCTCAGCTTTTTGCGAGCACTTCAGACTCGAATGCTAGGCCTTAAGGCTCTGTCACTAGGGTCACTGCTCCTTCACCTCAGTTACCATGGGTGAATGTCTGACTGACATTATCAGAGACCTGCCACGGAGCTGCAGGAGTCAACATTTTGTTGGTATCCATGGTGATATTCCCACTTTTCCCCCTCTTGCTTGTGAATCTCAGGATTGCAGGAAACATGGAGAGCTACAGTAGTTGGAAAGAAACATGAAAAAAAAAAAACCATGATGTCAGATACTTTTAAGTAATTATCGAATCTGGTCCAGTAATTTATGTTTATAAAGAGAAGACATAATTTAATGCTTTTTAATTAGAATAATAAACCCATTAGAATGTATCATGCATCATGTAAACACCTCAAAATAAACTGTTTGACCTGATTGAATTCGGATTTAACCCAAGAGAATTTTGTAAACCTTTAATAATCAATACAACTGGTAAACATTAGCAATGGAAGCACTCCCAATCATTAATCTCTAGTTGGAATAAATATTAGGTGACGTAAAGATTTACCAGGTGGGCTATTTTGCGTTTATTACTGATTGGTAAACTGCATGAGCACAACTCTCTCCTAACTGTGTTTACTTTCATGCACTGGGTCTCTGGCTGAGCAAGAGGAACTGACTGGCTCGCCACTTTACAGTATGTGTAGTGAAGCATCTAACAGGAGTATTGCTAGACATAAAGCTCTACTGGGGCACAGGTACAGTACATACCCGCTCCCCCGTTATTCAAATCATAATTTTTTTTTCTTTCATGCATAAAACTTACTGCTCTCCCTCCTTTTCTGATGTCCATCAAAAATAAGATCAGCTTTATTATACAGTATATAAAAACTTACTTTAGTTGCATGGGATCATGCTAAATCCAGATTCTTGTTCTGGATGCTGATACATGGTTAAGTGCACAAAACAGAATATTTCACTAGATACAACTTGTACACTGCTGTTCATGCATGCGTGTGTGAACTGCAAGATGCATCTCAATTTGTAATTGCGGTTAAACTGCATTGCTTTGGCATTGAGAATTGGGAACTTGTGAAACCTTAAATTTGAGATTTTACTGCACATGCCCCAGTAAAGGAGGTCTCATGACACCCATGCGTCTAACCTACTGATGAGGGTGAATTCTTGGAATCAATCATAATGCAGAATGTGGGATTTGTTGTGGGGGAAAAATGCGAATGCTGACCTGATTAAACAATTATTATCAGTCAAAAACATGTTGTTTAAACATTATGTTTAAATTCTGTGAGCATGTACAGTGAATGCACATCTTATTGTAACAACATCCATGTAAACAGTTAAGCTGGAATGATTTTAGCTAATGTTAAGTCAGTATTATCTAACGCTATAGAATTTATATGAGATCACTGTTTATAGGGATTGCAAGCTTTCTAGGTGTTTGCAGAGATCAAGGCAAGGTAAAGGTCAAGGGTGGATCCGGTCTTGCTCAGAAAGGACAGTGCAACTGATGTTTGGCTGAAGTGTCACTTTCTTTCATGCATTCCATGCATTCTGTTCCTTCTCTTTTGAAGGGAAGTGAGAATGTCAGGATGAAGCAAAAGAAAGCTTTTGACATGGCAACCTGCTCAAACTACTCAAAACACAGGTTTGTTTATTTCGTGTTAATTTGCTTTCCTCTGGAATACAAAGTCCTACATTGTGTTCAGCTTCCATACAGTATGTGGTTTGCACTGTCTGTGGCAAAGGATTATCATTTTCACTTTTCAAAGATGGCTTTATTTGTATGATTTGTGTATCACCTTTTATTATGGTTAAAAAAAAATTAAAATCATTTGAACTCATTTACCAATTTCCTTTACTGCAAGTGCATATTCTAATGGATCAGCACCTAAATTTTCACATTTCTTACCATGCTGTTTGATCAAGTCTGCCAGGACCCTTTGGCACGTTATAGGCCCAGTCCATTCAATTCACTTCAATTCAATTCAAAGCATCTTCACAGAATCATAAAGAAAATTACAAAATGATTATGAAATGTGTGAGGACATACAGTATCGGCCAAAACGCAGATTTGGTGCTGATTACATTTTTTTTCATGCTATACATATAATACTGAAAATGTGCATGCCAAAGAAGCAACTTCTGAAATTTATGCAACATG
Organism: Platyallabes tihoni; assembly: GCA_030068045.1. NCBI lineage: Eukaryota > Metazoa > Chordata > Actinopteri > Siluriformes > Clariidae > Platyallabes > Platyallabes tihoni. Next base: position 15,489,916 of record JAQQZS010000010.1, on the reverse strand, counting down.
CAAGTGACCAATCATACTTCCCTAAAAATTTCAAGTTGCTAACTTCAGCTGTTTTGTCCTTGATGAATAAGCTGAGGGCGACAGTGGCAGGAAAAACTGAGATGCTCATCCTCATTTGGATGATAACAGATTCAGCAGGGATTGATCAGCAATCCAGTCTATTTCTCATAAATGAGGGTTTGCACCAAATTATCAATATCACCCACCACTATTTCTGAAAAGCTTTTAATACGTGGTGTAACAAGGAAGGGCCACTTCAAAACACAACAAGAAGTTCTAGATGTTACACCGCTGTGGCTTCATATCGTCCTATTGTAGGTGGTTCCATAACTTATATTAAGTTCTCATTGTACCTGTCAAGGAAATCATTATATAATACCATTATATGCACTGCTGAATACATTCTTGTTTAGGAAACCCCTCAGCCATTGCAGGTGAACGAGAGCAAAGAAGGAGAGAGGATTAGAAGGGGGAGGGCAAAAGCGGGAAGATGAAAAAGCAGGAAGAGCAGTAGCTGATACAGATCATAGTTGCAGACAGATGGAAGAGAGCCCACTGGGGAGCGCTGGGAGCCTGAGAAGGCACATGAGAGGGAAGAGAAGGAGGAGGAGGAGGAGGAGGCAAGGAAAAAGAGGAAGGGCTCAATAGACAGGTACAGGCTGAGAGAAAAACAAGGACATGAAAGGAAAGTGGAGAAGGGGGCACACGCTCATAAGTCTTAAGCCTACCTGATCACAGGGCGCCCACCGCCGAACAATGGACCCAGTGTGAGGGAGAAGGCAGTTCTTAGTAGTTTTTGCCCTGGCATACCTGAGCAGAAAAAAAAAAGATAAGATCCAAATGGTCTCCTCTTCCTCCATCTACTGTTCTTCTCCCTATCACTTTTATGTTCCATTTTCAAGGCCCGAGGAGATTAAAGGTGACTGGATGAAGGAAAAAAAAAGATAGAGAGAAGGTGGGTAGGGGGTGGTGGGGGTGGGGTTCATGGAACATACAGGAAGGAAAAATGGAGAAGAGCAGGATGATAAGAACAATGGTGCATTTGTTCTTGGCCATATATGACTGTGTGTGTGTAATAGTAGGTGTTCTGCTTTTTTATGATACAAGTCATTGTAGAGACCATCATACATAATGTAAATGCAGTTAAAAAAAATATAATTAATAATAGGAACATTAAATGTGTGTGTGTGTGTGTGTGTGTGTGTGTGTGTGTGTGTAGATAATACTTTTTTTTTCCATGATTCTCCTAACATAATACAAAGGAATGCACACTGAATATAAGTTTTTAGTAAAAATAATATAAAGTTCCTTGGGGAAGTAATATAAAATGGCCATGTTGTGCCTGATGAAACTCATAGAAATATCGCTCATGCCATAGCTGTCACTGAAAGATGAGCAGATAACCACAAACCAAGAGAAGCCATCACAACGCCCTCAGTACCCTTTGGAAAGTTCTTTTTCCTATTTTTTATTAGCTCTCTCTCTCTCTCTCTCTCTCTCTCTCTCTCTCTCCCTCTCTCTCTATTTCTCCTACGCTTTTCCTTCAAGCCAGATTCCAGCCGTTCAGGCTGAGACGAGACCAGATCCAGCAGACAGCTTCTCCAAGATCCTGTCAGCACCAGCACTCAGAGACACAGAGGCGCGTGCAGGCTGTAGTAGTTACTAAGTCTTCACACACACATACTATACACATTATGGCTACTTACGGTACATAGGCATTATAATGATCATGAGTGTTATGGATATCTCTGGCTATGGTAGAAGAGCAGTTGTAAAAAATTGGGCATCAAGTGGTTCGTTAGGTAGCAAAAAATGCCAAGGCAGTGTAATGCACATGTGCAGCTCAGTATGACCTACATTCGTGTAAAATCTACATTATTCACATCAGACACATTTTTGACACTCATTCTGTAAGCTTGAACAGTGTTTTGATTTATAAAGTTCTGTCAGGATGTTTTTCGGTCATTTTTTTTTAACATTATCTGATCTTATGATACTTAATTTATAGCTTATTAAAAACTCTATGGAGCCCAGATTCCTCAGTCTTCAGAGATTTCAGTGTGTTGCTATGGTTATTGATTGATTTCGCATGACATCTGTTAGTCATTGTCAATTCAAATGGCATGTCTTTTAGAATTTATCACAGTCTTTCCCAATCATTACTGAGTTTAAGCAGTCTCCCAAAGTGCTCCTTCAGTTTCTCTATGTTAGTGACTGTTAATCTGTTCACTCAATTTGAATTACACATGTGCTTGTGATCTTTGTTATGAAATGATTGACCTTTTTGGACTTGTTTAACACTTAACAGTACTGTGGGAGAGTTTGATAGCAGTAGGCACAGTCCTCTCTATGGACAGCAGAGTGGCTTGGTGGTTAGCAATGTTGCCATGTCCTCCCCATGCTTGGAAATAATGGGAAAAATGGGAATACATACAACGGTCACCACTGGTTTTCCACGGTTCCTATTTGGACTACAGAGGTTCCCAGATAGGTGAAGGAGTCTCTCTATGAATGAGTTTCCCAGCATTTCTGTGTCACCTCTCTACTGCCAATTCCACTTACAGTATTCCAGCTAGCTGTTATTTCCCTTCCTCTATATGTAACCATTTACTGTATGCTGATCGGTGTTTGGGGAAATTTCGGCAGTGTTATGCAACAGATTATTCAGAATTACTGTTCTTTAACGTTACCCAGCTGCTGACAGTTTTGTTTTTACCTCACCTCTGGTGGTTTGTAGCTGTTTGTGTGTTTGGATTTCTTTGGTTTGTGGACAGACCAGATATACTGTACATGACACTTTACTTCACTTCTCTAGCTGTATAGTTAAGATATACCAGTTCTGCTTGATGATAAAAGAATGAAAGGACTGTATGCATTGGATAAAAATACATCTGGGCCTGAATTGTTCCCTTGTTTGACCTTTTTGGTGCAAATAGGAGCTTCATCACTCCAGAGAATTATTTCATGAACACTCCTCTTATTTTTATTGCCTGGCATCCTAACGATTTCTTCCGATTTTCCCTGACAGCGTCTGACTCGATTGCTTTTCCACTAACTCTGCCTACAAAGGCCATGATCGCACAGCAGGGAATGGAAAAAATCCCACCCTTTAATAGATATCACCAGAGTGAAAGAGGAGAAAATAAAGCATTAAATTGGAAACTTAAACACAAAGATTCATATTCATTGTCACTTCAAAGGGGAATTTATAACACATCCTTAAACTGCCAGTTGTAAGCTCACTTTTCATAAAGAGTCATAAATCAGTTAACACTATTAACATGATTGCATCCCAAAAATTGTTTGTATGGAACAGCAATGAGAACTCTCTCTCTCTCTCTCTCGCTCTCTCTCTCTCTCATTCTCTAGACCACTTACCCTGTAGTAGGTCAAAGGACTTGGAATATATATATATATATATATATATATATATATGTGTGTGTGTGTGTGTGTGTGTGTGTGTGTGTGTGTAATTATCTTAGTATTATATCAGTTTACCTAATATTTCCAGAGGCAGGAATCCCTCAACCACTACGCCACCAGGCCGCCTATATATGGATTAGTCTTTTAACTATATACAGTAAATAGTTTATATTGCAATCATTTGACTTTCATCAAGGCAAGATGATGTAAATGATGGATAGTATTAGGCCTCAGTGCCTCTTGCATTGCATTCATTATGTACTGTATTTTACAAGTTAAGCACAGAGCTACCCCTGACCTTCATTGGTTCTATGAAGTACTGGAAAAGAGAACGGCTGCTGCCTGTCGAAACCCACATTCAAAACCAGGAAAACACATCTGAAGTCATCTTAAACAACACATTGTCTCCTTAGTAATTTCTGACGAATTGCCTCTGAACCATCCGTGTTTCATTTCGATCTTTTATTGCTGCTAGTTAATGTGAGCGTGAGTTACTGCCAGCATGCTGACAGGTTCATGACTCACCTCACTGCTTTGTTCATGGCTAATGCAAGTTACAAAGCTACCTAGCTTTGAACACAAGGCCGAACACCAAAATCTCCAAATCTCTCTGTAATGCCTGAACTAGGCCACTACTTCGTGTGTGGAACAAGGGGTTGTACACCCTACAGTACATAGTGGACTAGCTTTCCATTTTTCACTATGTGGCTATTTGAAAGAAGAATAACTGGAGACATAAAGAGAAAATGAGGAGATTTTCAGGACTGTCCACCATGGTTTATTATTCTCTTCTGCTTTTGACTACATACTGTAGTACTGGCAAGGATTTTCAAAACTACTTTCATGCCATGGATTACAAATAGATAATGAGAATTTCACCAATTTCTTACAATTTTAGCATAATTTACTTTTAGAGAAATAAATTCTGATTCCTTTGAAGTATTATAATAAAATGTATTCTTGAAGACAAATTACTCTTGAAGCTGACATACCTTCTCCTACCCTCATTTCTGACATTATTTTGTATTCTGGCCACTGAGGAGAGCACAAATGCTTATACTGTATATGATTTGGCACAGTGGTAGGTTTTTTGATGGGTTTGATTCCAACCCATTGCCCAAACCCCAGCCAGTGGATGCAGTGCTGGTCCCAAGCATCAGGAAGGGCATCTGGTGTAAGACCTGTGTCAAGTTGTGGAAGGATCAGACGGTCCACTGTGGTGACCCCTTGACAGGAGCAGCTGAAAGACAACATACTGTATGTATGCAATAACAATAACAACATATACAGTATATGATTTGGATCTGGAGGTTCTGTGCTCCTGGCTTTGAACTGTTTTTTTTTTTTTTTTTTTAAGTTATTGATGTCAGAAATAGTGCAGGGGTTTGGCAATAGCATATCACCTAATTAAGTTAGAAGGTGTCATTGCATGTCAGCAATTTAGGCAAATTACTTAATGGCTTAGCATACTTATATACACACACACACACACACACACACACACGCTTAAATGTGGTTTACCCATCAGTAGCTGAGGAGCTGCGTTCGGACTGTACTTCCTGTTTTGAGTGGGTGTGATTTTTTTTCCACCTCAGGCTGGTTTTTACATTATGTTACTCATTTATTCTACTACAGCAATACTTCTCTTGTCACCTACGTTCACTAGACTCCCTCTTCACAATGCCTGTATTATCTGAGCTAGAGTGATCCTGGAGTGAAGTTTTCCTGAAGAGGTGCGTGGATACTGTATACCTGGGGGATATGTATGTATGTACAGTATGGACTGACACTTTGGACTTCATGAGTATAGTTTTAATAATGCAACCCCAATTTAATTACCTTTTTTTGCCACTGTACATTGAATACGTACTGTATGCCAGAATTAATCAGGGATTACATTTTAAAATAATTTTAAAATAATTGTGCCTCACATTAGTGGTAAGCACTGACACCTTGTACCTCCAGGGCCCGCGTTCACTTCCCGCCTCGGGGTCTGTGTACATGGTATTTGCAGGTTCTCCCTGTGCTTGGTGTGTTTCCTCCGGGGTACTCCAGTTTCCTCCCACAGTCCAAAAACATGCAAGTTAGGCTAACTGGCGTTTCCAAATTGCCCGTAGTGTGTGAATGCGAGTGTGAGTGTATGCCTCGTGATGGATTGGTACCCATGTACTACTGTATATAAATTATCTTAATGGTGTGTTCTGCATGCACTCATCTGATAAATAAAAAAAAACAGCTTGTGCTGGAAAACAAATAAAATGCAGCAGCCAAAAGAAAGGAATAAATATTTGTCTAAGGATGGAACGTGGCCAGATGGTTTAAAAGTCATTATAGCCTTATAAAGTTTAAAAACGAGTAAATAAAGGGATAGAATAAGTGCTGGGACCAGAAAACCGATCCTCTTCTTCAGTTGACTGCAACAGGGAAGAATACATTTGAGTGCCGTATGTGAGAAATAACAGTAATAATTACTTTTATCCATGAGCACATGGATGTATCCTGCTAAGATCCTGCTCCTTCCAATAACAACGGAATGAGACAGAGAAATAGATCTCATATATTCCATTAGTTAGATCAGAAACACTGGCACTTTATTTAGATTTCATTTAAAAAAGTTTTTAAATTTAATATTCCACAGTATATGAAGATGAATAGGCTAGAGGATACAGCGAGAGACAAATAGAGTGGGAGGAAAAAAAGACAAGGCCAAGAAGGTTTGAAATAAAATAGAAACATAAAAATACTAATAAAATATTGCCTACTGTCTGGCGCATACTTAGATTAAAACTAGGGGAAAACAAAGCTAACAATGGAAAAGTTATCGTAAATCATATCAATGTTGGCAATTTGGCAATTTTAACATGACTTTGATTACAACTTAATATTTCTAAAAACAATTTATATGAGATTTTTATACTTCAAAGTTTTTAGACAGTATAAGTTCTTAGAAGTTTTTTTTAATCACCATTTGTGTAAGCAAATCTATTTGGTCATTATTACTTCTAGCGATCGTGTTCTGAGAATCGTAATTGTGTAATTACACAGGTACAGACGTCGGCTTATAAAGATTGAGGTCTAAAAAATAAGCATAAAAATGTCTCTCTCAGTCTCTCAGTTGCCTGACGGTGCACATGTGGAGCCCATTCGAACATTTTCCACATTCATTTTGCCTCCTGGTGGTAGAATGACCTGGTGCAGCTTTTAAGATTTCAAACTATAAAGGTGATCAACAATGCCCATGAGGACATACAGGGGGCAGTGTGTGCTAAAAAATGCTTAGAATATGTTTCAAAGAGTTTTCAGCCTTCTAGTCTATAGGTGGCACTGTAGAGCTTGCAAATAGTGTAATGCCTCTGAACATTAAGGGTTGGTTTCCCGGACCAAGATTAAACTAAGACAGGAGTAGGCCTTAATCTAGAATAGTTAATCATGTTTTTAAAAATGGCTTTCTGAAACACAGATTAAGTACAGATTACTAACACCTGGACTATGGAGTCCTCAACTAAAATACACT
>JAQQZS010000010.1:15444424-15456040 GCA_030068045.1 Platyallabes tihoni | reverse complement strand
TTATATGCACTCTTGTATTACGTATACTATAGGGAGGTAGTATTACAGTTGTCATATTATTAATATGGGTAAGTATTTGTTAATGTACATGCAAAGCATATTTTGCTATAAATAATGATGATTTAACCATGATAATTAATCACATGTATGATTTGTAACTATATATATATATATATAAAATAAATGGATGGTAATATAACAGGCAAATGGTCTACTGTATTTTTGGGGATGTAAATTTTTTGAAGAATACCTAAAAGATTTATACTGTAGCAGGAGTATATATACAGTATATATAATATATTAAAGCTTAAACTGCTGGATATGTTTGCTCTAAGGACCCATGTTTTATCTCATAGTGGTGTTTCACATACTGCTTTTTATTATCGTCACGGTTTCAGAGCATATGAGACAAACTGGTTTTTAACTTCCTGCAGGAAGAATAAACATAAACACAAACCACACTGTCACGCTTTGATTTCTGTTTCTTTTGTCCACGCTGTCCATACCCAGTAAACTATAGTGTCGATTGGCAACGTTGATTGACAAGTATAGCCACAACCACCTAGAGGGGAAAAAGGAAAAAATTACAGGTATATAAATTCTTCTCATTAATCAGAAAAGCATGAGGGTCTGGATAAAACTGTTACTCAGTCCGGACATTCTGAATGTAATGGGATGTGTTGGGGAACAAGGCAACTAGGTGGGAATGGTGGGGTGACATATACAGTCCCATGGTGTCTCATGTCTGAGATTTTATAAACATCAAAACAAAAGTAAATCTTGCTAGTGAACCATTTGATCATACTGTACATACAAATGAATACTTCCTTGAAGGTAGACTGGTCGCCAAAACACAACTTATTTAGAAATAATTACACAGCATATGCATTCAGAACACTCATATATCAAAATTCACTGAAAAAGTATGAAGGGCAGAAAATCACCCACAGAGAGAGAGAGAGAGACAGACAGACAGACAGAGGTCCTGGTTCTGATTTAGCTGACAGTGTCTGTCTGAACCATCCTCCCTTCTATGGTGAATGTGGTCAAAATGGCTCTGTAGAAACCGGAGTCTAAAGCCACGTCTCAATCTGCTGTCTACTGTCTCACACCTACACATATTCAGACACACATATTTTCACAAACTCAAAAAAGGTGTTTAGCTGGTTTATTTAAAATCTCTGCAAATAAAAAACAGGTTTGACTATCCAGACAAAATTTCAGTGAACAACAAAGCCCTCTCTAAATGAACGCGCTTATCTGTAGACCTCAGGCAGACATGGCAGAGGTGCTTTCATTTTCTAAAGGCTGGCCCACAGAGCATCTTTGGAAAGCACATGTTCTGCAGCATTTAAACCATCTAATGTCTTAATAAACAACATTTATGTTAAAATATACAGCTTAAAAGTAGCTGTTAGAAAAATGCTTATGAGAAATTTGGCACAGCTGCTGGACCAAAATGGCTAAACATATATAAAACAATTATTTGAATCATTGGGCGCTCATTACTTCTTATAATTTCCGTACTGTACCACCCAGAAGAGGAACAGTCTCCAGTCAGACCTTCCATGCCAGCTGCAAGGGAAATATGATACCTTAAAATTAGCACGTCTGGAGGAACACAAACTTCACTCACATACATAACACAGTCAGTTAGCTGGAGCATCACCTAAAAACACGATAAAGATATATTTGACCTTTTTTAAGGCATTAAAACAATTGAAAGGAGGAACATTCTGCAGAAAATCAATGTGATACCGTTTGCGTTTATACTCTGAATACAGTTTGAATTTAAAAAACTAAAATATATCTTTAGTTATGGTTTTAATAAGCTACAACTCAGAGTTTTCACACAATTTATGATGCACATCCCAAAATTCGTAATCATTTAACCTGTCATTAACAAAAAAGGATCCCAGAATCCTTAATGATCATCAAAACAGGATTCCAGAATATTTAATCATTTAACCCGTAAGCAAAACAGGATGCTAGAATCTTTAATAATTTAACCCATGGTGAGCAAAATAAAGGATCCCAGAATCCTAAATCTTTTAACCCGTGGTAAGCGAGACAGTATCCCAGAATCCTTAATCATCTAACTCATGGTGAGCATAAAACAATCACAAAATCCTTAATCATTTAACCTGTGGTGAGAAAAAAAGGATCCCAGAATCCCAAATCATTTAACCTATGGTGAGCATAAAAATTATCACAGAATTCTTTATAATTAACCCTTGGTGAGCAAAAGAGGATCTCAGAAAGTACAAAACAATCATTCAGGAGGGTGATGCGCCACGGTCCACTCCTGTCAGCCGAGAACTAAAATCCGTGACTATCAAGGGCACAGACTCACCCAAACGAGACAGTTGGAGATTAGGGGGGGGAAAATACCGGTTCTTTTTCCAGTCTTCAACTGCCCAGTTTCAGTAAGTTTGTGTTCATGACAGAATCAGATTACTATTCTGGGCTGATAGGAGCGGAACCGAATATGTTCCTCTTCTGTTGTAGGCCATCCACATCAAGCTTTGATGTGTTGTACTCTATGTTTTGTGATGCTTTTTTGCTCACCGTGATTGTAAAGACTGCTTATTTTAGTTATGATAGACTTCCTGACCAGTCTAGTCATTCTCCTTTGATCTCTCTAAAGGTTTTTTTCAGCCTGCAAATCCACTCCACACAGGAGGTTTTATGTTTTTCCCACCATTGTGTGTAAACTCTAGAGACTACTGTGTGTGAAAATCAACAGATCATCAGTTTCTGCTCAAACCAGCCCACCAGCCCAAATACTCAAACCAGCCCACGAGGTACAGTACCATCCAACCATGCCACAATTAATGTCACAGAGTTCTTGACCTGTATCTGCACAGCTGCTGACTCATGATTGGATGAGATAACTGCACATACTGTAACAGGTGTTTGTTTTGTATACAAATGAATGCTGAGTGTCCTGTATGTGTATGAATTGATCAAACATAACATTAAAACCACTGACAAGTGAATAGCATTGTATACATAATATTAGGCAAAGTATTAATGTATTAATAAAGTCCTCTGTCTATCAATCTATCCTAAATACTGTATAAACCAAGGCTGAAACAGGAAGTGCCATTAAGGAAAGAGGTCACGCACTGGACAGATGATTCGTCGCCACAGGGCAGAATGCCAGGGATGACACAGACTGGGAAATGTTCTGGTGCAGCTCTGATGACATCAATGCGTTAACGCAAACCGTTGTGGGATTCATGTGGGAACAACCACCATCAGAACGTTTCCCAACCATAACTCCTGGTTGGACAAAATTAAAATATATAAGCTGTGTCATACAATGACAGAATGATGACAAAGGCAAAGCAGAGCTATGAGAGGAAACTAGATTCAAGTGTCTGTGGCAAAGAACAATAATGGACTATACTGTACAGTAGAACACTATCCTCCATAATGCACATGAGTCCCTGGTGAATTAGTTGAACATCATCAATAAACACCAGTTTATTTGGGAATTGTTGCCACAATCTGTTATTAATTCCTGTTATCTTATATCATCCAAATGAGGATGGGTTCCTTGTTGAGTCTGGTTCCTCTCAAGGTTTCATCCTATTGCCATCTGAGAGAGTTTTTCCTTGCCACCATCGCCCTTGGCTTGCTCATGAGGGACAAATTGATCATTTTGAGTCATAGATATTTTCACACATTTTATAATAATTTCTATATACTTTTTTTAAATTCTGTAAAGGAAGACTGTTTGCAACAGTGACCATTGTTACAAATGCTATACAAATAAAATTGAATTGAACCAGTTCCACCAGTAGTCATACATGCCCGTGCCATAATAATGCATTGGATCATGAGCCGCTGATTTGATTAGGAATGTTACAAGGAGTTTAGTAAACCATCTGTACTTACAGTACATTTCTGATGAAGTCTTGTGATCATCAGCTTTAGTTGTTCTCCAGTTTTCCAGGTGTTATTAGTCAGTTGTTCATTTAATTCAGAGCCTATGAAATGTCAAAAAGGCTGCAGTTCATAAATTTGTAATGTAATATTTTTGCTAAACTCCTTGAAACTTGAATCACATCAATCATGCTTAAATGTTTAATTTCATATCCATTGTGGTGTTGTAAAATTCAGAAAATTGTGTCACTGTCCAAAATACATATTGTATATAACCCACTGTATTTTGGAAAAGAACCTACAGGCTTCTGCTAGATAGCTGAACATGAAGAAAAATGTAACCTTCCCATATGATAACAAGCCAAAGCACAAATCCAAGTCAAACAAAGAAGAGGATTTTTGGAATGTCCAAGTAAGAGTCCAGACCTGAATTCTGTTGAAGACTTGAAGAATGTTATGCACAGGATTTGTTGGATCAGATGCTGAAGGGCCTGACCATTGCTAGCTGGGCACGTTTTTAATGTGTTTTTAATGTGTTTTTGTTGTCCTAGATGGTTATTGTAGGAGGCTTTTCATATTTAGTAGATGTTCAACATTTCAAAGCGAGGACATTTCCTCTTACTCTATACTTGTTGATTCTACCAGGCAGTGTACGACTTGTGAGCTTAGGGGAACATATCAAAACAAAAATAGTGTGTGTGTGTGTGTGTGTGTGTGTGTGTGTGTGTGTGTGTGTAGGTGTGTAGGTGTGTGTAGGTGTGTGTGTGTGTGTATGTGTGTGCATTGCATTATTGCATGTTTTGAGGTTTTTAGTTACTGTTTCTTACCTGTGGAAAAACATCGGCTACTAGATCAGTGACTAATCACCCAACAGCATGTAAACATCATAGTTAGCCAATTTTTCCAAGCCTTTTTAACTGTAAAGTGTCCGCTTCCTGTTCCTTGGTGCTAAATATATTCTCACACTCCCAAACAGAGCTCTGTTACTGGCAGAATTTACACACACATGCAGGAAAAAACACATTAGGTGCCATACAATTTTGTAATCAAAACTTCGTAGACACCTGACTCATATGTGGGTCTTCTCCAAGCTGTTGCCACACCACCATATAGTACTTCTTTGAACTATATGCTGTAGTGTTCTCCATTCTCCTGCAGTGGGAGCTCAAACCTGCTCCAACGTAATAGTCCCGCTGTGCACAAAGCCACTTCCATGAAGACACGATTTGCCATGGTTGGAGTGGAAGAACTTGAACGTCCAGCACAGATTTTTGACCTCAACCCCTCGGAACACCTTAGGGTTAAACTGAAATCCAGACTGAGCCCCAGGCCTCCTCGTCTAACATCCATGTCTGATGTCAGTGCGTGACCTCTAATACTCTTGAGATGGGATGGGCAATGCTCCAAAATGTAGTGGAGAGCCGTCCCAGTAGAGTGGACGTTATTAAAACAACCATCTAGATCCTCATTGCAAAACAGTTATTATGGTCCACTACATAAGCAGATATTGTTTATATAATGTGAATAAAAGGTATGACACATTAAACATCACAATCAAGGGTTGGAGACACTTTAGATATAATGCATGTTTAATTACACCATATTGAATGTACACAAGATAGCATAATGATATAAAAACAATTCCTGATTCTTATTCTACTTCTTCTTATTATTATATTTTGTATTTACATTTAGGTATTTGGCAGATTAAATTCAATTTATTGAATTGTTTACTGTCCTGCAATTCACACAACTTCTGTAAGACAGCTGTGTTTCACCATTCCTTAAGAAAACAGAATGAAAAATAACCAAGTACATTTTATTTGTGTAGCACTAATCAGGAACAGATGACACAAAAACACTTTCTAAATGCAGTAATTAAACAAGAAACAAAAAATAAACACATAATAAATACTAAAAACTAATCGAAAGCAGACTTAAAGAGATTTCCAGCTGTTTTTTAAAAATCTTCACAGGCATAGCATTCTAAAGTCTAGGAGCTGCACTTGTGGAAGTGCAGTTATCCTTTTTTGGTTTTATGTCCGGATTGTGGAATACTCCGCAGATTTTAAACCAGAGACATCAGTGTCCTACAGAAAAGTGCAAAGCTGCTGATAAGAATACAGTAAATCAAAAAATAAATCAAAGCTCTTTAAATAGGTGTCACAGAAACCCACTGTGATGAACTTGTCAGAAATCGCTGAACATGTTGTTTAGGCTTCTGAACAAGGAGTTGCTGTAGTCCCAGTGTAATCTTGGAATAAAAGATACAAGATACAACTGGCCAATGCTTCGCAATATTATTAAATTATTGAAGGATTCAAGAACAAACTAGTGTATTATACATGACACTCTAAAGAGAAATCTATGTAATCTAAGGAACTCCTACTGTAGATCACACAGAGATGATTTGACAAATCCAGCCCAAGCTCCCTAACCTAGAGATGGAAGGTAACTAAGTACATTTACTTATTGTAAATAAGTATTGTAGGTACATATTTCATAAATGTGGCATGGTCCAGAAATTACTTATTATGTATTTAATTATGTAAAATGCCTTGAAGTGACAGAATGGCCTCCTATTGAATTACTTGTTTTCTGAGCCCAACATCCCTTACAAAAGTCAATGAACACTAAAACATTTCTTACTGCTGGTCTGATTTGGACCTAGAATCTTTTCCCAAATACTATGACAGAGAAATGTGCATGTGTTTAAGTTTTATTACTTATTGAACGGTGAACTCATACTTTTAAAGCCTCGCCAGTCAAAATGAGCCAAATGAGAACCGCCTGTATAATCGCACAGGCTCTCAGGAAATAAATGCTTCTGAAAACATTTCAAAAACCCTCCATGTTTCTGTGACCCAAAATGCACTGAACATCTCCATCTTCTTCTCAATGTCAATGCTGACAAAAGAGAAGGAAGTAAAGCTAAAGGCAAATTGGATCTGTACTGTATGTAGAGTTCGCTTTTTTTTTTTTTTTAATGTACAGATATATGATACAAAGCATGTAACTGTGGTCACTACAGGAATGTATAACCACATCCATATACTGTAGTTAAAAAAAATGTGTTCATTTCATTTCCAGGTGTAATTTCCTAGTGCGTTCCATACATACTTGTAGTACATGGAAAATATCAAACCGCTAGTAATCAGGTGTGTGTGTGTGTGTGTGTGTGTGGGTGTGTGTGTGTGTGTGTGTGTGTGTGTAACTGTGTAACTGTGATATATAATTCATATTGTACATATTTAAACTGGATTGCCATGCTGTCTTTTTTTTTTAACTCTTCATAGAGACCAGGTTCCAGTAAAGCATTCTGAGAAAACACAGTTATCAGTAATTATAGTGGTATGTGATTTTTTTTTATTTTATTTTTTTTATTATTGCTTTAGTTCAAATCTGTATATAGATCATGGAATAATGCAAAGGAAATGGAACTTGCTTGAAGCCACATGTTCTCAACCCCTTTTTATTTCACAACCACAATTACAACAACAGATCTACTCCCTTAAGGTATTAAGCATAACTAGAGTTATGAATTAATTAGAATCATTTCTCTGTCTCATTTTTAACGGGCATCACAGTCATTTATTACTTTCATGCCTTTTCTATAATGGCAGCCGCACCACTGGGAGGGTGAAAGGATACCCTGGCCCAATTCCCAAAGGGGGCCCACATAAAGGCCTATTGTTGACCCCTAAATGGGATCAAGTACAGCAATTTACTTACTGACTATGTAATTCTCTTTCACTTACAGTACTTACTCATTCTCTATACCACACATTCTTTACACAATCGTGAGGGGCCTGGAGTCTATCCCAGGGGACGCGATGGGGTGGCAATCCATTGCAGGATACCAACCTGTACAGACTCACACACTCACTCACATACAGTATGTGTGATTTCAAAATGTCAATTAGCTTAATCTGCATGTCTTTGGAGGAAACCAGAGTACACAGAGGAAACCCACCAAGCATGGGGAGAACATGCAAAAACAGACCTAAATACAGGAATCAAACCTTTGACCCTGGAGGTGCCACAGTGCTAGTCATTATGCTACTATACTATCACACCGCCATTTATATAACCGACAATACAATTTAGATGTATTTACTGTACATCATTGTCGGTCACCAGGCTGGACGTCAGCACATATTCAGAATAATTTAACTACATGCGCTGTATATTAAAACCCATATCCACTCCATACGGGGGGCGGGAAATGCTTAATGCTTAAAGACTGGACTTCAATGAAATCATCAGAGACCGGAAAAGCCAGGGGACTGGCGTTTGGACAGAAACACTAGTCAGTAAAACATCACAAGCCATAGAATACAGCTGCAAAGGTGGTGCAATAAAATAAGGTCATATTGCAGGAATTTCCTCAGTTAGTGTTTGATTTTATGTCCTTAATTTTATGTCCATTATTACTGTACTGGTCCATTTTTTTCAGTTCAAGTAAAAGAAAGAAACATAACTGCCATAGACCAATCTGAATCTGAAAATACTTTCATTCTCCTTGGTTTTAAATAACTAGACTCAATTTGGAACATTTTGTCCCCACTGTCCATAATTTCTAATGGTTGGCCTGTATAATGGTTCACTAAGATCACAAAAATGTTTGTCAAAGTTAGGGAATACGCACGGTGTAAAAGGTTTTTTAGATGTATTGTACTGTTCGTATAACCAGCTTGTCCACTAGAATGTTTGCATTGTAATGTAATATTATTGCAGTTTAGAGAAGGACTTTCAGACTATGTTCAGTAAGTGATAAACATGCCTGTTTCAAATAAAGCAGCTCCCGAGCCAAAATAGTTCATTTAAATAAACACAGCTAGACACATCACTTTCTTACCATCTGCCTGTACTTAGAGGGCAGCAAAATATTTCCATAGGTCTGGTTTTAGGACTGGTAGGTTTGCATTTCTTCTTCCTTCGTAACTTAGCTATGTGTTGCTTACATCTGGACACCTTTGAGTGTACCAGACAATTTGAAATTCTTCGGTTTAGGTGCGTTCTCAAAATTGAAAGCATGTTAAGACCTCAATATTTTACATTATAGGCGCTTCCATAGAAGTGCCCCAATCTTGATCCAGGATATCATGAGTATTTTATAGAATTTTTAATTGAGTTGCACACAGAGGCAAAAATCAGAGAGAATAAGAGGAACCAGTGGGGAAAAAATGTGTTCAACAATCCTCACCTCATCATTATCACAAAAACACATGCACAAATCTATATACTATACATTATATGTATTTACACACTTTCATGCATGCCTAATGCCAATCATGGCAACATGGGAAACTGTACATGTCAGGTGTTGTCTTGTTCTTTATGCCTTTAATATCTAAGAATGCCTAATGGTTGGGTTAATTGGACCAGTCGTACTGGTTACCACATCACTTCATTGCTCAGGTTGTTTGTTGTTATGTCTATTGCTGAACCTGCTGCACTTGGCTTTGTCTGTCTGGAAGATATTTTCATTAACCATTTCAATTACAGACAAAACTGCCGAATATTTTCTCTAATTAACGAGTATCCATTAGGGTCTCTGCGTTGTTCCCTGAACAGGACACTTACATTTTACTTGCCAGAACATGGCTGGTTGTTCAGTGAATTTTGGGAGCATGACTCATAGAGGAGGTGTAAGAAGGAGGGGTATTATGGGGGGTGTTTTTGCAGGTTTGTTGCAGGTTCTCCTGCCTTTCGCTTTGCGTTAAGCCCTGTCTCACACCCTGATATGTTCTTATTCATTTGTTTCCCGTGTTATTTTGCCTGGGCTAAAATAACAGGGTGGGTGGTGGACTGCAGGTCCAAGAGTGTGAGTTGCCCTATTTTCACTCCTTGGCTTTTGTTCATTAACTTGAAACAATCAATCAGCATCATTTCCAGAGTGGAGCAGCTTCCTGTCTGGATGGGTGGGATCAAGGAATAATATGTGTTAAAGGACAGTTTTTTCTTGAACCATAAAACATTAAAAATGAGTAAGTAGATAACATTTTGGAAGAACAATTTTCAATAAATATTAAAGCACAACATTTTGGTACTTTTTGGTTATGACATTCAATCACTTTTTCTGGTTATGCTCAGATAAATATCAAATATTTCAAATATTTCTAAAATGTAGGTTTGCCAGGAACGTGTGAGGAACATTGCTGAATGATCATCATATTTATTGTATATTCATACATTAGTGTTGCTTTGTCAGTTCCTGGACAGTTTATAAAATAAATCATATAGTACTACTATGTATGATCTGGTATCATACATATAATTTTTGTTTCACATTTGGTATCTATTCACATTAGGAACCAAAAAAAGCAAGAAGATAAGATCAAAATGTTGCCAACAATGTCTGAAATATAAATAATTTAATTTGGACACTTACAGTAGGGGTGGCCCGGTGGTGTAGTAGTTAGCACTGTTGCCTTGCACCTCCAGGGTCCAGGTTCGATTCCGGGCCAGGTTTGAATTCCATTTCTGTGTACATATTATTTAAAGCATTTGCCATGAAAGATTTTACCGTTAGCAAGTAAGGAAAATGTCACATTACTCAAAGTGGCAAAATATGCATAATAAAGCTATTTCCAAATCTACCCACATTTCATCAGTCATACATTTACTACATTGATTATTGGGTGCTTATTACTTCATGGGTGGACCTACAGAACACTAGATGCCTATTTCAGTGGTCAGCAGAAAGGGTTCCTGTTATGCTTGGGCCTTATTAAGTAACTAAACAGCTGTTCACAATGAAACAGTAAGCCCCATGAGATGAAAAAGAAAGCGATGGAGCGAAGGCTAATGTCCAAGCTTCCCCACAGGGTCTTCTCTGGTTCACATATGGTTTAATGGTTTGGAGCAAATGGAGGCGGAAAGAAATAACAGAAGCATGCAGAGACCACTGAGTTTCATGGTCCGAACTGAAAGAAATCAAGAATATGAAGGTGTGCCAAATTTCCTACTGACTTCCTTTGGACATCTTCCACAATTCTTTTTCACAAATGTGGAATGTGCAGACTCAATCTTACTGTATGTGTACCATTTAATTAATTTATTAAGCAAAGAAGCTTTCATCCAACGTAGTCTAATCGTCTGTATTTCCAACATGTATTATTGCAGATGTGAATGTAACAATGTGAATACTTAATACTAACATCAATCTTCAACTATTACTTAAATAACACATCATTAGTTAATGGTAGGAAAGTTATTATTATTATTATTATTATTATTATTATGAGTCATATAATGTAAGCCTTATACAGTTCTTAAGAGGATGAGTCAGTATTCCGAGAAAATTGTACTTTTCTTGGTTTTCACATTTGGGTAAGGCAGTACATACTCAGACTTAAGTATCTGGAAATTATCCTTACGCACATGCATCTTGTGCAACTTTGTATAAACATTTCCATTAACCAATGTAAATACTGTTATACCAGTACCTAAGCAAAGCAGAACCATAGCCTAAACAAGAAAAGGATACATATTGTCTCTTAATTAGGTTCTTAGTTAACCATGATCCATGAGACATGTTTTTCAGTTATCCATGATATCCATTTTTTCCCACACAAAATTGTTTACACATTAATGAATAGACTTCTTGAAAACTTGACATTTTTATATGTTGTTGTTTTATTAGGGCGGCACGGTGGTGTAGTGGTTAGCACTGTCGCCTTGCACCTCCAGGGTCTGGGTTCGATTCCTGGCCAGGCTCGA
>JAQQZS010000010.1:15422376-15439592 GCA_030068045.1 Platyallabes tihoni | reverse complement strand
GTTTCTTGGGTTAAACCATAGAGGGTAAGCTATTGCATGGTATAAATTAGAGTATTATTCTTAGTTGGTTGAACTTTGTAAATGTAACCATACTAAGTGGAGGCACCGTCAATTCTTGTAAAAACTTTGTGGTATACTCACAAGTATTGGAACACGTAGTTTCACAGTAACTAGGTTACTGCAGTTAAAATACCCCTATAAAGAATCCAGGGCCCCGCCCATAGTACTACAACACTCTTTATTAGTGGCGCCAAATACTAGCTACATGGGACGGGTGCTACACATGTTTGTGGCAAAAGAATTTCCCTCGGGATAAATAAAGTTTCTCTTATCTTATTAATTAACCCATTCGGTGAGTTAAAAAAATGTTTCGTGCAAATGAGTGATAGAAACCCAATCGAGCAAATGTTATTCTCATTCTCAATGTTTATTTTCTATTTTTCTCATGCGCTCTGTGCCGCCCCCAGCCAGATGCCACCCTGGGCATCTGTCCATGTCACCCATAACTAAATCGGCCCCTGCTCTTGAGTGATGACATCATCGTTGTAAGTACATCATAAGTACATTTCACAGGCAATGTGCAACTAATTCGTAGGTGATTTATGTGATTTCAAAAAGTCTAGCAACCATTATTTTTTTAATGCTTTTTTTCTAAAGCATTAAAAAAATTACTTCTTGTTATAAATAAACAAAAGATTATCACAAAAAATACTTTCCCACAAGACAATGATTTAATCATATCAAAAACAGGCATTGCTCAAAATCAATAAAGTAAATGTGGACAAATGGCCCAATCAAAGCGTTGACCTCAAGATGAGAATCTGTGGCAAGATTGAAAATCTGTCCCCAGTAAATCTGACAACGATTAAATAACTTTGCCAAAATGAATGGGAAAAATATTAGGATATAGTAGACATACAAAGCTGATTAACATGTCCCAGAGGACATGCTGTAAAGCTTGTAGGCCAAAGTGGTTCTAAAAAGTATCGTCCCAGGGTAATCAATGTGTGTACAATGACAAATGTTTAAAAACAACAGTATATGTTAGATATTCTATCTAAATCACGTTAAAAATAAAATAAAATGTCCATTGAATTTTTGGGTAGTCAGGTTTAAGACCTTTCACTAGTGCTTGGAAGGCTGTGAGTTCAAATCCCATGGTCTCTTGAGCAAGGCCCTTAATCTTCAACTGCTCAGACGTATAAATGTAAAATGCTCTGCCAACTGCTGTAAATAGAAAAGTTCAATATGTGGCCCTTTATTAAATAGGGTTACATACGTTGCAATTTTATTTACTGTATTTTTTTGGTGACATTTTAAAATGTTAATTCATAAATTTTCCCATATAATTTCATTCAGTATAATTCTGAAACAGTCTATAAGCTGTACTTTATAACTGGTGTTTAATTTACTACTAAGTTTTAAAAAGCAGTAAAATTGTTATATGCAGTTTCTGGCACTAAATTTACAACATTCCAGAGCGGTGAGACAAAGTCAGATGCCAGCCTTGCCTAATTGCAACAGTAAGTTTGACCCAAATGCGAGTGCTGTCATCCCTTAGACCTAGACAGCACAGGCAAATCAGAGAGTTGAATTGTGCAGTCAGTGAGCAGAAAAGTGTTCTGACAATGACCAGATTGATGCCTACACACTGATGCACATGGGTGGTTAAAAATGACATTGAGGGACAAACAAGGACTTCAATTCATGCTGATTTGGTCATTCACAGGAAACAAGACTCTTACATTTGTATGATTTGTGTGTCTATCTAGCCATCTATTACAGTAGCCCTCATTAACCTCCTGAGACCCGAATGTCCTCATATGAAGACATCATATTTTCTCCCAACTACATTGCATATGTGTGTGTGTGTGTGTGTGTGTGTGTGTGTATGTACAATGTGTTAAGGCTCATAAAGTTAGTGGTTCGAGTCACAGCAAAGTTTCCATCCTTGAACAAGATCCTTAACCATACAGTACCTGCTCCAGATGAGAAATACCATGGTTTCTAGTGTGTATGAGATTGCTCCGTCTCCAACTTCCTACCTGCGATATACAAAAAAAAAGGAATTTCACTGTGCTGTCATGTATATGTGACAAATAAAAGCTTAACTTTTATATTAGACCATAATTATCTGCTGCATTTCTTTCTTTGTGAGAAAAGCGACAGGTGTGTCAATAGAAAGTATTAATCGATGGTGTTACCATCCAGTGAAAATTTGTGCTTGCATCACTACCTGGTTACACACACTCTTAGTTCAGATCCAATGCTAAAATAGCATTTTTTACTACTGTAAGTTTTAATTCCAAAATGTAAAAAAAAAAAAAAAAAGACTTAAAAAGACTTAAGACCTTAAAAACTGTAGTGAGTTCTTTCTCATTCACCCAGCAACCAAAAAATTAAACAACTGAAAGTTATTATTAAGTTATTATAAAAGTTATTCTTATTAAAAACAACTAGTTTTTTGAAATTCAGAAAGTATGAAACATCAAATGTATGTATCACAAAAGATATATATATATACTGTATATATAGTATTTTTAACAATAATTATTGTTGCAAAGCATCTTTACAATATCAAAAAATAATGAAAACCTTGAGTGTTAACAACCACTTTTGTTTAAATTTGCAAAAGACCAGACCAAGTTGTGCGTGAGGAAGTAGCCATATATCTATAATCTTGTTTAGTCTATTTATCTAGTTTGCTTAAGAAAGTACCCAATACCAGTACAGAGTTTTCACCAACTTTCTAGTGTGAAGTGTTAGCTGGAGTTTACAAGAAAAAAAGGGAACAGGGCTGTGTGGGACACAAACAGTGTGAGATGAGGTCAGAGTTTGTTCCAGTCAGTGATGATGTTACATGCAGCTGTTCATATAACACAATAATCTGGCATGCCTTTAGATGGCCTCAAAATGAACGGAAAAACTCATTTGTTATGGGCACACAACCAGTCTGCCATGCTAAGTCTTTTTGATTTGCAGCATTAATATATAAGCAATGAATATAAAGATAAATAGAGGGATAGGAAGAGAGATAATTACTATGATGAACATCAAACCCACCTTCCGCCTCTTCAGAAACTCCATGACTCATGCTGCAGTAACTAAACTTGAGCAGTCAGCAGTTTGATCAGCTACCCACCAACACACACACAAACACACAAACCAATTCACTGTATAGACAGCATTCGTGCCACAAACACAGTACAGTTATTAAGGAATGTTGTTAATGTTAACGTCTGCAAACAATGTGTTAAAAAGCCTCACTACTGTAAGGTCTAGTAAAGTAAAAAATAAAATAAAAACAATAAAAGCAATAAAATAAAATGGATTAACCGGGTTAGAGGTCACACTAGCGCTGTCTCCTTGGCACATACAGTCGGGTAACTGTACTGCAATTATGGAAAGCCATTATAATTCATTTTGGGGAAAAATAATTGTGTGTTAGAATTTTGACATTAATCATTATTATTATATAATAAAAATAAAGAGTTATAAGCAGTATGAATGTGTCATTGTTTTATTCTTAACTAGTTTATAAACCTGTACATACAGTACTTAAGCATGCACTTTCTTTGCAAAATAAAGAAGAAGAAGAAGAAATTACATAAGCTAACTGGTTCATAATTATTTCCTCTTCAACACCACCTTCAATATATTAGAGGACAATTATAATACCTGTGGTTTTTCCTTTTTGTTATCTTAGTCAGTTTGGGAGTCACAATAATGGTGTCAGTGGTGTCATGTCTCGAGCTGGCCATAGACTTATGGGGCCCCAGTAAACCCCTAGCATATTTAGTTGGTGTATTTATTTATTTTTTTGTTGTTATATAGGCTGATTATATGATGACTGTTTAAATAGTAAAATGTGGACTTTAAACTTTATAAGCAAAATGAGCAGGAAGTATTATGTAAACCACTAGACACCTGTTCCTGGTCTAGGAAATTGTGTCCAAATTATAAGAAACTAAATATGAGGAAAAAATAGGGTATGCTTGTTGAGTTGAATACATGTAAATATTACGTAATGGCTTAAGAATTGTTTTCATTAGTAACACATACTTCATTCCAATCTGACGCAATTAAAGCCCTGGGAATAGGCTTGACTACAACTACACTTGTTCCTGCTCTTTGGAAACATGTCTGGACTGAGTGACACTAGATAGTAAACTGAGAAGTCTGCACAAAACCCTCCAGTGTCTTGTTAAAATTTACACGAACAACATCAAAGAAAAAGTTAAAAGGTTCCTAGAATATATAAAAAAACATTAATTTCTACAGTTCAATTAATATTTGAATTAGTGAAAATTTTGGAACTGATGAGTGATAGCATTGACGCAATAAAGTTTAAACTGACTCTACAGCCAAGAGGAAAAAAGAACAATTAAGAGGGAAAAAATAATGAAAGTCCAAGCCTTCCATTTCTGATCCCTTCCTTCCTTCCTAGACACAGTGCCCTGGGATGGGCAGGTTTTCCTGGGAAGGTCTTTGTACTTGTTTCTCTTCCATAAGCCACCCAACCCTTTTCCACCTACACACTCACAAAAAGAGAGAGTCACGCCAAGATCTCTGATCAATTCACCCTTCCCATAATTGTCTAAGGATAAAGCAGTTGATTCAAGCCATTAGCATTCATAATTAAAACTCATTTAAAGTGTCGACAATCTGAAATTATACAGTAGATTGAGTGTTGAGAGTTTTATACGATATATAAACATCATATGTCTTTTGAGAAGAAAAGAAATCAAACCAATTCCAGGTTTTATGAGAGGCAATTAATTTTAGTCAGGCTTGTAAACTTCAAACAAAATAGGACAGCATTACATCAAAGCAGCAGCTTTTAAAACCCAAGATGTTAAAGTCTGACAAGGATTCACCTCAAGGTACCCTTGAAAGCACTCTCCCTACTTGACCCTTTTCACGTGATTGCAGTGTAGATCGTTAGAATGTGCGTACTCACCCACATACACCCATCTGGAGTAGGTTAAACTCGCATGTCAGGTTAAGCTTACTGTACATGCCAGAGAATGGGTTTCTCATTTGAAAGCAAACCTTTACACATGCACAGTGCTGTGGGAGAACTGACCTTCAGGCCTTCCAAGTAAAACAGACGTTGCCCTATTTAAGTTGGCTGTGACAACTCCTTTCAATCGTAAAGCGTTCGGATTATTAATGTGTTTGTGAACTTTTTTTTTTTCTCACCAAGAAATTGATGTTTTGCAACTCCAATGAAGGCTAAGGAAAGACATCCAGAATGACTCCCTTTCAAAATATGGATTAGTTTCCTGGTCATAGTCAGTCAGTTGACACCTGCAGATTTGGGTGCTTGCTGCTACAGAATGATGTGTTTAGATGGAGGGTGTGTTCATCTCAGAAAAACTGTAAAATGTCAACTAATGTGTTGTTTAAGTGTAAGTTAAGAAAAGCTTATGAAGAAATACAGACGCTGTATTAAATCCATCCATCCATCCATCTAGGAACCTCTGTAGTCCAACTAGGGACCACAGAGATTACTGGTGTTACCAATTACCAATTTAATTATTCCCATTTTATCACCTCTGGTCAATATTGACGCGCTCATTCACACACTAGGGCAATTCGGGAACGCCGATTAGCATGTCTTTGGACTGTGGATGAAAACCGGTGTACCTAGAGGAAATCCACCAAGTACATTGAGAACATGCAAACCTTGTGCACATACACCCCAAGGTGGGAATCAAACCCGGACCCAAGAGGTGCAAGGCAACATTGCTAAGCACTATGCCACTGTGCCACCTGAGTCATCAAGTATGTAAAAAATCAAGCAGATAATGGTTTCAAGCAACATTTCGCTACATCATTTCCAGCACATTACGTTTTACAGAGATGAAAAAACTTGTCACATTCGCAAAGCCTAAAACAGATCATTAGGTCAGAGGTGGTTCATTCTTACTACGAATATAGCATTCAATGCATTAGAGCTACAGTACAGTTGGACCGGCTATTATCCAAAAGTAGCAAACCACCAGCCAAAACACATAGTGTGTGTGTGTGTGTGAGAGAGAGAGAGAGAGAGATCCAGAAACACCAGCAAAGGCCATAAGAGTACTGTAGGTCATGACTGTGTGTGTGTGGGCTGTTTCCCATATTCAAGGCTAAATTTTTTAATGTGGTATATGTTTGATGTGGTGAAACATTCTATGGGAACATGGTCATCTTAATTCCTTTGCAGCTTTCCAGTAGAAAACGCTTCTCTATCCCCTCTTTACACTTCATAGTCCCCTCTTCAACCCTGCCAGAACTGTCAAGCAAATTACGTGCCTGTGTAGGGCGGGACATGTTTCTAATGATTGATGTGGCATGTATTTGGACATCTCTTCCTCCGATCATGACACTTGGATTTGAAAGCCAGCCTTGGGGGGTGGGTTTGGCCAACTTGCTGGTCAAGCTACAGCAGCGGATGTGAGAGAGAATGCCTCATAACCTATAATGTTGGCTTGGTGCAGGAAATTCCCAGGCTAGTTTTGCAACCCCGCAGACAAATCCACTTCCTCTGGAGAGACAGAGAGCCAGGAGTTCCTCTATCAACACAGCATCTCCGCGGCAGGACCATCACCTTCTGCGTCATCAGACAGGGCGAGGAACCTTCATAAAAAAAAGTCCTTTCCAAACACAAATGTTTCTCTGTGTTATTTTAAAGGGTGTATTATACACATGGTGAACATTGTTTAAAACAAGGGTGTCAAAATCCATTCCTGTAGCCCCAGAAATAAGCAGTGATTCTCTTGCTTAAAAAAAAGTTGAGTTGTTACAAAGGGCGACAATGGGTGTTAACAGCATACAGAGCATGTCAACAGCTAAAATATGTGAAA
Source organism: Platyallabes tihoni (assembly GCA_030068045.1). Taxonomy (NCBI): domain Eukaryota; kingdom Metazoa; phylum Chordata; class Actinopteri; order Siluriformes; family Clariidae; genus Platyallabes; species Platyallabes tihoni. Next base: position 15,432,741 of record JAQQZS010000010.1, on the reverse strand, counting down.
CTATATCTGTCTTTCACTTATTTAACAGCTATTTACAAAAATTTACCTTCACAAATGTCTATAATCTGACAGAACACCTGTAGAAGTAATCCATTGTCACTTGTCTTGCATGGTCTGATGAAACCATAGCTCATGGGTTTGGCACAGAGCCAGCTTGGAGGGGTGGAGGTGGGGGATTTTGATCCAACAAAAAAAAGACACTGTGGTTCTTCTCATGCCTTGACACATACAGCATTCCTGACAGATCTCATTTCATCTAGACTTTTACAAGCTCATTTTTTCTCTTGAAAGTATCCAGATTCCTAAAAACTAACCAAAGCTACTGAGTGCTCACAAAACACATGAATTACTGTTTATCAATCAACTGCAACCAAGCATATGGTTTCACAAAGCATAAAAGATAAAAGGATCATAGAAACACTCCCACTGACTGTGTTGAGTATATCACTAAGGTAAGGTGATTCTTTAACCAAATTTTTTTTTTCATTCCTTTTAACCAACAAATTTGGATTTACTATGGAAACAATATATAATTTGCACATGTAGTCAGTGTTGCTGGTGAATTACAAAAAATATTGCATAAGTAATGTAGATATAGTATAAAGTATATAAACACTTACTTTAATCTTTCCTATAAGGTGCAAAATATTACATAAATTAGCGCTGTCGCCTTGCACCTCCAGGGTCTGGGTTCGATTCCTGGCCAGGCTCGATTCCCGTCTCTGTGTGCATGGAGTTTGTATGTTCTCCCCGTGCTTGTTGGGTTTCCTCTTGGTTCTCCAGTTTACTCCAACAGTCCAAAGACATGCAGATTAGGCTAATTGGTGTTCCCAAAGTGCCCATAGTGTGTGAATGAGTGTATGTGTATAAGCGTGTGCCCTTCGATGGATTGGCACACTGTCCAGGGTGTACCCCGCCTCATGCCCTACGTCTCCTGGGATAGGCTCCAGGTCCCTACGACCCTGAATACAGGATAAAGCGGTATAGAAGATGAGTGAGTGAGTGTGTGAGTGAATATATACAAGGCCTGTCAGGAACGTATCCAACTATGGGATGAATGGATTACACTTAAACCCCTACTATATGCTAATGAAAATGGTAAAGTCATTCATAATACATCCAGATACATCCTTGGTTAAATCTATTTACCCCACCGCCTTTTTTTTTTTTTTTTTTTACAAGGTTCACATTTCAACATGAGAAGGATCCATTCATTTCTCTTCAGGAAGGCCATTTACTTCTTCCTCATCTCACTTTTCATTCAATTCAATTCAATTTGATTCAATTACAGTCCCATTATAGCATTTTTATTTGTAACAAAGCAATACTTAAGCCCTAAAATGCAAGTTAGAGTTGACAGCACCAAGCCATACCTCCTTGACATGAGTAGAGGATAAATCCAGTTCACATAAACACTCTGCACCCTTCAGATTAGTTTCTTTACCTAAGAAGAAATGTGACTAAATACATGTTTTCTGCATAGACATAAACACTAAGCCTGTGTCTAAGACCTTAAGACAAATTGGAAAGCTGTTCCACAGTAAAGCAGTGAAGTTTTATAAGAAAACTATCTGCCTGTCATTATTTGATCTACCAACAAAGAGCCTGCAACTTTTGCAAAAAAAAAAAAAAAACTAAATTTGTAATTAAGATCATACTGTATAAAACCAGTTGTTTCCTCAGGCCATAACCATTCAGTGCTTCATTCAATATATCAGTAGTACAGTAGTAATCTATTACATTACATTTAGGCATTTGGCAGACGCCCTTATCCAGAGCGACTAACATTTTTATCTCATTGCACATGTGAGCAGATGTGGGTTAAGGGCCTCGCTTAAGGGCCCAACAGTGGCAACCTGGTCGTTGGGGGATATAAACCTGGAACCTACTTCAATGCCTTAACCACTGAGCTACCCCAGAACCCCATTAATTTATTAATTTATAATCAATAAAAGTATTGTATTGAGCATCAATGCAGTGTGGATAAGATAGGATTGATGTTCCTGTATCTTTTGGTTCTAATGCAGGTTCTTGCTGGCGCATTTTCCTCATTTCTCGCTTTAAACATTTTTTGGTTTTTATGTTGGTTTATCCATTTTTTTTTTTATTTAAAAAAGCCATCTTCACAGGCAAAACCTGAGTAGACATTCAGTGCTGTGAGTTATTCTATTCAATATAACACAGTAGTACCTAGCTGTGGTAGCGTGCTCGCCCTGACATCCAGAGATCGCAAGTTCTCAGTCGAGGGCCTAGAAAGAGCTGATTGGCCAAGCTCTCTCAACAGTGTGTGATGGGAGACACTTCACACCACCGCTCTTACATCAATCACTGTTCTACAGCCAATCATGTGCGTCTTGAGCACACGCAAGCAGAAGGAGCGGCAAGCGAGCAGTTCAAAAAGATATGGTGGCTGGCGTCACGTGGTTCGGAGGAAACCTGTGATAGTCTTTGGCCCTCCCTGAATGTGGGAGCCTCCTAGTGACGGAATTGAATACTAAAAAAAAAAATCCAAGAACAATCAGTAAAAATGTTCTAGCATGTTTGAGTAAATATCAGAAATGCAAAAAAAATAAAATAACATGATATTTATCTTTTTATCTCAAATTCAATGATTGAGGAAGGCACGTGAAGCATCAGACAATTGGATTGGTCCACCAACACTCATGCAGGACTGACTGCTTTCCTTAAATTTGTGCTAAGAACTGCCCGAAATACATGAGTTTGTTGCATGAATGTTGGGCCCATTGGTGTAGGCTAGACTTATTTTTAACTGTTATTTGCTGCACCTATCAATACAAGGTAAGAAGATGTTGAACTCCTCTACTAGTGTTACGATAGGGGACGTGATTCTCTTTTAGGATTAATAATTGACTAGATGCCTTGTCATCCACATCGTGATTGATTGGTCCTCAAGCCAGATCCTGTATGTCATTTTAGCATGTGTTGTTTCCTTTCAGGTTGTACAGGCAGTTGAGGTTGCTGCATCATTTATTTAGTAAATCTTTAGCCATGCAAAGGGTCTGCTTTTCAGAATTAATTACTCCACCGAAGGGAAACAGTGTATGCAAATAGTTTGAGAATCCATACCCTATTCATTTGTATGTAAATGCAAAGGGGAGAGTTCTTTGTCCTGTCTCCATGGCAAAATGTACAGTTTGCTTGATTGGTGGTTACATCAGTAATTAATGAGGATAGGTTTCAGAAAAAATAATGGTGCATGATTTTTGTGGTATTGTCCCTTTCAAAATGTCCATTTTAAATTAAATAAAAATGTCCATAATAAATTAATTGTCTTCTACATTATCACTAAAACTTTGCTTGTCTAGAATTGTTTTAATTTAATGCTAGCTAAATTCTTTCCATACAGTACATTTTTGTGTACTTTGATCTACAAGATTTTAATGGAAAGTTGAAAATATGCAATAGGCAAGAAGAAATATGAATTGTTTGGGACCGTATCAGATGTGATAATCTGATTGATACGTTAAACGTCATAGTGTTAGCGGTTTCCAAGCAATCCCTGAAGATGCAGGTGGGTTAAGTCTTGGCCATGGTGGTGAGAACTGTTAAAGGGTAGGCCCAGAGGGAGAATAAACAGACCACAATAAAAATGTTCAGCGCTAATACACTGCCAACTCCATGTTGACATAACACATGCAACATACAAAAAAAGGAGATAGTTTTACCTTTTTATTTTACATTCAACTTTTTTACCCAAGAGAAATAAAGATTCTTTTACAAACAGACCCAGACCAAGAAGTCACACAAAGAGGTTACCACGAACAACATTCAGATAACAAATAACACATGACATATAATATATTTGTATAATTATAGACGTATAACAGCACTTTAAACAAGTTTTGGATGTTTCCTGTAAGTCATTACATGATAATGCTTCCAAAACGTCTAACAAAGTACTTATTATCTGAAAATTAATAAAGGTTGGTCTTTCATTCAAAATTCTGTCATGGTGTACATCCCCATTTCAAGTGCCAGACAAGCATCTGCTAAATGTTTTAATATAACAGATGACTAAAGGAGGAACTAAAAGCAAGTCTGGACACTGATTCATCTGAAATAAAAAGACCCGTCCTTTATATTTTGTTACTGGTCTGGATAAAATACTGATACTTGAAATGAAAAACAATATGCTATACTATGAGTTCATAGGTGACAACATGCTGATGGAAGACTGTGGAATGTGTTGAGAGGTGAGTAATCAATTCCATCGACCCTTGACATTTGGTGCCTCTTTAGTCTAGACAAGCTTATCAGGTGAAGCACGGTAGAGTTGACAAAGCGTAGGCAAGACACTGGATCTTGAGGTTGTTGTCGTTGCCAAGTGGAATGCTTGAAATTTTTGAAGTGGGCCTACTAGGGAAAAAAAAAAGAAAAGTGCGAAACAACTTTTTTGTGTGTTTTTATGTTTTCAAAACCTAAACAACAAACAGAAGCACTTATAATCATTTAACTTTTTAGTAAACAGTTAAATTAAAAAAGTTTTTTTTTGTGTGTGGAAATTTGTTACAGTTTATTGTTATCATTGGCATAAAATTGTATAAGAGATGTTCAGTTTCTCACTTCCTTATTAATAAGGACATTTATCTCCTTGGCACAGTTACTGTACCAAATTATTAGACAACTTGATTGAAGAAAACAAAAAACTAAAGGGCAAAATTGAACACGTCGATAAGTTTTTTTTATCTCTTAACATGAAAAGTTGCAAATAATTTTGTTTGCCTCTAAACTTTATACCTTGTTTTAGTCCATCTCTGAATTAGTAGATTTAATAGATAGTAGTTGATACCTATTTTTTCATTTACATATAAAACATCAAGCTTCTGCTTATTATATAGTCTTTCATATAGCATAGTATTTAGTAATTACGTAATTAGTAATCTTATTCAGTGAAGCTAACAAACATTTGTAGTTATAAGAATGAAGAATATCATGCTCAACCCTCTGAAAGGACCTGGCAGTCAAAGAGGATAAATTTCATTTGTTGTTCCCTTATGTTTTTGTGAATTAACTTTTCAATCTAATCTATGAGCCTGCAGGGGGACCAGTATAAGGATTTACAACTTGCTGGCCACTCCTTCTCCTCCTCCATCACCTTGAACCAGACCAGACAGGAGTCTGCACTATGTCATCTTTCACAATGTGTGACATTTTCCTGGATTCTTCAGCTTTACTCTGGCTGGCTGTAAGCTGAGTTGGAGGAGATCCATTCTCAATGAACTTTTTTTTATGAAACAAAAGCCCTTGATCACCAAAGTGGGACAAATTAGCATCTCACTTAACATTGAACAATTTATCTGTAGGAATAACTAATATGTGTAAAATACTCTGGTATAAAACATGGCCTTAAGAGTATACAAACACTATATAGCGCTCCTCCTACAAAAAAAACCCTCTTGCATAGTAAATAATGATGGATTGTGTAAGGAATACTTAATTTAACTAGTGTTGGCTCTTCACTGTACTAAGGTGGTCCTTTCTTTTATGCAACTTTTCCACTCACTTTCATGTAACTTTTTAAAATCCATAATGAGATAACTGGTACTGTATATGCAACCAGCCTGTAGTGATGATGCCTCATTGCTCTAATTTGTAAGTTGATGCAATACGGATTTTTACTCATTAGGTTTGAATGGGCCTCTGGACTGGCTTCCCATCTTTGTTGATGTTTTGCACCCAGTGTTCTAAAACTCTGGTTTTAACTCTGTATTTCTATCATAGATAAAATGAAAAACATTGGAGGCACCAATAAATAGTCAAAGTGTCATTGCAGTTAGACAGTCTAAAGGCAAAGGCATACTTCTGGTCATGTCCCTAAACTTCTGCCCTAAGTTCTTTTTCAATATTGCATCTGATTGTTCAGTTGGACCTACCTACTGAAATGTAAGGTAAGAAACTTGACTGCAATGCAAAAAAGATTTTACTTGAGCCACACCATGTTAAGAAGACAGAACACACTGCAATGTCTGGTAAATAAGTGTTATGCAATTAATTTTATTTAAACTTTCATAGACTCAGCAGGTATCAAAGTTCATTAAATATTATTCTATCATGAAAGCATCCTTGGAAGCCTTGAGGGGTGTAGCCATTAAATTACTTTAAGCTGCTGTGAAATACAGTGAAACATTTTTTTTTTAAGTTCACCAATTTAATTAACGTTAGTTATAGTTCATAAACAATGTTCTGATGTCTTGCACTACCTCTCATTTCTTCATATAAAATTAAATGATGCAGATTATTTTAAAGGGGCACAAATGTTTACCATGACAGGCTGAAAAGTGCCAAAAGATATTATTTTAATTGTTAATGTAATAACCTCAGCAACCTCATTTCCCCTCTCGTCTATCTATTCCACCACTCGGCATTATACTAATCACTGGACTGATCATCTGTCATCATCTGCACCTGTTTCTCACTGGTTCATGCCTTAAATTAGCCTAAATTAGATGCTAGAACGATTCTTATGTCACTGTGTGGCTTAACAAACAAACAAAAATCATTGATCTGAAACTGCTCAGGTACAGGGACTGTTATTCCTCAACACTACCTAAAATACAAGAAAGTCTGGCTTATTGGAAGCAACATATTCAGAAATTAGGGGTCTCAAGAGTTTTGCACAATACTGTATATTTTCATATATTTTCACTGTATATAGCTTTTGCTTTTAATTTATCATGCAGGTTAAACCTTTTATTAGAGCACTTTGTGGAATTAGTGGTGAGTGTATGGAGAGAGTGACTCTCCAGGCTTGTGGCTCGAAGTATGCTATTGAAGGGAAACAGATATCAGCCTAATTGGTGCTTTGTCCCTCATGCGATCCTCCTCCCAGTTCTGTACAGCTCCTGGTGGACCGCAGAGTCTCTCAAGCTTTCCTTTGAAAAGCACTCTGCATGGGACTTCATTATTTCTGTCTGGTAACATAGAGGGTTTGGCATCATTAGGGGTAATGGGGGCGCAGCTGTTGACGAACTCCTGACTCCAACAAGCCGTGACTTTAAAATGGAAAAGTAAGAGGAGCAGGTAGTACATGTACTTTGAAGGTTACTGTAAATGGTCGAATTAGACATAGTATTTTTATAAATTAAGTAAGGATACTTGTGGGTATTTAATTATATGAGTTAACCCTAATTAGGGTAACATTTGCCAGGCTAAAAAAGAAGGAAAAACTGCCGCTTAGGCATACACAAATACACATGTACTTACTGACTAACTCTTTCATGTGCTTACACAAGAAGTCTTATTAACCGATTAAAGATACAGTAGTTCCACAATATTACAGATTCAAAAAGTATTCACTTGTTTGGCCAGTTTACAAGATGTAGTTGTCCAAGTAACTGCCTCAAACAAAATGCATTTTCCGTGTTTAATTACCATTGGCATTGCAATGTAGGCCAAAATCAACCTTTACATACTGTACAGTAGACGTCAGTTGTACAAAATCCTGTTGTCTTACATCTTTTCACCTTTTCTCCCTCTTACCTAAAAGCTTGTGTTCTCAGTTTTTCCCCTCATTACATGCATTCAACTTGATTTGGGCTTAATCATTGCTGTCCAATGTTAACTGTAATCATCATGACGGGAATTTCTTTGCCAGGTCCCAACAATAAATTCATATCTATCTATCCACTAAGCCAGAGAAAAAGCATGTACCTAAATTATCTTGACATGCAAGTATCCCCGCTATGTTTACATCAATGATTGTGGATGGTTTCAGACTTATAACCTTAAACTTACTGAGTTTTATTATGGATTTTGAACTCCTGTTGAAGGAAAAAGGAAAAATCAAGGCAGGGTACATTCTGGACTCACGCCCACACTATGGGCAATTTGGAAACACTAATCTGCATGTCTTTGCACAGTGGGAGGAAACCCACCAAGCACAGGGAGAACATGAAACTCCATCCACACAGACCTGAGGCAGAAATCAGTGCTAACCCCTACACCACAACCGCTGCCTCTAGGGTGTATCCTTTCCATAAGTATAGAGGACATGGGGTCCACGTTCCCTCTGTGAATAAATATTGGTCACTTCACTGGCAGTTCACTTCTGGGTCAGGTTGCCAGCTTGAAATCCAATTGTATCTGAGCAGATGTGTCAGAGGACGAACATTGGCATCTCGGCAGTGCTCTATTAGACAGCTATGTTCAACATAAAATTTAATATTGCATTGTTGTGTAAAAACTGTTTGGTAAATTTAGACTAAGACCAGGATTTGACCAAAAATGTTCAGAAACCTGACCCAGAAGAAAGATCAGTCGAGATTTCTTTTAAAGCATGTTGAACCCACCTGCCGTTTTTACCCACATTCACAAACCTCCACCCTTGGACCTAAGATGGTAAAATAAGGTTCATGGTAGGAAGTTTATTTATTAAGGTCACTCCTTTAGTTCAATGTAAACATAAGAATAAGGATGATAGAATAAAAGAATTGTTGGAAAATGTTTAATAATGAACACTAGCATATCTACGTAAAAGTAATAATGCACAGGGAAAAAGGGTCATGTGTAAAGGTTAGTGCATTATCTTTTAATTCTAAGGTTAAAAACATAATAAAAATCATTGGTTTAGTATTAATCAGATTTTAGTATTAATGCTCCAGACTAGCAAATTGCCAAAACTTTTTCTATTATAGAGGTCTGCACACCTGCTGATCATCAATTAATCAATGGGGTACTTATTATTGCACACATGATTTTTTTCAATTTTGGTGATGGATACTACTCACCCCGGAGGTATATCCGTAATTTCTGTGTCAGTTACCTGACGGGTCAGTTTGCCATCTCAATGTCTGTTTGTCATTTACACACTATTAGACTTAGGCTTAACCTGCATGTCTTTGGACTTTGAGAGGAAACACACCAAGAATTGTGAGAACATGCAAACTCCATGCACACAGACACGAATCAGGACTCGAACTAAGCCACCGTGCCACCATTTCTATCAAGTATATATGTTTTTTTCATGGCTCGGAAATACACCTCAAACATAATTATCAATGAAAATACATAGTAGCCTAATGTCGGGTTATTGGTCGTTCTTCCATCAATCTGATATCATGATAGTCATATGGCTGCAAAAGTTCTACAGGTTAGTATATGTACTGTACACCATGGCTGTGCCTGACATTTAGAATCCTAGCACTTGGATAAGCATCTCCCACAACACACACAGATTTATTGTGTTTAAGAATTAACAACTATTAAATTTAAATTATCCTAAGTGACTTATCCTCTAACTGTTTTTACAAGCACTCTGCTGGCTTCAACAGCTAGTATCAGATTTCTGTGTTTCCACTATGTGGCAGTTTGAATTTTAGCAATTGCCCACTATGCCTTTCAAAATCAAGAAACTTGCTAAATTCAGCTCATATTAATTTATAATCAATTACTACATTATAATTTATCACTTTTAATACTACATACTGGATGTCGTCCTGTTATTTTATCTGTATAATTATATTCTATGCCAATAAACACTCTAGATCAAAGTGCTTGACTCAGTAAATAGGTTTTCAGCCTTGGCTTAAAGACTGACAATCTGTCTGAGTCCCAGACACTAATTGGATGGCTGTTTGATAACTGTGGAGCTTTGTAAGAGAAAGCTCCACCCCCTGCTGTAACCTTCATTATTTTATGGTACCAATAAAGAGGCTGCACTTTTTGACAAGTCACGCATGGCGAATTCAAATGGCCAGAATTTGTTTAGGTTCTACTGCATAAGACAAAGGTTTTATTAGTCTGTCATAGAATTTTATAATCAATATTAAATTTTACTGTCAGCCATTGCAGTGTTGAAATTGTGGGGTTGATTATGGTCATATCTTCTATTCCAATTCAGCATGCTGACTGCTACATTCTGGACTAACTGGAGCTTGTTTATGCATCTACTGGAATGTCAGGACAATAAGGCATTACAATAATTCAGCCCATTACTATATGGTGTAATCAAGCAATATCACCCTGGGTACATGGAGCTCACACTTTAATCCATTGAAATAAAACTGGTGTTCCAGGAGGCCAAACACAACCATCATGATGTGGGGAACATGGGTGAGAAGATCGGGAAAGTAGACCAGTATATCATTAATGTAAGTGATGATAAACCTCTCTAGCATGTCCTACAACACTTAGTAAATCAGATATTAGAATACTGTGGGTGTTGGTGAGAGACCAAAAAGCATTAGACAAGATTTTTTCCTGTTGCCATGTGAGGGAGTTTTTAACAAGGACTTGTTAAAGTTATCATTTGGGGATCCCTAGTTCGATCCCCGGGTGATGCTGTAACCTCTCGCAGCCGGAGGTCTAGAGAGAGCTGATTGGCCGAGCTCTCTCAGAGAGGAGGGA
>JAQQZS010000010.1:15374715-15395137 GCA_030068045.1 Platyallabes tihoni | reverse complement strand
GTGGAGAGAGGGAAGAGAAAGAGGGGGAGAAAGAGAAGAAGAGGAGAGATGGCAACTACTACACCATCATACCTCACTACAATGATATTGAATTGCATTTCAATCCTGTCAACTTTGTTACCCTCATCTTTACTATAAATAGAATTAAATGGAATTGCTGAACTTAGACTTGGTTACAGTATACATGATTATGAATTGATTTAGTCAAGACTGTGCTGGATCTTGCTACTGCAACCAAAGCAATCAAAACAGACTAGTTGTAATAGAGCATACTGTTTGCAGTTTCTCTGTCAGCCAAAACCAGGGGTTCAACCCACAGCAGTGCAAAACACAAGCAAATTTGCTGTAATGACTTACGAACTGCCGTCACTAATAGAAAAGCAGACCATAGAACTTACTGAACCTACTGATCCGAACCTGAGTGTTTTTTTTTTTTACTATTGTTTTCCTTACCATAAAACATTTTATATCCAATTTGTATTTCAAAAAAGGGCAAAAACGATCATAATCTTTGATGAGGCAGGTAAGAAGATGCACACCTATTGGGCCAATACACTCAGTCAGACAGTGGATACACTGTTTCACAGCAATTCTTAACTTAGGAACTGGCAAATCTACAAGAAGGTGGTTCAGGTAATTTGGAACATCCATAGCAAAGTTTGTGAACAGACAGACAATTCACTGCTCAGTGTAGGTCATGGACAGGGCAGACACAGATGCTTTGGAAGAGGATGCATTGGCACATGACTAACCAAATTAATGGCTGGAATGCCCTCCACTACTGTTATTATGCCGAGGCACATTCAACAGACTGCGCAATGTTCCCCCACTGTGACTGAACAGACCACAGTTACACTTATACACTGTATATAAAACTCAATTTGTGCAATTTTGAAATAAACAAGACGTGTTGGACACTGATAGGAAATATTTTGAATGAGTCACAAGGGTGTTAAAAAGCACAAATGTCAAAATATGTGTTTGGGTTATGTTAGTGTGAATTTGTGTGTGGTTTTGCAAAATCCAATAATTCCATCTCCCACAGTTTTGTCATAATGGATAAATCAGCCGGTAGTTGTGTTTGTGATTATTTAAGTCTCCACTTCGGCGGCATGGTGACTTAGTGGTTATCACTGTGGCCTTGCACCTCCAGAGTCCGGGTTCAATTCCTCTTTCGGGGTCTGTTTGCATGGGTTTTGTATGGTACTCTGGTTTCCTCCCACAGTCCACATACATTCAGACTAGGCTAATTGGCCCGTAGTGTGTGTAAATGTTGACCGGAGGTCCTACCCTTGTCGTAAAATGTGAATAAATACAATGGTAAACACAATTGGCCTTCACAATCCCTGATGGGACTACATAGGGTAATATATGAGTGTATAAATTTTTTATTTGTATATGTTGGTTATGGTTTAATAAAAAAAAATATGGCAATATGGCAAATGTATGTTTTAAATGTGATTTGAGTCAAATAGAAAGTAGTGCCAGAAAATTAGATCAAGGAAAAAAAGGGTTGAGATTTGAACAATACCAAAACAGCATTGTCAGTCTCCACCTACACCAGTTTTAGTTTCTCTTCGGTACATGACGACAGCTCTCTGTCACTTGCCAACAGTTTTCTACATCAATCGTTCATGCATATGTTTATGTTATTTCTCTGTTTAACTGTAGTGATTATAATATATAGTATATAGTATGGTGTTCAAGCTAAATCCACACACATAATGTCACACACACCTATTTCACAGAACATATCACAGAAGTTAAGTAATACATAGCCATCATTTATGACTGAAATTTCAGTGTAAATTTCCTTTTATTGGTTTAAACATTCTCCAAAAACACTTTGAACACATTTAAACCACTCAAGGCGGCCACTGTTTAACAGAGTAATTATCTTCACTTGACTGATCACATGACAGAAATAAGCAATGCTTCTAAAAAATTTTATATATTGGTTTTCAGATTAAACAGTTTGTTACAGACAACCTTCCGTGTCAGAGAATAACAATTTGCCAAAATGAGTCGAATGATGAGCCCTCTGTGTCCTGTAAACATCAAACCAGGCCTACTTTCGTGGATGAATGGTTCATTGTGGCACAGCACGTTACATATCTTGAAATTGTGAATTCTGGGAATGACCTCAGCATACTGGAATGTTAACAGGGGGCAGACACTGTATGGTAAGTGTTCATGAGATCTAGAGAGAGATGATGAGGTGTTTTTGTCCTTTAAAATGCCATTTGACTTTGATTTATGGCTACTTCTTAGGTGGCAACAAACTCTTAGTGACACAAAAGATTAGTGATTGAACTTTAGTGATTGATGTGAGATTCTTCATATGCTTTGATTAATTGATTCCAAAACTATGTGGACTAATATGATGTTGGTTTGCAGCTATAACCACCACTCTTCTAGGAAGACTTTCCCCAAAATTTTGGAACATGGTTGGCATGAATGGCAGTTCAGCTAAAATAGAATTAGTGAGATCAGGCGGTGATGTTGGGCAGGAAAGCCTGGCATGCAGTCTCCATTCCGTTTCATCCAAAAGGAGTTCAATGAGACCGAGGTCAGGGCTATGGCCAAGCCATTGTCTTCTAAACCAGCCTTCATAATGCTACAGCATGAAGAAACATTCTATACAATCACGTCTCCATGTTTTTGGCAACAGTTTGGTCGAAGCCATATACAGTATACAGTATGGGTGTCACTGCGAGGTATCCACATGCTTTTGACCACATTGTGTATTTGTGGATCTGTGACTGAGTGGCTAACCGCCAGTGTCATGTGGATCACTGAGGTTGACAAAAATGACTAGAAGTTTCAGGCAAGTAACAGTCATAACTTTCTTTCAGGTGTCTGCATGTATGATGTGTAAGTACATTATCTTAATCTGTGTCACGTGAAAACATTGACACAAGTGTTCACAGAAACGCGCTTCAATCTCCCAGTTCCATAATTACATTGCACTAGATATAGACATTGCTGTAAAAGCTATGATGGCTAGAATTAGAAAGGGTGTGACTGGCATGCTGGAAGGGATGCAGAGCTTACATCCTGAAATCTAATATCTACAAAGAAGTACTAGATGTTGCACTTAGCCATGGCGCACAATATACTAGTAAGCAATGCTGTCACATGATAAGAGTTATACACACTATTTATACACACACACACACAGTGCTGCTTACAAAGCATACACATGACCAACAATAAAATAGCCTGCTGTATAAATATTAAAGAAGTTTGCATGTTCTTCCCGTGCTTGGTGGGTTTCCTCCGGGGACTCCAGTTTCCTCCGATAGTCCAAAGACCTGTAGGTTAGGTTGATTGGCGTTCCCATATTTCCCATAGTATGTGAATGAGTGTGTGAGTGTGTGTATGTGTGTGTGTGTGTGTGCACTGCGATGGATTGGCACCCTGTCCAGGGTGTACCCCGCCTCATGCCCTAAGCCTCCTGGGATAGGCTCCAGGTCCCCGCGCCCCTGGATGCAGGATAAATAGCGGTATAGAAGATGAGTGAGTAAGTAATTATTAAAATTTAAACAAAAGAAACAGACAAGTGTTAAATGCTGATTCAGCAAAATAATGTCATCTATTAAATTCATTCTAAATAATCAGTCTTAGAGCGTATAGAGCAGGACTAGTGTTTCTTTGCTTTTGAAAATCCTCTGACAGAGTAGAATGGTCTGACTACTTCTTTATATGAAAAGGATGTACAAATTCTAAGCAGATTTTTCCCTTAACCTCAATCAAATCAACAGCTTTATCCTGTATATAAAATCACAAGGGTCCTGGAGCCTATCCCAGGAAACTTCGGGCATAAGGCGGGGTACACCCTGGACAGAGTGCCAGAGAATGCCAGGTATCATAATCTGCACCCGGAGGAAACCCACCAAGCACAGAGAGAACATGCAAACTCCATGCACACAGACCCCGAGGCAGGAATCAAACCTGGACCCTGGAGGTGCAAGGAAACACCACTAACCACTAAGGCACCATGTGGCCCCAGGCAACTCAGTGGGTCAATTTGCATTTATTGTTTTTTTTTCCGTTGGCCTCCAGAAAAGAACATAAATCCTCATTGTCTGCCCATAAACCTCTGCTATGTAGAATGTTCTCAGCACCTTACGCTCGTGCATTCATTCCTTTATAGTCCCTGTACAGGGCTGCAGGAGGCCTGGAGCCTATCCGAGGGCACTCTGGGCACAAGGTGATCTACACTGTGGACAGAGTGGTACGACTAACAGTAAATAGAATATTCTGTATGTCTTTGGATTGTGGGAGAAAAACAGCACCCAGAGGAAACCCACCAAGAACATGTAAACTTCATGTAGAAACAAAAAGCAGATAATACCCATGAGGTGTGAGGCCACAATGGTAACCACTACGCCACCAAACTTCTTCAACCCCTTACATTCAACACCATATATGATGCATAGGTTTCAAAAGTGTAGAAACCAGTGGGTGAGGGTCCAGGGGAAGATTCGGGAAACAGGCAGAGCTCCTCTAGCAGAGCTCTGGGTGTGCATTTATTCACACAACAACAATCCAGTAACTGAAAAGGTTCTGTTACTGGGTTTTACTTTTACTGGATTTACTTGCTTGAACTCCTCGCTTCTCATTTGTGCTCCTAGAACAAGTAAATGGTGACATCGGCATAATTTGTCTGGTGAAGCCATTTAACTAGTATCAGAGATCTGTTTGACCAGGAAGAGGAAAAGTGAAAGCCATACTGCTTTAGAATGCTAATCAGATGAGTTGTGTCAAATGCAAGAGTTTGCAAAAGCAGAATATTGTGCGTAGCGAGTTCACGGTCTTAACACAACTGCCTTAATAACAGAGACCCTGATTTATTTTCAGTGATTGCACTTCAATCTCTAGAGGCCCACCTTGATGGTGAGTGCCCGTAGTGTGTCATCAAATCAGTCAAATACTTGGGACCATCATTTCACAGGACGGCAGTAAGCACACTGCAAGGTCATTTTAAAGGTAGCTTGAAAATACTAAAGCTGGATAGTCCAGTTCATTCTGGCCAAATAGTCTATGGTTTGTTTAGTTGAAGCCAACCTTTTGTGCACTAGACTGGATCAGATAAACAGACTAGTTTGGAAGATGCTGTAAAATAAGTAGAGAGCTCGTAGAAACTTATCCTACATGCAGTACATTAGCTACATATTTAATTCAGCTGTAGTTTTATCTAATGATAAACTTATGTTTATTATGAAGTCTGTAGCTTTTTAGCCATTATAGCACATTTTAGCCACCCAAACACAAAGTTAAGGATTTCCTCATGCCCAGTGTGTCTTGGGTGCCCATGATCCTGCCACCAGTTTACTGGTATGTAACTGTATATTTTACATACCAGTTTTCTTGTGGATATAGACATTGGCCAGGCTAGTTCTGTTTCCAGTGAGGATTTTCATGCACTAAGTGGAAGTGATTGTTAGTTGGCATGTCACTGATCAGCTGTTTAAAGCCTCTGAGAAGGAGAAGGTTCTGAGAAGCGTTCTTCTGACTACAGAATGTTAGCGCAAATATTTCATAAGCATGCTTGAACTCAGAACAATAGATACCTGCTTCCATTCCACTAAATGCCATTCGACACAAGCTTGGATGGCACTAAGAGGAATGTCCCCTATGGACATTTTTGAAGAGGCAACATGAAGAGCAACTTCAAGTGATTAATGTTCAGATTCATCAGAGTTAGGGTTTATTCTTGCAGTGTTTTTTTATGTATTCTCCAACAACGTACAATGTTTCTGGGTGAAAAAAAAATTCAGATGCCTATTTTCACTTTAGACCCCCAATGTCTTGGGGAAATCATTCATCGTGCTGCAGAAAGAAATGCAGGATCTTGAAACTGTGAAGTGATTTCAGAACCAATACACAACTACACTGCTAATGCAGTGTATAATTCATGGATTATATTCTTAGTATTAATGGGGGGTATGTCTCCATGATTGCAAAATCCAAGCAAAGTGTTTTGAAAGGTCCTTTAAATTTTTAGTTGTTATGTTATTTCAGTGCCACAGCATTGCTCAGTGTGGGGGAAGAAAACATTATTTTATTGATGTTATGGATGTGGCTGGCTACATGTGCACAATCAATAACACCTCAGCACTTGGACGTAATGACCAGCCCTCTAGAGATTTTTATATTTCTAATATATTTTCCAAGGCACACATACTTCTTCCACTCCCAGAATTACCCAATGTTTTGGAAACTGTGGAGGTACCATTTCATCATGTGTGGTTTACCTGAGGACACCGGAGTCCCTGACCAAGGCCCATTTCTCATGTGAAAAGCTTTGTATATTACTCATTATCACTGTCAGGTTAACATCTGGATGTCTTCAGACTAACATGTAAATGAAGTTTTAAATAGAAAAAGCACCACACCTAAATCTTCACTTCCTACCTAACCTCATAGATATTTTCAACTTTTCATTTCACACCCCATGCCAAGTTTCCCCATACTGTACATTCACAAAGGCCACGCTGCCTCATGTCTGCAAAAGCCTCATCTTGGGGTCACCTGGGCTTGGAGGTATATTATTTCATATTTGCCCTTCGTCATGCTGCATACAATACTTCTATAATATAGCCATGTCACTTTCATCATTAATCCAGCATTGTCACATATTTCTTGTGCCCATTTTAAGAACATCAGGTGCTTCATGTCCTATGTAGGTGGAAATATAATGTCCACCAGCATTAACCTGGCCACTTGTCACATTTTCCAGTTTTCCAGCCCTGAAGACTTCCAAATATTTACAGTTGCTGCTCCTCAACCGGTTTCTATATTTTGTTGCTTCAAGTTTTCAAATCATTATTTCATTAAGTGCAAGCTACAAGTGGCGTTTAATTTAAACTGTAACTTGATGAATTCCTTGTGAATCATGGTGTATAAAACTTATTGATGTTTACAGAACACAGTACGGTGATAAGACTAGAAGAATGGTGCAAGCGTTGTAATGCCGTACATCTGTGACGGACGATGCTGACCTGTCAACATTCAGCGAGGAGAAAACCTGATCCTTATAAATCAACGGATAACTCGTCGCCAACCTGCGGACGAAACGCATCTGTTTGTAAGGAACCCGGCTGGGAGTTATTGTCATACTCCCTGTAAAGTCCTGAACTCACTGCAAGCTTTTTGCATAAAAGTATTCCTGGGGGGCCATGGTTTCAGATGTGAAGCAGGCAGTCTGATCATGGCTGCATACTGAGAAAACTTTCTACTTTAATGTCATCCAAGCACTATGAAACGCTGTGATAAATGCATTAATGTATATAGAAATAGAAAGGCATTTTGAAACTTTCACATTTGTGTTATATTATTCTGCATGATCAAAAGTGCCAGTTGACCTGAACACTCCTTGTACAGTTAAAAAAATTATTTAAAATGGCAACAAAGATAAATCAGAAACTGCCCAGACCTCCACCCCCAAAAGAAGTTTCCCCAAAGAATCCTGAGTACCATTTCACACTCTCACACTCTCTTTTTCTTCATTTCACAAATGATACTTTGGTGGTATGTAAAAACAGCATAATACTGTATGTCTATATATAGATACATATAAATATATAAAAAATAAATAATGCATGAATAGTTAGGAAAAAATGTATCATACTATAACATATCCATATTTATACCATCATTGAAATATTATGTTTTGGTAGTAATTGTAGAAACACATGTAACAGTCAGACCCTTATCATTCATAATGATGTCATTGTTGAGATCTTATGATATAATGCATTGCACAATCCTAATATTTTCACAATTGCTGTTGTTTATATTTTCTCTCTTTCTCTCTCTCTCTCTCTGTGTGTGTGTGTGTGTGTGTGTGTGTGTGTGTGGGTGTGTGTGTGTGTGTGTGAGATGGTCATGCAGCTGTAAGATTACACTCAGTGAGCATTAGCTTTGTGGATCAACCCACTAGTTATGTAATTTGCTCCACTTTTTGTTAGTGCTATTGGATGTACTCACACAAAGTGTGCCTATACAGCATGTGTGCTCTTTTGGCACGTGTCCTAGCATGCGTGTCCATTTGTACGTTTTTATAATACACATTAGTGCACTATATTTAGAGCGGACTGTAATAGTATGTGTGTGAGAGAGAGAAAGAGAGAGAGCTTGAAGGGGCAATGTCTACTGTATATGGCTCACTGTAGTCCTATCATATATAATTTTACTCTCACATGGTGTTCGAGCATGTAAGTGTTTATACACAAAGGTGTGTGCCAGAGCATGTGTGCATGCATTTCTTTGTCCACGTGCCAGCGCCAGTTTTTATAGATGCCACCTTCCAGTCATGTTTGTTATCAAGACTGCATTAACAGTGTGACAGGAACACACAAGCTGTAAAATTCCAACTAGGGTTTTAACAATGTTTTTTTTTTTTTTTGCATGCATGCATACCCTGCCTCCACAGTTACAAATATCCCACAGACTGTAAACACATCAAGTGCAGTAAACAGATCAGTGTGTCTGGTTTCAGCATAAACATTTTGCTGCTTGCTGTTGCTGCAAAGATAAATAAATTAAAGGAACCCACTGGCGTTCATCACTTAGCTGAAGGTCAGCTGACGGATTTCACCTGGTCTTTGTTATTCTCTTTATTCTTGTTATTCTATTCAACTCACTTCTCCACAGGATATCGTAGTATATGAAAGCCAGGAGGTCTCGCCGTGAAGGAGAGAAAGAGGGGAGGAGAAGTCATATAACAGAGTCTGTCTGCCAACAGTTGTCTATCAGCTGATACACTGCAATAATTGTACAGTACTCAGCTGAAGTGGGCACTTCCACTTTAATAAAGAGGAGGCAATTATAGAGAGTGGACAACACCACTTGGCAAAAGGCTTGTGATGATGGAAGTTTGAGATACTATAAACAAGCATTCAGGACATCCTACAAGTTTGATGAGTGTGTGTGTGTGTGTGTGTGTGTGTGTGTGCGCGCGTGTGTGTGCGCGCGTGTGTGTGTGTGTGTGTGTGTATGGGGGAGGGTATTAACACTGTGTTGATGTGTTAAATATATGTTTGATATATGAAAGCCTAGCCTTGCTGGTGAGTGTTAACAGGGAGGCTTCAGACTTTCGGGGTCAATTATAAGGGGTAAATTTTGCCACTACCATAAAAATGATGTCGCAAAAATGTAAAACTCTCAACTCAGCATTTTATTAATATTATTTTGGAAAACAACGATAAAAACGCATGATCATGTCTATCTGTGCTATATCTTGGCCTATGTGACCCATTTTAATTTTTGGTTAGTATAGTTGGTTCAAATGAACTAAAATGTATTTCATCATATTGCCTATTTTGTGATATGTCACTCTATACTGCACAATCCTGAGCTCCATATATGTTTCTATTATTTTAAATCAATAAACAACTAAATAAACAACAGCAAAACGAATCATTTAAAATAAATAATAAACAAGTTTTCCCTCTTATCCACAAATATGCCTGAAATTCACAGCTTCATGGCTGAGTATAAAATGCCCCACTGACTATCATGTGGCTTTTCACACCTAAACAAAGTACCATCTAATTCAAGCTGAGCTGTAAAATTACTTTGTGTTCTAGTAGTAATTTCACACACTTGAAGTTCAAATTGGCTATTAATCAAAGTTATTATTAAAAAAAAGAAGAAGAAAGAAAGAAAGAAAGAAAGAAAGAAGCTGGCACCTGAACATCCTTAGTATTTTGGTATTCTGTTTCTGGATTCTGTCTCTATGTTTCTAAGTACTTTTGTTAACCTGAACAAACACACATACACACACACACACACACACACACAAAGAAATCCATGTTCTGAGCCAAAACAGCACTTTGGTTTTTGTCTTAGCTTAGTCCAAAGACCACAGTGGACATGAACAACTTTTCAGCCTAACTTTTTCAGGTTCTCTAGCACCAATTACTGGCCTCTGCGTGAACATTAACCTCCTGCTGTTTGTGTCTGGGCGCCAGACAGACTTGCTTCAGACAGTTAGCACTTGACTTTGATTCCAGGAGACAGAGAGAGGGAGAGAGAGAGAGAGAGAGAGAGAGAGAACGGCTGTGTGAAGCACTGCTAACTGGCATGAGTGACATGCCGAAGCAGTCAGACTACCTGTGGTATTTATAACATAGTACGTATTTAATTTAACATAGTGTTTAGTATGTGGAGTATTTTGGACGGTGCCAAAAAGAGCGCAGTGGAGAGGGAGGTGTAGTGAAGACTGAGGGGGCAGGACTCTCTCTCTCTCTCTCTCTACGTGTGTGTGTGTGTGTGCGTGCGTGTGTGTGTGTGCGTGTGTGTGTGTGTGTGTATGTGCGCTTTTAAAAAGGAAAACTTTACGCTTGTTCATGTTTAGCTTCAGTTCTTGTGCGCTCTGGTTCTCTGCGTCCAGACTTTTTTTGCGCGGATGCTGGAAGAAGATGCGCGTCAACATCAACACCATCATCATCATCATCATCACGGAGCGAGTGTTTACATCTTTCTGAATTCCACTCCTTAAGCGTGTTTACGCGTGTGTTTGTGTGTTTGTTGTGTGTGTGTGTTGTGTGTGTTTACGTTTGGATGCGTCCTGCGCTCCTCGTGAGAGACGATGCCTGCCGCACTTGGCTCTGTCCCGCGCTCTCTCTCGCTCAGGCTTGTTTTGCTCTGCGTCTCGTTGCCGCGTTTGGCCGCCGCTCTCCCGGACTCCCTCGCGCGTCTCTCCGCGCCACCTGTCAACGGGTCGGGCTTCGCACCTGTACGGAGAACCGGCGGCTTCGTGCGCGCCATCGACCGGCTGTATCACGGAGGCGGGAGAGTGGGATACCTGGTGTATTTGGACGATCGCCGGTTTCAGCTGGACCTGGAGCGGGACGAGTCGGTGACGTCGCGTCGGTTCGGTGACCCCAGCCTAACGGAGGAGGAATTTCCCAGGCATGGCTGCTTATACCGGGGGACCGTAGACTCCGATGCGGAATCGTTGGCGGTCTTTGACACGTGCATGGGTGGACTGGATGGATTCTTCGCCGTGAAGCACGACCGCTACACAGTCAGACCCGCCGGAGCGCGCGAGAGCGCCGCAGAGCGCGCGCCGCACTATTACACGCGGGAGAGCTTCAGCTTCGAGGCCGTGCCGACCGAACATCAAAGCTGCGGGACGCGCGAGCGGAGAAGGAGAAGGCGCGGCAGGACGGGTGATGCGCGCGACGCGCACGGCAGGGGGGTTTGGGCGCGACCGCGAACGATGCGCAATAGGAGGTCGGTGTCGCGCGCGCGGCACGTGGAGCTGCTGCTGGTGGCGGACGATTCCATGGCCAAGAAGTACGGAAAAGACCTACAGCACTACCTGCTGACTCTGGCGTCGATCGCGTCGCGGCTGTACGGTCACGCGAGCATCGAGAACCCGATCCGCCTGTCCGTGGTGAAGGTCACGGTGCTGGCAGAGAACGAGAAAGGTCTGGATGTGTCCAAGAACGCTGCAGCGACACTCAAGAGCTTCTGCAAGTGGCAGAACCAGCAGAACCCCCTGGATGATGACCATCAGCACCATCATGACGCGGCCATACTCTTCACCAGGCAGGTAAAAAAAAAAAAAGAAAGAAAGAAAGCCCTTAGTCATGGTTAAGGGAAGTACTGACACGCATGCTCGGAGTCACACGTGCAAATGTTTTGATTCAATATCATTTATTTATTATTATCTGCATTAGAGGCAGTGGTACAGTAGCTCTGTGGTTAAGGTAGTTCAAACCCTAGCACAGCGAAGTTGCCACTGTTGGGCCCTTGAGCAAGGCCCTCAACTGCTCAAAAGTACTGTATAATCAGCAGTGGAGTTTCTACACTGAATTGCGCCCAGGGCAAGACTCCCTCCCGGGGAGTCATTTATAATGTTTTTGCGTTTCAGAGTTCAAACCTGCTTCATTTCACTTGAAGCACACTACAGTATAATGCTTCTTTTCCCATAATAAACAGACAAAACAAAAAAAACAAAACAAAAGGCACCATAAATTCAAAACTCATTACCTTCAGCAGTCATTTAAAGATACTTTACGCTGACCCAAAGCTCTCTCCGCAGCCCTGCCTGCAAATGAAGCAAATGAAACATCACTCCTAGTTATACGGTGTAACTTGCGATATTTGGAACAAATAAATGATTTTGGTTATTAGACCTCATACAGTTTCATGATGACAAAAAAACTCCTACTGTGCATTTGTGCGAGTGATGTCTAAGGCCACCAAAGGATGACTGATGTACAGTCGGAATATGAAACATCCTGTAACAAGTATTTCTCATCTCTCTCTCTCTCTCTCTCTCTCTCTCTCTCTCTCTCTCATGCACTACTGTAAAACAATATGAAAAAATGTTTACATTTTATTTCATACTCTGCGTTAAGAAACCCTCATGTGCCTGGGAAAGCTTAGTAACCAGGCCCATTTTCAAAATATTTAGAGTGCATATCTCAGCAGGCCTGGCAGGTGTACATTATCAAAATGTGTTCGATTTCACAAAAATGTACACAAGCCAGAAATCATATAATTTTTTTATGTAAAAATATTTCTTAACTTCAAATACCCCTCATGCCTTAAGCTTTCCCAATGGCTTTTGAGCTCCCGGAGACCACCCTTGGCTACATTTCCCCCTCTTTGAACCAAACCCACAGTAAAGTATAACGTTTTGCGCCTCTATCGCCCCTTCTCATGTGGTAAGCTTTTATCCCTGCTTGCAAGTGCTGTGTCCGTTGCCTAACCAAACTCTCAGCATATGTGAATCATGTGAGGTCCTGTTTAGTAGGGAACATATCCCACGTTTAGTTATAATTCTCTTGGCATTGGCATTCTCAATGGAATCTGCTCTGAGGTGCTTTCACTTGGCACTGGGTTTGAAGTTGCTTCCCCTTGGCAGAGCTCACTATTGCCATATTCCACTGACAGCCTACTTTCTCTTGGCAGTGCCACACAGTGCTGGACTGGTGCAGAGCAAAACTGTGCCAGTGCATTTCTCATTTCTGGTTGAGTGGTGCTTACACACCTGGTAAGGCAGCGTCTGTGGGTGTGGTTATTGTGGTTGTCTCTTCCATGTAAGCAAGGTAGAGCATAAAAAAAAAACAGGAGGAGGAGTTACCAACCTATAGTGTTGAGTGTGTGAAATGAACGCACAGAATCATCACTCTTCATGTCATCAGCTTGTCCAAAACCTAAGTACATATGCACAGTGACGGTGAGAGATGGTTAAAGCTCTAGGCTACTGATCAGATTTCAATTAAGATTGAAAGTTCAAATCTTGGCCGTCCAACTACCAGTTCCAACTGCTCAGCTTAGTGGTAAAACATGCCAGATTGACAAATCTGCTAAATTAATAAATGTCAAGTTTTATAATGACAGAATTATAAGCAGAAATATGCACCAGCAACCGAAATCAAGTTACATCAGGTTAGGATGCACCAGTCTGAAAGTGAGTCTTGGTAGATACCTGACTGAAATCCACTGCTTGAAACTGTGAAGGCGTATCAGCTCATGTCTTACATATTTTTCTATGTGAGCTGATCCAGTGATATATTATATGATTGACTATGAACAGTTGTGGTTCATGCATAAGAACACAAGACAAAGCCAAAGGCCTTGAGTTTTACTCACTCACAGCTTTATCCAGAGGGGCTTGGAGCCTATCCCAGGAGACCTAGTGCACAAGAACACCATAGGGCACGCACATTCACACTTGGAGGGCAATTTGAGAACGCCAATTAACTTAATCTCTATTTCATTGAACTGTGGGAAGAAACTGGAGCACCCGGAGGAAACCCACCAAGCATGGGGAGAAAACTCCAGGCACACAGACCCGAGGCAGGAATCAACCCCAGACCCTGGAGGTTTCAAAGCAAGAAGTGCTAACCACTAAGCCATCGTGCCACTCATCAGCCATTATATCTCAACGTTGAGTCCAGGATGAAGAGCAGAATAAACTCTCCTGTGTAGATATGAAAACACTAGTACAGATCTTACCAAAGTGCACATCACAAAACGCGTTCCATTTTCTAACAGTCCAAACTTATTCACTCAGGATAATTCCATGCAAATTCAGCACTGGCTTTTTCGATTCATGCCGTGTTGTGCAAAGAGCAGTGAGAACAACCAAATCAGCCCCCTCCCCACACCAGCACACAGTTCTCAGAATCCCTTTGCCCCTCTTTCAGCTCCAATGTGAGTTCAAGCATGCGAGGATGACAGATCAGGCCAGAACAAGAGGCACATTGAGAGGCATTATGAGATATTATGTCATGCAGGAGACGAATGCACGAGTGTTCTGACACTGCAGGAGAGTGAGGACAATGACTCAACTGTCAGTCCGTGGACAAGAATGGGATGCAAAGAGCAGCTTCTGAGAGACTGTGTGCCAGACAAGATTTGGTACTCAGTTGTGCCTTCAACAAAGTGCGCTCTGAGTCAACTTGAATGCCAGTTGATTCAGATTCAGTTTCGAGCCTGGTGTCAAGGACAAACTGAAAATGTACCAGAGTTTCTCAAATATCAACTATGCATACAAATAGTTTTTTTTTTTTTTTTTAAACCATTTTATTCCAGGATAGTTATTTGGTAATTCCCACTCAGTTCACACTATCAAGTTATCCCCTATTACATAACATTGACAGCTGAGGCCACATGTTTACATACACGTAGGCAAAAGAGATTCAAACTCAGTTTTTTTTGGCAGCTGCACACAGTTCGTTTTAGCATGTGTTGCTTTTGGCAAGATAGAGGCAATTTTTAAGCAATCAATTAAAAGCAGATTTATTTCAGATTTCATTTACTACATCAGAATTCTGGTACATGCAAATACTTATCTAAGTTGGCTGTCACTTTTAACACTATGGGAGATTTCAGAAATTGAGGTAATGACATTTGAAATCCTCTGAATGGCCAATTATTATAATGAAAAGTCAGTTGTGAGTGCACCCGTGGCTGTATGTATGATTTAATGTTGCCGCAGAAGGAATGCGCCCCTAATCAAAGATAAAAAAAAAAGTTAAGTTTGCAGGTGATTCATTTTGATTTCTGATTTTTGTTCCACTTCTTGCAAGCAGTTTTGTTTTGCACATTGTAGATTGTAATGCCTTCCCATACTCGACATAAAAACCATAAATTGGTATAAATGCTCGTTTAGGGTCAATGAAAGTTTATTCCAAGTTAATCTAACTCATGATCAGGGAAGAAAATCTATATTTCTAAAGCCTGTTGCTTGATATAGACTGTGTCACGATCCACTATTTGTATAAGAAACCATCAATTAAGTTTTTGATTTCATCACCATTGTGTGGTTGCTCGGTAACCATACAGTATTTATGTGCTCTAGGCTGCACGCAAAGAGTGCCTGGCCTGTTTCCCAAGTTTGTCTATAGAGAGAAAAACATCATAAAAACATCCAGATATGGCATAGAGTATGGGTATGCATCCAGGTATGGCAACAGAGTCTTCTGTCTTCACGTTTTGGACTATTTCAACAAAACTATGCAAAATTATCCCTGCCTGCTTGTTCATATGGTCACACTGAGATGACTAATGACGTCATTGTATTACTGTAAGGTTTGATTAAAATGAACTCCGGTGTGGTTGTCCTGTTAAAGCAGTTCACTTAAAAAAGTGTGAACACTGCCATCAGAACCACCAAGCAAGCGAACTGAGACCTCTGAAAAGGTGGGGCTCTGTCTGATTCCAAATGAACTCTCAAAATGTGAACGCACCATAGACCAGAGATATGTAAACAAACCAAATCTGCTTTGCTAGCATTATCTAATAATAACTGTACCTGAGAACTTTCCCTTCTATGCCATCTGATGTAGAAGATGTTAGTTTGTCATACACGGTAGTTTGCATGGCACTTGAAAGTTCTGAGTTTTAAAAAAAGGGGGGGAATTAAATACCTCTTGTTATTAATGAATATAACGCCGCCAAATTTAATGTGCATCCAAGAATATTCACTATGGACAGCTCACAAGAGTGCAGAAACGCATGTGATAGCACAGCAAGGCTATGATCAATAACAAGAGCATGTGCATACAAACCTGCAAGTGCACTTGTGTGCTCTCATCCGAGGCAGGCAGGCACAGGAGAGAAGAGAGTCTATCAAAGGATTAAAAATCACTGGTTGCCTGTATTTGTATTTTTATTATTATTATTATTATATTGGTTGGGTGAGTCACAGTCGCCACTGTCTGGATAAAAGCCAGTAATATAATATTATATTATAGAAACTCTTCATAAGTATTGAGCTACCACCATATATAAAGAAATTCAATAAGGACATTCAGCCCAGCATTGTTTTGGAAGTTCCGTTGAAAAATTAACATCAAGTTCAATCAGGTTGTGACCTTCCCCATACACTTCTGCTGTGGCTTTTGATCCGATGTTGAAAATGCAAATGTGAACGGGAAGCTAAGCAAACCAGGACTTAATACTAGCGGAGTAAAACTAATGAATCATTTTATGCTTTGGTCCAAATCAAGAGAACTGAACACAATGTCACGAGGAATCCTCCAGTGGACATCTTTGCAATGTGACTTTATGATGGACAATCATAAAGTACGACCAGCAGTCAAGATTTCTCTCATGGTACACCTCAAGCATTAGTGATTCGTAAGGTTTTACACTAACAAAACGGGATGCATATTTTCTTGCAAGCTTTATTCCGCTAATGTTTGTATCAGCGTCTGGTATTTCACACAATCCTATATTTCTCTCCCTGTACTGGAAGTTGACAGCATGCTGAAAACCTCACACAAACTTTGCATAGACTGTGTTGAACCATGATGCCAGCAGCCTGGCAAAAAGCTGTGGGCTGTGCGCCAGAGTCAGGAAGCAACACAGCTGGATTCATTCCGGGAACTTTTGAGAAACACAATATGACAAAAGTTTGTCTTTGACCGCTATGGATCTGAAGCTGCTCATAAATTTTTGTTGACATTATGGGAGCGGGGCCTTTTTGATTATTCATTTGAAGATAGCATTATTCATAGTTGAATATATATACACAGTAAGCATGGTCCTTGGGGTCATACAGTACAAAGCAACAGCCTCCTGGTCTACAGCTTTTTAAAGATGATAATGAAGATAATCTCCACTCATCTCTGATGGAACAAAAAAAACAATCATCAAATAACGCAATGTTTATAAGGAGCAAGACAGCTGAGTGTGGAATTAACCAAAGAGGAAGCAGAGCTGTTTTCACCCGTCTTTAGAAGAACAAAAAATTAGAAACAGCTGACAATCTTGTGGTGTGGTCACACCTAGCATCAAATATCCAGAGTTCTCTCCACCTAAATACCACTCTTCCTGTCTCTTCTTGACATGTTTGCTCTGAATGAATGCCAAGTGTGAGGGCTGACCGAGCTTGCAAAGGTGCTGTAAAGTTTTCGGAGTGAAGTTATGGTAATGCATTTAATCAAGAGAGACGTAATTCCCACCAAACATCTCAAGCCCAACTGGAAATGATTGCCATCACTATAATTCCCATCCATCACCTTGAATGCTACTTTGATTGGCACTTACGTCTTGAACCCTCAGCAGCTTCTAACTTGTAACTGACAGGACATCACTGTCATGGCTTAATCTTTAATTTGAAAGACTGTCACTGTCCCAGGAGCACAGCTTCCGTTTTGATCTTTGCCTCACATATGTTCCTCTCTGGTGTCACTGTCAATATTGTTTGCATGAATATTTCTGAAATTTTCATTTCCTGCTGGCCTCCCTTCACCTTGGTGTGCTGCCAAGGGAATTCCTCAAATCTCTGTCTGTCTGTGTGCCTCTTTCTGCCCATATCTCCATCGTGTGCCATGTCACTCTCTGTCTCCATCTCTGTTTATGTCTGTCTGCACCCTTTTCTCGCGGGGCTGTGAAAGATCCATATTCAAAATCAACAAAACGGCAGTAAAGGGGTCAGTCACAGGGGATCGAGGATTGAGAAAAAGTTATGTGAAAACGAGAAAGAAAATAAAAGAGGATATATGAGAAAGGGTGTGTCTGGGGAAAAAAGCGCATGAGAAAGAAGGAAAAGAAAATACTGTATAGAATAAATAAACATGGGTCATTTTAATATCTTATATCAGGAATAACAATATAAAGATCAACTCATGTAGCAAAGTTAACAATGTGAAGACTTACTTATCTATCTGTAGGGGTTTTTTTGCAATCGTTTTTGACTGATGATATATAATCTAGTTTATAGTTATGGATGTTTAACTCTAGTAGTGCATAGAGATGTTCATTTTAATCAGTTTGTGATTCAGAATTGATTCACACTTTTTTTTTTTTAAACAAAAGATTATCTACAGTTTCGTGTGTGTTTTGTGTGTGTACAAACCTTTTGAAATGGGCATTTGTGGCTCAGTGGTGGGTTTCTTGTCCGCCATGCAGAAGGCCCAAGGACGGTTCCCACCCAGTGCCCAAACCCCAGCCACTGGATGCTGTGCCATTCCCAAGCCCGGATAAAATGGAAGAGGTTGCGCCTTGAAGGGCATCTGGAATAAAACCTGTGCCAAGTTGTGTGCAGATCAGATGATCCGCTGTGGCGACCCCTTGAAACGGACAAAAGACTAACAACAACTTGCATCTTCTGCTCACATTTTGCAAGGCTATCATTTCTTCTTCATTTGACAGTCATCTACTGGTCTGGAGTGTGGAGCAGAAGGAAAGCAGATTATCGCTTTGTACAAGACATGACAAGTTATACAGCATTTTAATGCTTATTCGATAGCTTTTAATGCTTTAAAATCTGTTAGAAATATATCTGTTTGACTGTTTGACTTTAGAGCACCTTTGCAAATTCGGTCAGCCCTCACACTTGGCATTCATTCAGAGCAAACATGCTGAGGAGAGACAGGACAAGTAGCATTCAGGTGGAAAGAACTCTGGCTCAGAAACTTACTGAATCGAAAATCGTAATGCGCAAACATTGAATTGAATCGCTCTGCTCCAGTAGTTCAGGGATCGGGCATTTGTCAAAATATAACCCATGATCACATAGTGCAAAGCAATACCCAGAGCTAGGCCTTAAGTCTATCAAAACTGGACTCTGCAAAATCTGCTCTACACATCACTGGAACAACACAGCCCATAAGGATTTCTAGACTCATAAACATACTTGGTTTTCAGACAACTTGACATTTAAGAGCGTTTCTTTTTTCCTATAATGTGGTTTGGGTGTGGGGGGAAGTGACTTGTTTGTATGTGTTTGTGTTTACCTAAATGTGTGTGTGTCGTGCTGAAACAGAGTGTAGTTTGTCTCCTGTCAGCAGGAGTAAATGGGTACATGGCACTGGGAGAGGCACAACAAGCTTCAGGGCTTATGGATATGTGGTATTTTATCTCCATTGTGGAATCTTATAGAGGCTGATGTCTGTTTTGAAATTGGTTCAATGCTTTATCTTCCATTGAACCCGAGGAGCAGTGGACAGGGTCACCTAAAGTACAGATAGTTCCAGGAAGTTACTGCAATATATATATATATATATATATATATATAGTTATGATGAATGTTAAGATACATTTCATTTTATCACTGCGGACCTCCGTAGATGTTCCCTTTGTTTATCACTATTAAGATAAAGAATGCGTGGAGTTATAATCTACTCCTAGGAGCTCATCATCATACTAATAAAACAGTTATAAAATTATGCTCATCAACAATCCTCCAGGCAAACTGCTATTTCAGGAACATATTCTCATTTATAAAAAAAGAAGCAAAAAGACATCAAAGATTTGCAAATGAAATGATCCCTGTAATAGAAATTACATCTTGGTATGCAAACCCATTCAGGATATGACTTAAATCAGTGGCCCTAAAGGATTCATATCTGCACTCAACTCTTCTTGTTTTTCATCCAAAAGATGCAATCAGCTATACACCAAGCAAACCACTAAACAGCTTCCTACCAGAAGAATGAAGGAGTCTCCTTTTATGTGGCAGGACATAAAAAAAATATTTCTAACTGTATTACTAGTTTTTGCTGCAGGAGTAATGAATGTAAGTAATCTATAGTACACTCCACGCTATATACTGTACACTTCATTAGGTACACCTTGCTAGAACTGGGATGGACCCCCTTTTCCCCTTTAGAACTGCCTTAACTCTTGATGCTATAAATTCAACAAGGCGCTGAAAACAATTTCTTAGAGATTTTGGTCCATGTTGATATGACAGGGGTCAGGGGTAATTCAGTGGTTAAGCCACTGGACTATGGTTCAAAAGGACCAGGGTTCAAATCCCAAGAGCACCAAGTTGCCATTGATGGGCACTTGAGCAAGGCCCATAACCCTCAACTGCTCAGATGTATAATGAGATAAAAATGTAAGTCGCTCTGGATAAGGGCGTCCACCAGAATGCGTAAATGGCAGAATCACACTGTTGCTGCAGATTTGTCTAATGCACATCACAAATATACCATTT
>JAQQZS010000010.1:15345394-15370315 GCA_030068045.1 Platyallabes tihoni | reverse complement strand
GTGCCCGATAGGCTCCAGGCCCCCCGCGACCCTGATCACAGGATAAAGCGGTATAGAAGATGAATGAATGAATGAATTGCAATTTAGTTTTACTTTTCCCTCCATCCATGTCAAAAACGTGGGTATCCAAATTTCAATGAATTCTTGTTACAGTACAGTATCTTGATCTTCATCGCAAAACCTCCGTAGATTATGTACAGGAAACAGAATTGAGCGATTCGTTTTCAGTGACTTGTCTACTCCGAGTCGTTCGTTCTTTTGTCACGTGACTCCCACAGCCGCTATGCAGTGCAATAGATTCAAAAGAATGAACGACTCAGACTA
The DNA here is from genome assembly GCA_030068045.1 of Platyallabes tihoni. Classification (NCBI taxonomy): domain Eukaryota; kingdom Metazoa; phylum Chordata; class Actinopteri; order Siluriformes; family Clariidae; genus Platyallabes; species Platyallabes tihoni. Next base: position 15,369,991 of record JAQQZS010000010.1, on the reverse strand, counting down.
GAAGATATGAGAGATGAGCTACTCATTCTGTTTATTATAATATGTCCTTGCATTGTAATATTTTAATTACTGGAACTATAGCCAACATTTGTGTATGTAGACGTATTGGGAGTCATTTTTATTGAAAATGCGACATTTTATTTTATTTCTGATCAAAAGAACGAAATGAACTAAATGACTCAAAAAACGATCTTGATGAACGAGATTCAAAGAACCGAGTCACTAAAATGATTCAAACTTCCCATCACTAGTGGTGGCTTTAACGCAAGGCCCTTAACCCTGTATGCTCCAGGGGCGCCATATAATGGCTCATACAGCCTGCGAAAAAATCTTGGATAAAGAATAAAGAATTTCACTGTGCAGAAATGTAAATATGACAAATAAAGTTAACTGAACTTAACTTTCTGCTTCAATTCCTCATATTAACTTAGTTACTCCCTTTCCTTCTGTTTTTATCTCAGACCTCTAACCACGGTAGCTGGAGTTCCTGGGGGCCGTGGGGTGCATGCTCTCGGACATGCGGAGGCGGCGTGCAGTTCACACAGCGCCTCTGCAACAACCCCCCTCCTCGCAACAATGGACGATACTGCACGGGAAAGAGAGCCATCTACAGGTCCTGTAACGTCATCACGTGCCCCACGCGAAGTGAGAGCTAGCACTTACACATATACAGTATATATATATATATACAGTATAAACAGTGCACACATATGGTGAAGCATATTTCACCAGAATTACATGCAACGGCACATCATCTTGCCATATGTAGTATAAATATATAGACATACAGATCTCTACCACCTGTTAGCTACTTACACCTAAATTATCTGCATTAAAAATAAATACCTACATCTAACCCTAACCTTATTCTTAGTAACCAAAAGGAAAACATTTGTTTCTTTAAGATCTTTTTTTTTAATACAAATGTCTTGCGAAAGCTATCATATATTCCCATCTTGCACACACACACACACATACACACTAATGTGACTTTCTGCTTTGAATTAGATAAGAATTTTAGACAGGAACAGTGCGAGGCGAGGAATGGGCCTCAGACAGACCCTAAAGGAGTGAAGACCTTTGTCGAGTGGGTGCCCAAGTACGCCGGTGTGTTACCGAAGGACATGTGCAAGTTAACCTGTAGAGCCAAAGGCACGGGCTACTATGTCGTGTTCTCACAAAGGGTAAGTTCTGCATAATTTAATCTGAAATATGCTATACCAGCCCAATATCTGGGGAAAAAAACAGTTACTTTAAGACTGTTAAGTTACACTAAACCAATATTTGTCCTACAGTTGATAGTAAATTTTTTGACACCTGGTTTGAGCTCACTGTGGTAGCTATGGTATGGAGCGTACAGTATATGGCAGCTCTATAGAGACCATGGTGATAAGAAAATCTAAAAATGCACAACATGCTGAACCTTGAGGCCTCATCCACAGGAACATGAATCTGAGGTTACAATAGGAACAGGCTCATCTAATCTGGATAGGCCAGATTTGGAAAAACATCTGTAACGTCTTACTCCAATCTTCAACTGTGCAGTTTAAGTGAACCTGTGCCAACTGATGCATCAGATTCCTGTTATTGACTGACAACACTACGACCTGATGTGATTTTTTAATTTTTTTAATATTGTAGCTAATATCTGCTCCAACATTTGATTGTCCCAAGATGCTTTTCTGCTTACCGCGGGAAGCATAGTAATTTGAGGTGCCATAGCGTTCCTCAAACCAGCGTGAACTAGTCTGACCGTTCACATCCAGAATCGCTGTTCAGTTGCTGTTCCTTCTTTTCCACACCATTCCGTGACATTAGGGGCGTCCCAGGAGTTCAGCAGTTTCTGAAATATTCAAACCAGCTCTAAACTAAAATGGAAAAAATACATATTCAATGGAATGCTCATGAAACTTTTCTGGAGTAGAGAAAAGATCTGTTTAGCTTTTGGTAGGTAGAGATGAAAACTTTTTTTTTCCCCTAGGTGATAGATGGGACGGAGTGCAGGCCCTACAGCAGCTCGGTGTGTGTGAAAGGGAAGTGTGTGCGCACTGGCTGCGATGGTATAATAGGATCTAAGCTACATCACGACAAATGTGGCATCTGCGGCGGTGACGGCACAGGCTGCATAAAAGTGGCTGGAAACTTCACTAAAAAGAGGTAGGGAAACACCATGGTCTTTGTCAAATTCATTTGGAAATGAATGAATCTAAATGTAGTTAAGACATTTTATTTATCTATTTTGATTAATGCCCTAATTTCAGCGGCACGGTGGCATAGTGGTTAGCACCGTCACCTTGCACCTCCAGTGTCCGGTTTCGATTCCTGTGGGTCTGTTTCCATGGAGTTTGCATGTTCTCCCCTGTGTTTGGTGGGTTTCCTCCCACAGTCCAAAGACATGCATATTGGGCTCATAGTGTGTGAATGAGTGTTTGAGTGTGTGATGGACTGACACCCCATCCAGGGTGTACCACGCCTCGTGCCATAAGTCTCCTGGGATATGCTCCAGGCCCTCCGTGACTCTGTATACAGGATAAAGTGGTATAGATGATGAATGAGTGAGTCTGTGAGTGACATAATGTGCTAATTTTCAGCCCCTTAAACTCCCAGGAATCCACAGTGCAGTGCAATACAGACATACAGTGGTGGCTAAAAGTATCAAGACAAAATATGGCATGTATTATAGTTCTCCCTGTGCACAAAACAGGTGATGGCACAAATTTTTTCTTGCCTAGTTTAGTTGGTTTAGTTAATGGACGGAACAAATATATGGCAGGAATTGAAGCCAGGGTGTTCATCTCTGCCTAAAAATGGCTAAAACTAGGGAATCCAAACTCGTGTGGCACATTTCAGTACATGTATTGAGCGAGTGAAACCAGAGTCACTGGCTATGCCCAGCCGGATCCAGCGGGTTCTGAAGAATGAAGGACTTCATACTAAACATTGATGGTTGTATAGCAATTTTATTGCATATAATAACAAACAATTCCTCTTATCTTGAGGATGCCATTAAAACATTGAATTTCACTTGTCTCAATACTTTCAGCCACAGCTGTCTATTTCTGACTATTTATAACATAAGGTATCCTGTTAGAATAAGTGGAAATACTGAATAATTCATAGCACTTACAAAGAATGCGTTTTAAGATAAATAATTGAATAATAAGAAGAGACTGTTAAGTCTCAAACTGCACACTCTTGAGAGAATTCCAGATGACTTTCCAGATGGAAAGTCAAAATAACCTCCTACTTGGAAAAGTGTAATGGAATGGCACTCCAGTTCAGACTTCCAGCTGTTCAGGCGAGGTTAGGCAAAAATCAACAGTCCTGACTTCACAGAGAGGGTGAAATATGACATCGCATGGACATGGCAGTGCATAGACAGAAGCACATCGTTAATAGCAATCTTTCCCTTAATACTTTTCTGCTCAGCTGTTTTATGAGACAGTTCTAACACCAGACAATGGAACAATCCATGATTTAATGTTGGAATTATTAACAACGACAACTTGCTACATCTGATTTTTGTTTAGAGCACATTGTTACAGGATTGAAATCCTTCTAAAAAAAAAAAAAAAAAGCTTGATGTTTTCAAAGCTTGAAATGTGCTTCATTTTGAATAAACGACTAGAGAATGTTTTCTGTTATTTTCTGTTAAAAGTCAGCTAAAGAGCATGGTGCAAGATTAAATCACTGACGCTGCATGGCTAAAAGGCCTCTCAGTAGAGTTAGCTGTAAAGTTAGCGGTTAGACTCTTAGCATCTGATTTTAGCACTGGATGTAGAAGACATTGGCAAGAAATTTAAAAGCATTGCCACCATGAGACGTTCTCTCCTGCAAGTAAAAGCTGCTTTCTTTCATTCAGTCAGAAATGAAGGCCGCAGGACAGGGAGAGATCAATATCATGTGTGACCAAAACCAAATGATTAGCAGTTTCGTCCAATTTTGTGTTTTTCCAGAAAGACAGGATCACAACCGAGCCTTGTTTTTGCTGCCTTTGACAGTACGAGATTAACCACCAGTGGTATTCTTAGTTTTCTGTTTCCGTGCACTTTTCCAATTTTCCGAAATTCCCATTTAACTTAAAAGCGAGTAGCCTAACGCTGCTAATTTATATCTGGAACAGACCACCTGACTCAAACAAGAGTGAGTAGAATTGGTTGGACACATTTTCTGTCATTAACCGGCATATGTTATGTATGTCTCCATCAATTATCATCATTTTGTATTAGATTTTTCATAATTTCTAATTGCATCCCATTTTCCCTTTTGCGCAGTAAGGGATATACAGATGTTGTGAAGATCCCAGAGGGCTCAACTCACATTAAGGTCCGTCAGTACAAGCCAAAAGGTGAGACTCAATTTAATGCCTACCTGTCCATGCGTCGGCCTGGTGGAGAGTACCTTCTCAATGGCAAGTTCATGATCTCCACATCAGAAACCATCATCCCTCTGAACGGCACCATGCTCAACTACAGCGGCTGGAGCCAACATGACGAGGCTCTTCACACCACAGGGCCTGGGGCTCTCCGAGAAAGCCTTGTAGTTCAGGTACTTGCAACTGACCCCAAGAAGTTTCTTGACATACGTTACAGCTTCTTCGTGCCACGCAAAACGCCTCTCCCACCTCGGACAACATTGGTGTTCTCTGGCACACCTGCAGCGTTGTCCTCCGATGAAGTCCTAACCATGACAACAAAGGTTGTGCCTACAACAAAACCTCTGCCAACGACCCCACCCGTGCCACGGTGGGTGACTGGTTCATGGATGACCTGTTCCAGGACTTGTGACACGGGCTGGCAAAGCCGTACTGTCCAATGCAAGGACCCGCAAGGAAAGCTAGCTAAGGGATGTCCTCTAGGGGACAGACCCTCAGCCTTTAAACACTGTCTGGTTAAAAGGTGCTGAGAGTTCCTGACGAAAATGTAATTGGGAAGACTTGGGCACAAGTCTGTGTGCTTATTCTTACGGGTCTGCGTTGAAAGGTCTCAAAAGGAGACAGGCAGGCGAACTGGAGCACATAGTGTCTTACGGAGCAGAACAGTATCAAGTTCAAATGCTCTTTCATGCCTGAACACTGTCACTGTGGAACTGGATTTTTTTTAGCATTGTGACCCTGGACAAGGAGTGCCTGCCCTGGCCTTTAATGCAGTCACTTCAACTGCTGCTTGGAATGACTGAAGAGTAAACAGTATGTAGCCACTCATCCTATGCCAACCACAATCCCTTTTGTCCAGCAATCCCTCTGTGGGGTTCAGTGCATTCACCTCATTAACTACATCAAATTTTAACTGGATTCTTGAGTTCATCATAAAGTACTGCTTGTTAAAGGAGTCGGAGTTACTCATATATGATTGAGCTGTACTAAACACGACTGCAGCTATGGACATACTGGGAACTTTTCGGGAACAAAAGCCCTCTGGATGTACACCATTATTCCAGTGCATTCTCGCTCGCTTAATGTACGCACCATCATGTCTGAACTGAGCAGAGCACTCCATCACATTTACGACAGTGTGAGCTCATCTATGCCTTTATTGCTAATTCTTCGGTTAATAGCTGCCAGTGTTTTTAAACATGTGTTCTGAATTCCTGCTGAAAAAGGAATGGACTGGAAAAAAAAAAAAACAATGTTTCTTGAACATGTGTTAATTTAATACATTTTCCATTAGAATACGCGTAAACATTCACAGCAATAATGGAGGACGTGTATGATGTATAAAAAAAAGCATGCATTCATACTAAACAGACAAAACCATTTCTTAAGCCTTTTCTTAGACAAGTGATCTGTGTTAACAAAGCACACACAACACACAGAAATACACACTAAAAATGATCCTGACGAATAGCAAATAAAGCTTGATAGAAAAATGTAAAATCAACATAAAAAGGAAGTTTGGTACATTTATTTGAAATAGTTCAACCAACTTGAAAATCCTTTTTTTTTTTTTTATCTTGGCACATTTTTGCATTCAGTCAACTGCAGGGAAATGAACTGAATACACACAGGTGACAAAGACAAAGAAAGAAGTAAAGGTGTTGGGCCACATTAAAACCCAGCTGAACCGCTTCCATGCACCATGACTTTGATTCTTTAAATAGATACAAATTCAGTGAAACATACAGTATGAAATACAACATTTTGACTTTTGCTTTAACCCTACCCCCTACCATTATTCTAACCCCTAATCCTAATCCGAACCCATATTTGAACCTTAACCCTACCTTATCCCACAGTCTAATCCTAAATCCTAACCCGTATTGTAACCCTACCCCAAACCTCTAATCTTAACACTAACCCAGATTCTAATCACCTTACCCCTAACAAAAACAATATCAAGTTTCTGAGCAGGGGGTCTTCTGACTATAAGGCAGACCCGCTGGTGAAGCTACTATCTTTTATCATATTAGACTAGTCATAGTCTTCAGCTTGGTACAGCTAGCTAACAAAGTTTTAAACCTACAAACATCAAACAATTATAAAAATTTACCAAGTTAAAAATGAGTTGACACATATTTCACATAAACTAACAATTTGCTTGGCCATTTTAAGTCAAACTAAAGTGTTAGCAAAAGTTTTTGCAGTATAATATAATAATAATAATAATAATAATAATAATACAAATGCTGGCCTTGTAACTGGGAGATTAAACCTGATGGTGCCGAATTTACCAAAAATCGAAGAAAGGTTGAAAATATTCATGTTAACATATAATGAATTTGAGTTTGTCTGACAATAGCACAGTTGAGTTGGGAATACTTAAAAAGGCCACTGCAAATTGTAATGTTAATTTGTTTTTTAATGCATTCATATTGAAAACACAAAGTGGAAGTGTTTTGAAATTGTTTAAAATTCAGGTCATGCCAGACACTTGTCTACTCATGCTGAAACTTAATTGAGGCCCTGAGATTTTAGCTTCTGTTTCTTATATATGCAGTACTGTCTGATCATCGTCATGGGAAAATGCCATTGCTGAATGACAAAAAACACAGCACTGAAATCATAATTTATTGTGTGTGTAACTGGTATGTACAAATCTTGATGAATTTATTTATTGTTTTTTTTTTGTATTTGACAAGAACATATGACTAAGCAGAGAATTTCCTTTTTAATACATTTTGTTGTTTGTTTCCAAGTCTTTTATCAGAATATGTATATAAAATCTCTATATTTAATTTTTTCTTTCTTGGCTTTCTAAAATTCCTTGCACAATCATATTCTATATAGAATCACATTTGTATGCTGTTGCACAACCAAGAATATATTTTTAAAAAGACAAAACCAGTTATTTTCTTCTATCGAATCAATGTGGTGTGATAAAATCTCATAATCTGAGTATTTTCTTATTTTGCTGGTCAACATCATTCGGTTTCATTCCACCCCATTCAACAACAAAAAGTGTTCTGGATGTAGACGCCCTTGTTGAACTCAGCCAGCTGGACTTTATAACTATTTATCTGTCTATAATCACATCCACATTTCACACAATTTAAGCCAGCTGAGACAACTGAAGTACAATAAAGAGTAAATTCAGTTCTATGGTGTTTTATTCTATTGCTATTCTGCTATTCTCAGCATCATTACTGATATTATGTGTGCCATCTCTCATAGTCTTTATATCACACACTGACCCTTTATGAAAAAAGAAATTGAACCATTGAACAGAGGTAGTGAGTAACATTTGGTATCTTTTTACAATGGCTCCTGTCAAGACTGGGATATATTAGGAAGTGTGAACTAAAAGTTCCAGACGTCTATGCTTTGGTAGCAGGAAAAGTGGGCAAGCATAAGGATCTGCTTAACTTTGAAATGGCTAGACGGTAAATTGTAGGTAAATTCTGATGGCTAGACGACCGGGTCAGTGCATCTCAAGAAGCAAAATTGCTGAAAAAGTTAACACTGATTATAATAGCATTATAATATAATATCACTAGAACTGGACCATGAAGCAGTGGAAGAATGTGGCCTGGTGAATTCTGATGAATCACATTTACTTTTACAGCATATGGATGGCCAGGTTGGTACTAGGATGCACTATGAAAAGGTGGCAAGTCAGCATGGCAAAGCAGACCGATGTTCTGCTCAATGTTATGCTGGGAAACCTTTAGTCCTGATGTTATTGTGGATGCTACTTTGACATGTATCACCTAACTATACATTATTATGGACCAAGTACACCCCTTCATGGCAACAGTAATGATTACATGATTGCAGGGGTCCCTTCAGCAACATAATACACCCTGCCCTACTGCAGAAATCATCACTGAACCACCTCAAAAAAATTTATAGCGGAGTATCAAGTGCATTTGTCCTGTATGCCGTCCTGTGTTTTTCTTGATATAAAGTAAAGCATGACAAAAAAGCATAACACATGGCACCAAGTGTAGTTTCATTGACATCTGGTGAAGTTCACACACTGAACAGATAAAAGCTGAGGTTTTAATGAAGAAATTTTTTTGATATAGCATAGATAAGCAGTTTTTCATGATGACTGAGTGGAAATTTTTTTATACCGAACGTGTGGTGTTCATTTCGTTCTTTAACTCATTTTATGAAGGGTGCCAATACTTCTGGATGGCACGGTAGGTCAATAAGATAAGTTTTACATGACATGTATGAACTGTATGATAGCTGTGTGTGTGTGTGTGTGTGTGTGTGTGCGCGCACATAGCACATACCTTTTCAATGCTGTGAAAATGTATTTGCCCCTTAAATGATTAAGATTAGCATTTTAATATTACACATAAAACACATTTTAATATTACACAAAGATAACATGAGTAAATACAAAATGCAGTTTTTAAAGAAAGATGATTTCCAAAAAAACTGCACAAATCCCTCTGGCTCCTTGAGAAAAAGTAATTGCCCTCCAAACCTAATAACTGGTTGTGCCATCCTAAGTGGGAACAGCTGCAATCAAGCATTTGTGATAACTGGCAATGAGTCTTTCACATTGATGTGGAGGAATTTCTGCCCCATCTTCTCTGCAGAACTGTTTAATTCAGCCAAGAACTGATGATTTTGGATCATCGTCAGGCTGCATAACCCAAGTATGCTTGAGCTTGAGGTAACAAACTAATGGCCGGACATTCTCCTTCAGCATTTTCTCATGGAGCGCAAAATTCATGGTTCCATTATTTATGGTTGACCAGATCGCCCAGACCTTTGCATTACCACCACCATGTTTGACTGTTGGTATGGTGATATGACACACACACCTTCCAAAAACCTCAAATTCTGTTTCATCAGCACACAGAATATTTACCCAAAAGTCCTGGGGATGATCAAAGTGGGGTTTTTTTTGTTGTTGTTGTTGTTTTTTAATGAACACTGGCCTTAACTAAGGAAAGTCAGGCCTGCAGTTCTTTAGATCTTGTTCTGGGTTCTTTTATGAACTTCTGAATGAGTCCTTTTTTTTGTGCTCTTGGAGTATTTTTGGTCGCCCGGCCACTCCTGGGAATGTTCACCAAGTTCCAAGTTTTCTCCATTTGTGGATAATGGCTGTCACCATGGTTCATTGGTGTCCCAAAGCCTTAGAAATGGCTTGGTAACCCTTTCCAGCCTGATACATGTCATGTTTCACATCTGTTCTTGAATTTCTTTAGATCGCAGCATGATGTGTTGCTTTTTTGAGATCTTTTAGTATGTTCACTTTGTCAGACAGGTTCTATTTAAGTGACTTCTTGATTGAAGAGGTCTGTCAGTAATCAGGCCTGGATGTGGCAAGTGAAATTTAACTCAGCTTTCCGTAAAATGTGGTTAATCACAGTTCATTATTGAGTGAGAAGATGGGGTATGGCCTGTGGAAGGTGGTGGGGAGGTTACTTTTTACTTTTTAACATAGGGCCAGGCAGGTTTGGACAGCTTTTCAACCTAATAAATGAAATCATCATTTAAATTAAAAAAAAAAAAAAAACTGGAGTTATCTTTGTATAATATTAAAATGAAGTATGCCAAAAATGCAAATACTTTTTCACAGCACTATATACTGTTTTCAAATATATATTCAAATACGCATCAACAGATTTAAGGTGTTTGTAAATTTAAGGACAAATATACTTTCTGTGGGTCTTTCTATCATGCTTTTAAACTCTGACTCCATTAAGAATTTTACATAAAGTGTCTCAAACACCATAATACACACTGTGTACTACATATTGTATACTAAAATGTGTAATCACCTAGTAATCATGAATTTTGTTTGACGATAACACCTCTGATCAAACGCAAACATGTTTTGTACTGAATGAAAATGATATATCCTATAAGGCACATTGCATCATGGACCGGACACCAGTTCTGGCAGTTCTGACATACAGCCATCATTTTAGACAGAAGGGACGGCAATATTTGCTTAACAAATAGGGAAAATACTGCACTGTACAAATCTAATGTTGAAATCATATCAGGATGGGCTCATAAGAACACCTTTCACACCTTGTTGATGGAAATAACCTGGCTATGCCATGGGTAATATTCATTTGTGAAATAAGTTCATTGAACTCTACTGTAATAAACTCATTAAGTAAATAGTTATAATGTTACCTAAAGTTGGGATTGAAGACAACCACTGTTGTTATCTTACACAAGACCCTTAAGCCTGAACTGCTCAGCTGTACGCTTACCTTTTTTAGGTCACTTAAGAATATTTGTAAAATTTAATGTAAAATAAAGTGTAAATGATGACCTAGTAATCATTACTTTGACTGGGTTGAGAAAATAGTATTGCACCTTAATGACACAACAAGTTCTACATTCAGCATTTTCAAGGTTAAAAAGCACTAGTTTTCTCTTGTATGTCTTGTTTAAATACTCTGCAGGAATAAACTTTTTCCTGTTCAAAAAAAATAAGTATTTTCAGAGACTCTAAACACATTACCAGAATTATTTCTTCCTACACAACTTTAAGCACACAAATGGTGTTAGGCCAAATGCTACACATGAACACTGTGAAACTCATATGTGAAGTAGTAATGCCATCTTGTGGATCGCTGATGCCTGGTAGCTGTGGTTGTGACCCCCAGTGCAGTCATGAACCTTGGTATTTTGTTTACTGAAAATACTTGTAATGTGTAATTTCTTATAAGTTAGCTGAACAGTTTGAAATGAATAAAATCTGTCTGTATTCCAACAGGTCCATTGTGACAAGTTCTAACGTCATTTTTAGTGACTACTAACTCATTATATTTTCATCTGTATGTTGGACCTTTAGGTAGAAACCTTAGATGTAGACCAACAAGTGAGAGTTTATAAATAATTATGTCATATTAACTGTTAGATTTAACTCATTTAACACAGTTTATGCTCAAAGCCAAAACAAATTACAGTTGAGACAGGACACAGTTGCACAATTACATTTTTAAAAGCAGTGATTCTCAACCCTGGTCCTGATTTTCTTAAATTCCAGCACACTTGATTTGACTAATCAGCTAATTTACAGCCTATTTTGAGCGAAAGTGGATGTGATAAAGCAATGAAAACACAAAAACGTGCAGAAAAGGTCTTCTCCAGGACCAGGGTTGATAACCACTATTTTGGAGGGTTTTGCTCAATGTCCCAGTAGTGGCAGCTTGGTGATGGAAAAGGTTGGAAATGGTTCCACACAGAGTAAATTTAGGCAGCTCCATCCATCCAGCTAGAAAACTCTGTAGTCCAACTTGGCAAAATTGAGTCCCGCAATGTATTTCTTCCCATTTCACCACCATGGTGGGCGCTCATACACGCTCATACACACACTACAGGCAATGTGGGAACGCCAAATACTTCTAATCTGCATGTCGTTGGGCTGTGGGAGGAAACCCACCAAGCATGGGGAGAACATGCAAACTCCATGCACACAGACCCTGAGATGAGAATCGAACCCTGTAGGTAGGTGTAAGGCCTGATTACTAAGCCACCGTATCGGCAGCTTTAGGCAGCTAATAGCCCTTAAAAAAAAAAAAAACTTCCCAGTTGTTTGACTGATGGCACTTAGTTAATAATCTAGTAACCCAGTGTAAGTATCTTTCCAGTGACGTAAACTTCAAAGCACTTTTTTATCCAAGTTTTATCTGGATAAGAGCATCTGCCAAATGCCTAAATGTAAATCTCCATAGACCCTGAAAGAGGCCTTGTAAAATTTTAAACATTTATTTCTGACATTTTTTTTTTATTATTTGTGCATTGCTAATTGCTCATTGTGCATCCTAATGTATGGCGCCAAATGAGACGTCCCTGGTACGACACATTATTGCATGACCACCGAGTGCCATCTGGTGGCCAGTTAAGGAATAGCCTACAACATGAGCTCGACTGAACGGCCGCTTTTAAGGTGGACCTGACATTCTTAAAGCTGTTGAGTAATACCGGGACAGCTGTTAGGATGTCTTTTTGCTTTCACAGGCACAGGAACAAATTGTAAAGTTTACAATTTCATGACTCTTAGAAACACTTCCGTAAATATAAGCGAAATATATGAGCTTGGTCGCTTCAGGGTTTCTGGGTGCGTGCGCCTGCAGTGCGCACGTGATCATAGGCTTGGTTCGGCACAGGTTAAAAAATAAATAAATAAATAAAAAAGGTTCTCTCGTATGTAACTTTCATCAGATGGAAGAGAAGAGTGAGGTGTGATTCATTGTGCGTTTTTAAGGCACGGTGTGTTCTGCCCCGGAGAGCACTGGGGACATTTTGACACCTTCGATCTCTTGTTTAAATTTGTTTCCTTTAAGACATTTTGTTCTTGGCTGTGCTATGACTTTCTCCATTCTGTGTCCATCACCCATTATTTTCATGACTTAATTCAGTCAGTCGTGTTATAATTGGGAAGATGAGAGATTATCTCTGCGTAATTGCTTTTTTTTTTACGCAGGACGAGGTGGAGGATGGGGGGAGAGGGGCGTGGAGGAGGAAAAAATAAAGAAAGAGAAGCTCATTTGAAGGGTTCAGCAAAGCGATTCCACCTTAACTGCTTGGCAGCTGCACTGACTGCAGAGCCCTTCTGTTCTAGTCTGCACGTAGACCTGACCTCAGCTGTCCTGACAAACCCTGTTTATCTTCAAAAAAAAAATGTGAAGTGCTATGACATAACCTTTTATAACTGATTTTAAAAATGTATTTGGCAACCTATTAAATATATAGACATAAATGGTCAAATCCCAAAAGTTAAATATGCTTGAAAGAGGGAGAGAGTGTGTATGTGTGTGGGAAGTAGGAGAGTGTTCTAGGTTCTAGGCCAGCATCGTCCTACTCTACTGTGATTAATTATTGTGGCTGGCAGCCAGGCCTCTGCTGCGTTTGGTTGCGCACGAGATTTCGTAGCCGCCAGATCAAAAGGACTCCAGGAAAGGGGTGGTCCTGCTGGGGGATATATAGCCAGCCGGGGCTCTGCTCGAACCTGAGAGAAAAGGAGAGAGAGTGTGAGAGAGACAGGGTGAGAAAGTGTCCCGTCCGGGAGAAGAGACTCTACTCTGAAATGCTGAATAGGAGCTAACCTGCATCTTCTTTAAAAAAAAAAAAAAAGAAAACTCACCAGGCGCATATTTTGGCTATTTATTTTTTTTCACATTGGTACTAATATAGAGTTTGCACTGGATTTTTATTATTATTATTACTAGTAGTAGTATCTATTAGATTTCTGTGAAATTCAGTTTACGCATCACAGGACTTTGACAGTTCGTGAAAGTGGTCCTTTCTTGAAGGATTATGATGTTTTTTCTGCGTGTTGCGCTGAGCTTAACCGCTGCCCTGTGCGCCACCGCGGCGCAAAGCGCGTGGGAAGAAAGCACGGTGATACCGGTTCAACTCCAAGCGCCTGGAACTTCTGAAGAGGCTTCAGGGGAGCTTTTCTATCGCTTGGACATCTTTGGGAAACGGATGGTGCTGGAGGTGGTGCCGGATCAGACTTTCCTGGCGCCTGGGTTTGTATTCCATGTGGTGGGGAAGCCGGAGGGCCGGCGGGGGTTTGACAGCTCGGCGGAGGCGCGCTGCTTTTACACGGGAACCGTGAACCGAGACAAGAGCTCCGCAGTCGCTCTGAACGTCTGTCATGGACTGAGGGGTGGCTTCAGCTACGGTGGTGAAGAATATTTCATTCAGCCCGCGAATGTCACCGCTGAAAGCGGTTTGTCTAGCAGGGACATGCACACCGTCCGCCGGAGTAACCGGCAGTTCCATGGAGAGGTCGGTGGCACTAAGTGCGGCGTCAGCGAGGACGAGGAGAAAATCCCTGAGCACCATGAGACGAAGCCGGTCTCAACTCCTAATGAGTCCCTAGGTATGTGTAAAAACTTTCACACTTCAAATATTGCTTCCACTGACATTATGAACATCTATCGAACCAGTGCCAAAGTTAAAGCAGACGCACTACTGCGCTTCAACAGAGCATCACAATGTAGCAGCATGTGCATTAAAATCCAAGTTGGTTAAGGGAACTAAGCCAACATGCTACAGGTAATGTTAGGGTTAAAATGGTAGAGAGGGGGAGAAAAGAGGAGGGTGGGTAGAGCTCAGTCGTTGCGTAGGAGGGAGGGTCTGAGAGCTGCTGGTGAAACGTGGAAACTCGCCTCCCGATTGCTCGCGTTGCGCATGTCAGCTTCTGCACGCTTCTCCCGAGGGAGGACTGCGGATGGCGTAAATTTTGGTCAGAGGCGTCAGTGTACCTTATGACGTAGGTTTACTTGAAAGTGAGCCATTAAAAGGGGACACCGCGCGCGCAGTCTTCTACGCCATAGACACATTCTTCGATAATGTAAGAATTTAGGCGTTTGGCAGCTGCGCTTATTAAGAGCGACTTAAAAAAGTGCTTTGAAGTTTCAGTCATTGGATAGATCCTTACACTGGGTTACTAGGTTACCAACTATAAGTGTCATCAGTCAAACACTGTTGGGAAGTTTTTGTTTGTTTGTTTTTTGATTAATTCTAATTTCCTATTAGTTATTTTTACCAGTGTGAAGCTTCTGAAAAAGAAACAATTGCCACTGATCAATCAATCAAGTTCTGCTTTTCTTTTTTTTTTTTTTAACAATAAGTATCCATATCCTCTCTTTGTTTCAGCACATCATCGGACCCGTCGATTTGTGTCTATCCCACGATATTTGGAAATCATGATTGTGGCAGATGTCTCAATGCATGAGTTTCATGGAAATAATGTGGAATCTTACCTGCTAACCCTAATGGCAGTAGCTTCCCGCATTTACCACCACCCAACTATTCACAACTCTATTACACTCTCTGTGGTAAAGCTTATGGTGATAAAAATGAAAGAACATGGACCAGATGTCTCGGACAATGCCGCCCTCACCTTGAGGAACTTCTGCCAGTGGCAAAAGCAGCATAATCCTCCCAGCGATCGTCACCCAGAACATTATGACACCGCCATCCTGGTCACTAGACGAGTAAGAATACAGTCTACAAAATATATGTTCAGTAATAACTGAATTTAAGAAATTTGATGTTGAAATAGTATGTTTTTATATGGTTCACTCTCCCTTCTTTAGGATCTATGTGGTGCTCACTCTTGTGACACATTAGGAATGGCTGACGTTGGCACAGTGTGTGATCCAGAGCGAAGTTGCTCCATCGTACAGGATGATGGACTGCAGGCAGCTTTCACTATTGCACACGAGCTTGGTATGATGTCTCCTTAATGTCTTTTGCCAATAAATCAATGACAACAAAAGGTACAAATTATACTGTAAAACATTCCAAATCTCATATAGATGATTTCATTGTCCTGTAGGTCATGTGTTCAACATTCCCCATGATGATGCCAAGCAGTGTACTAATATCAATGCTGAAACCTTCAACTCCCACCTGATGGCATCGACTCTTTGCAATCTGAACCAGTTGCATCCCTGGTCTCCATGCAGTGCACTGATGATCACAACCTTCCTGGATAATGGCCACGGGCAGTGTCTGCTTGACAAGCCACAGAAACCTCAGGAATTACCACAAGCCCTGCCAGGTTCAAAGTATAGTGCTGACGATCAGTGCCAACTCACATTTGGTAATGAGTCACTGCATTGCCCTGACCCGGGCACCACCTGTGCAGCTCTCTGGTGCACTGCCACTAATGCAAATGGTCTTCTTGTGTGCCAAACCAAGAACAGTCCATGGGCTGATGGAACTCCATGTGGGCTTGACAGATTCTGTGTGGCAGGCCACTGTTTGAGCAGTGGTGAAGCAAACCTTCATAAGGTAAGGACCATTTGGTGCAGTGTTTACATTAGAAACAAGATGACAGATGTCTAACAGTTTCTCCCTCTGGTGTTCAACAGACCTCCGTCAATGGTGGATGGGGAATTTGGGGAGATTGGGGTGAGTGCTCACGTACCTGCGGTGGTGGTGTGCAGTACTCTTTTAGGAAATGTGACAACCCTGTGCCCAAGAACGAAGGCAAATACTGCGAGGGTAAAAGAGTCCAGTATCGATCCTGCAATACAGAAGCCTGCTCTGACAGCAATGGTGAGAGTTGTAATTCAGTAATTTGACATGATTGATGATGATAGATTGTCTTTTTGACCTTTTCATTTCATTTCTTTTTGATCCTCTGTTCAGGTTTAACTTTCCGTGAAGAGCAGTGTTTGGCCCACAATGATATTTCCTCCCACATGACATTTGGCTCAAGTGAGGGTGTTGAATGGGTACCAAAATATGCTGGTGTATCACCCAAGGACCGCTGTAAGCTGGTTTGCAGAGCAAAGGGCACAGGATACTTCTTTATCCTTAAGCCAAAGGTATGTATGAATGCTTTGGACATATTTCAATCATGTAATTAACATAAATATTAAAAATAACATAAAAATCCAGCTTGTAACTGAAGGCCAGAAACATGGCATAATACTTGACTCTCTGCTGCCCTCAGGTGGAAGATGGAACTCCCTGCACCCCCGACTCCACCTCTGTTTGTGTTCAAGGCCAATGCGTTAAGGCTGGATGTGACCGTGTCATTGGCTCAGATAAGCACTTTGATAAATGTGGTGTGTGTGGAGGAAATGGATCAACTTGCAAGAAAGTCTCTGGATTCTTGGAGTATGCAAGGTAAGCAAGCAGTTATAAATAAGTTTCCTTGTTTATTTACCAAACCCCAAGCTCCAAAAATGACCTCTATATTTTTTTAGACCCGGCTATCAGGATGTTGTGACAATCCCTGCAGGTGCCACCCACCTTGATGTCAAGCAGCGAGCCAATGGTCGTCAACCTGACAACAGCTACCTGGCTGTCCGACGGCAAGATGGTACCTACCTACTAAACGGCGACTACAAACTTACACCTTTGGAGCATGACATCTTCCTTAAAGGGTCACTTCTGCGCTACAGCGGTTCTTCAGCCTTCCTTGAGCGCCTCCGTAGCTTTGCTTCTCTTCCAGAGCCACTGACAGTCCAGGTTCTATCTGTAGGCAACTCCCCTCGGCCCCGTGTAAAATACAGCTACTTTGCCCCGCGTCCTGCTTCCACAAACCGCCGTCCCATCAATGCCATCGGAGAAGCAGGAGGAGCAGAGTGGGCACTAGGTGAATGGGGACCCTGCTCACAGACCTGTGGTGAAGGTGTTCAGAAGAGGGACGTCCTCTGTCAAGACACCCAGGGTCGACCATCACAAGACTGTCCCGAGGAACTGCGTCCTCCTTCCTCTCAGCCTTGTACCATACATGCCTGCCCATCCTGGGTAGTTGGTGAGTGGTCAGCCTGCTCACAGACCTGTGGTAAAGGTGTTCAGAAGAGGGACGTCCTCTGTCAAGATTACCAAGGTCGACCATCACAAGACTGTCCCGAGAAACTGCGTCCTCCTTCGTCTCAGCCTTGTACCATACACGCCTGCCCATTCTGGGTAGTTGGTGAGTGGTCAGCCTGCTCACAGACCTGTGGTGAAGGTGTTCAGAAGAGGCAAGTCTTCTGTCTAGACACCCAGGGTCGACCATCACAAGACTGTCCCAAGAAACTGCGTCCTCCTTCCTCTCAGCCTTGTACCGTACACGCCTGTCCATCCTGGGTAGTTGGCGAGTGGTCAGCCTGCTCACAGACCTGTGATGAAGGTGTTCAGAAGAGGGACGTCCTCTGTCAAGACACCCAGGGTCAACCATCACAAGACTGTCCCGAGAAACTACGTCCTCCTTCCTCTCAGCCTTGTACCATACACACCTGCTCATCTTGGGTAGTTGGTCCATGGTCAGCCTGTTCACAGACCTGTGATGAAGGTGTTCAGAAGAGGGATGTCCTCTGTCAAGACACCCAGGGTCAACCATCACAAGACTGTCCCGAGAAACTGCGTCCGCCTTCCTCTCAGACTTGTACCATACACACCTGCCAATCCTGGGTAGTGGGTCCGTGGTCAGCCTGTTCTAAGACTTGTGGCCGAGGCTTTCGGAAACGTATGCTGCGCTGTGTGAGTCATGACGGCTATGTTTTGCCCCATGACCGCTGTCACACAAAAGATCGGCCACGACCCTTGATAGACATGTGCGTCCAAGGTGCCTGTTAAGACTGGCTTCGACTAGAAGCAAGCTTTGACTGTAAATTCAGCTATTCATTGTCTGAAGCAAGGCAATGCAGGTTTGGGATCCAAAGTGCCCCTTATGACGGTGACTGCAATGAATCTTTAACCAGCACTGCAGTTCCCACTCCTCCAACACTGGGTCCAGGACACAAAGCTGGCACACTGTGTATCTGTCTGAAGATGAGTTAAAAAAAAAAAATTTAACTACAAAGACACCTTTGCTGCATTAGGTGCTGTGACATGCATACAAGTCATTGGTGTGAGTGTTTTTAAAGTGAATGACTTATAAAATGTTCTTGTTTATGTATTTGTACCATCTGTCTGAGCTGGACTGGACAGAAAGTTTTTATATGAGAGGAAACTATATGAGAGCATCTATAGAATAAATAAAAAGCTACTTAGATGTGAATATATTGGAATCTATTAGTATTTGGCTGGGACAGATTGAAACAGTGACTCAGTAAATGAGCACATATTAAAACCCATTGAATTCATTCATCATTCATTCATCTCAGATCACCAGGACACACAAGCTGCTATAATACTAAGCAGGTTTTAAGTATACGTTTATAACTTTAGCTACACAGTTAGTATACAGGTTGCTTTATATGCAAGTTTTCAATGCACTCCCCATCATTAATCAACCAAGAGTCAAGAAATGTCAAAGAACATGGTTTCTATATTGGAGAGTGTGTGTGTGTGTGTGTGTGTGTTTGTGTGTGTGTGTGTGTGTGTGTGTGTGTGAGACGAGGCCGGGTGAGGTTAGCATGGAGGGTGAGGGACTTCTCTCCTACTACTACTTCATAAGTAAGTCTCTCGTGCCTTCCGAGAAGGTGTCATCTTTTTTTTTTTTGTACAGAATATCCAAACGTTATTTATTTTTGTACAGCCTTTAAAATATAATCTTGTGGCTTTTATAATTATTGTTGTATTTTTATTTGTTATTATTGTTATTATTATTAAAATAACAGAAGGATGTAGATTATATTGGAGTATTTATACAGTATTATATATGGTCTTAGGTTTATGAATAAAGTATCACATTGACTTGTGAATCGAAATCATTTATGTGTGTGTGTTATTATGGACTTTAATGGGGTTTGGAGGGAAAGCGTAAGGACACAGCCACTATGACACATTTACATTTATTATATTTACTTTAAAACTATACTTGTTTTGATATACATTCAATAT
This sequence comes from Platyallabes tihoni, assembly GCA_030068045.1. Classification (NCBI taxonomy): domain Eukaryota; kingdom Metazoa; phylum Chordata; class Actinopteri; order Siluriformes; family Clariidae; genus Platyallabes; species Platyallabes tihoni. The sequence goes on along the minus strand of JAQQZS010000010.1, from coordinate 15,350,328 downwards.
AAATACTATAGATAAACATGATGTGTTATCCAGAAATGGGATTCTTTTTTTTTCCAGTCTTGCTAACTTTAAGAAAGAAAAGTAGAGGCTGATGAGCAACGGACTGTATAGCAGCATAATACCATAATAGTAATTAAACACTTATGAAATTGTGAACTTGCGTTCATAAAAAAGTTGATTAATAATTAATCTGCTGGCTGCCCAAAAATCTGGAGCCTTGAGCAAAGTGTTGAGCAACAGTTGCGACATGACACAGTACAGGTAGGTTGGAAAATGCCTAGAACATGAGCTCACAGCATCGGTTGTAATAAATGCATTTTTTTGTTGATTTTCATACATTCTGTGTAAACTTTAGAATCTGCTGTGTGTGTGACAGCCCTGGGAGATAAACAGAGTAACTGAAATACAAACCATAATTTGTATAAACAGGGCTATTGGTGTTCCTATTAAAGTGGCCAGTAAGGTTATATCAGGACTCAAAACTGATGTTCATGGTGTTCTGGCTTTCTTACCAGAATCATACAGTGCATACAATGTTCATCAATAAACAGACACCCTGATAATATCTAAAAGCAAGGCACATTGCTGTATGTATATTAAACATACATGTATATTAAAATATTGTGTGAGTGATGTTGCTGAAAAGCAATATTTATTAATTCCAGAATTTGGATGTGTTTAGGATTACTGCAAGAGGTAGAGCTTTTTTGGGAAGATTTAGCTTTGCCTTTCAACCACATGTACAAACAGTGGGATGGGCAAGTATTCATACCATATTAATTATTGCACACTTTTATTTATGACCAAACTGAGGTAATTGAAAGAGTTACATTTGTGTTAAATGCTTTAACTTGCTTTTTATGACATCAATCAACACACAATAACAAATGATGACAAAGCAAAAAGACCTATTTATAGAAGTGCATTTGGCAGTAATAACCCCAACCCTAATTCTTTGCACACCTGGATTTGGGCAATTGTTCCCATTCTTCCTGACAGATCCACTCAAGCACAATCAGATTGGATGAGGAAAGTCTGTGACCGGCCCTCTTCAGGTATTTCCATACCCCTTTACCACCAAAGTGAACCAGGTGCTAATGCCGAGTCAGAGTCGGTTCAATAGTGAACCATCAAAGAACTGGCTTTGTTTTATCATTGGCTAGAGAGTCACAACCTTACATCACTGTATACAGCTGTGTACATATCTACTTTCCCAGCAATACTAGCCGGAAGCCAAACAACAACAATGGTGAACTTTGGTTCTGCTCTTTGTGTTTACTATGGGCAGCAATTACATTCAAGAAGAAAGAGAGTTGTGTTTTATTACAATGTTTATTAAAATGTTTTTTCTTACCACTTAATGTAAGACATTAGTCTCGATGAGCTCGTTGAGCTTCATTGGCCTTTAGCAGGTACACAGCTGCTACTCTCTGATATCAAACTCAGTGCCAGAAAAAGATTTTCTATTCATCCAATAAATGGATGAACAGATGGATGAATAGATCATTTTTATTTTTACAGTTTGTCTTGATGCTGAAGGGAAAACGGAGGTCACCTGTTGTCTGAGCACAACCTCCTTCTTACTACTGGTCAGATGCAATTGTTCCAGATTTCAGCCCACAAGACTTTGAGAGTAATTTCCATGTGGTCCCAAGACTCCTTTAAGTACATCTTTGGTTGGGTCAGGCATTTTATGGGGAAAAGGAACACGAGTTATCATATTTGTGTCCCAACTGGAAATCGGGTCGCAATTGTTATCTGGAAGCTGGCTACCAGTGGTGAATACAGGACATCGGCCATCATTTGGGGTAGGTCTGAGCAATGTGTTCAACTGTGTTCAGGAATTCTGCAATGGAGTGATCATCCAGCTGCTTAATAACCATATTGAATTTCCTGATGCTGCCAAGCTGGCAGAAATGGCTACTAAAAATATAGTACTAGGGCAAAACAAAGTCGCCATATCTGGGTTTGATGTTGGACGTTAGATGGTCGGTGACTCAAGTTACATGCAGAAGCGGCTTATGAAGCCCTTTTCAGACAACTGCAGACTTACCCCTGAACAACACACCTACAGCTCCAGACTGAACAGTTCGTGATCGGTTGTGGAGATGTGGTTTAAGAGATGAAAATGAATAACTGCACGCTGGTGCTGAGCAAGAAGATGGTGGTGACCATGCTGCACGAGAAGGTGCAGCCTTCTGTTCAGCATGGTAATCCAGAAGAGGCTTAAAATTAGAGTATTAATTCATTACTTGTGCATTAATTCATTACTTTAACAGAGGGAAAACATGACTTATTGTTCTTTAACTACAGCACAATGGCTAAAGTTTGGTAAAGTCTGTCCTATTTAATGGTATGTACTGACATAAAATGAAATATATGTTTCTCTGCAAATAAAGAATACTGAAGCGGACATGTCTACTCAAGAAATCTGTTTAATTTGAAAAGCTATAAAACATGTAAAGGTGCATGGAAAATGTGCATTGAAGTGAAATGTGCATTGAACATGACTGCACTGTAACAAATCTAAATAAATATAATAATAAATTTTTAGTTGAAACAGCACAATGTTCAATAGTTTTTTGTCTGCGCTTCCATTATTACCACCACGCACCCCAGAGGTCCAAGTAAGTCAGTTTCCGTTCTCAGCAGAAAGGTATTATTCACCTCCTTACTGTGATTTAAAAACTCATCAGCATCTCTGCATTCTTGTCTCTCTTCCTTTTCGTCTGTGACCAACATAAACTTATCTCCATTGATCTCCATTGTTGTGTAAAAAAAGAATTGAATTAATGTTTTTTTATTTTATTTAGATTTTGCTACCAGTCAAAATTTTGGACACACCTTCTAATTCCATGGTCTTTCCTGATTTCAAACATGCAATAATCTCCTTTGAACAAGTTGATATTGAAATGTGTCTGCTACGTACAAGATGCTCTGTAAATCCTTCATAACGGATCTAATCTGAGGTGCTGTTTGTTAATTGGTGATTTCTGAGGCTGGTGACTCTAAATGAGCTTCTCCTCTGCAGCAGAGGTACGTTTTGGTCTCGCTTTTCTGGGAAGGTCTTCATGAGAGACAGGTTCATCATCATGGGGCTTGATAGGTTTTGCAAACACACTCAGACAATACTGTTCTTAGAACAGTTCCAGAACAGCTAACCTTTGTGTTTCAAAATAACAGCTGACTGTAATTCTTTTACATACTTAATTAGCTTATGCCATATATTGATTCAGTAAAATAAAAGTGTAACCCAAAATCTTAGAAATGTATTAATAAATGTTGATGATTGTAGAACACCGGGGATGTGGAGTGATACATATAGATAAAGATTGACACAGACCATACATGGTTATCATAATTTATATTTATGTGTAAAAATGTATGGTAAAATGAAGAGAATTAAATTAAATAAAGTCACTATGGCTAATACAATTGTATAAACATTGAAATAATTGAACATAGATAATGTTAATCTTGTACATGCCTATCTTTGGCAGATAATAAAGAATAATAACGTGTATGCAAATACAACAGTCACATGTCAAAACAAACAAGATGTCGGAAACCCAAACAAGTAAAGATTTTTCTTGGCAAATTCCGTAAAATGTTTGCGTAATGTTTTGCAAAGTTGGTTGTGTCCATCCTGATGGATGCTTTAAAGGAACTTATAATGAGATCTCAGGTCATGGGCCAGGCTGCGGAAAACTATTTTCAAAAATATTTTTTTTATAGATAGATGTGCAAGACAAAGGTAATAATGATAATGATAATTGTAATTCAACTTGTAATTAAGGTCCAAGCACTATGACATCAGCATGATGACATCAAAGATATTACATCATTGTCATTGCAACGATTGTGCTGATGTCTAAAAATGTTGATGTCATATAGTTACGATTTCTGAAAGTCCTTGTGTATGAAGGAAAATGGAAAATTAAGAAAAGGAGGATGGAAATATGAGGAAGGATTTTTAATATTTTTAACGGGTTAGCAATGAAAGTGGTTAATAACTTTCTGTGCAACATAATATTGAGTGACATCATAGTGTGGTGTTTCTTTTTTCAGCACCTGGGTCTTTTTAGAGGTCTTAACATTAAATTCCTCCTTTTTTTAAATTATGTCATAATGGTATTGGTATGTCCCCATTAAATGCATGTGCCGACTGTGCTGATACAAAGAGATATACTGAATGTATTGTTCCAATTTTAGTATATGCGAGGCCTGAATGTCTTTTTTTATGGTGACATCACAGAGACACTATTATGACTCATGGAATGTTTGAGTTTGAGAAGGCGAGTTTGAATGTTCTCCGATGAGCCCCCTGGAGTTCCTGCTCAAGGCTGTAGTCGCGCCTGACGGTCTTCACAGTAACGAGGGAGGAAATCGACCTCAACTGTAGCCGAAGGTACATTTATTTCTCTGTGAATAACCTCCTATATTTTACGAACAATTAGTTTGACTAGATAAGATCAGGTCTTTATCGCAGAGGCGGATCCAGTCTCTGGAAACATTCGGGTCTCGGCCCACACCAGGGAAATGTAACATTTTTTTTTTGGTGTACTCTATTTCTATTATTTATTATTTTACACATTGTTGTTGAGTTTGCTTATATTGTATTGTGAAATTGTAGTTTGTTATTTGAAAAATAAAATAAATAGAAAAAATGGAGGTGTAACAATCTTCAGTGTCCTGAGCTCTAACAAAAGCCCTAACAATTGAACATCACTGAACTTTAACGTGTCTCAGAAGAACGAGTAGTCTCAGAGAGTGATTTGGTCGCACATGTGCAAAGCATCGCAAAACCTCCATAGGTTATGTACAGGAAACGAGTACTTACCTCTTGTGTGACTCTCATAAATTCAAATTCAAATTTTATTTGTCACATACACAGTCATACACAGTACGATATGCAGTGAAATGCTTGCACGACC
>JAQQZS010000010.1:15322243-15339348 GCA_030068045.1 Platyallabes tihoni | reverse complement strand
ACTGAAGGTAAAAATTCTTTTTACCAATATTTGGGTGATTTTGGCGCCCCCCCCCCCCCCCCCCCGCCCCGCACCACCCCCTCTCCCCCCAACCCCACGTGTGTTTTAGGAGCAAGGGCCGGAGGCTCACAACATACTCCAGGCTGAGAATGATAATATGAAATTTCTGAATCAAAAGGAGTTAGATGAACTGAAGGTAAACTACCCTTTAATAAAGATATGACTGCTGTTGTAAACTTTGTATGTGTGTGTCTGTGTTGACTCATATCAAGAGGCTTATTAGCTACTCAAAGCCTCTTCTTATGACTGCTCCCGTTTGTCTCTGTCTACCACATCTTCCTTCGTCACTCCAACCTCCTGCATGTCCTCCCTCACCACATCCATAAACCTCCACTTGGGCCATCCTCTTCTCCTCCTGCCTGGCAGCTCCATCTCTAACATTCACCTCATGCCTGCTCTGCACACGTCCAAACCGTTTGGCCTCTCTAACTTTGTCCCCAAACTGTCCTACCTGCACTGTCCCTCTAGTATACTCCTAATCCTAATCCTGTCAATTCTTGTCAATCCCAAAGCAAATCACAGCATCTTCCACCTCCCGTTCTGTTTCCTGTCTTTTTGTCAGTGGCAACATCTACAAACCATGCAACATTGCTGGTCTCACTACCATTCTGTAAACTTTCCCTTTCATTCTTGTTGATACCTTTCTGTCACAGATGACTCCTGCTACCCTTTTCCACCCATTCCACCCAGCCTGTACTCTCTTCATCACTTCTCTATCACACTCCCCATTGCTTTGGACAGTTGACCCTAAATATTTAAACTCTACCTTCCCTACCTCTACTCCTTGTAACTGGACCTTTCCGCCCCCCCCTCTCTCTTATTTACACACATGGACTCCTTCTTGCTTTTACTGATCTTCATGCCTCTTCTCTCCAGAGCATCCCTCCATCCCTCCTGCTGATCACAATGCCATCCGCAAACATCATAGTCCATAGGCACTCTTGTCTAACCTCAACCTGTCCATCACCTTTGCAAACAGGAAGGGACTATCCTACCTTTATTTTTAACCAGTTGGTCACAGTGTCACCTCCTCATCACCTCTGTTCCCTTTTCCAAGGTCAGCTCCAATCACCAATGTTTCTTCTGTCTGGACACTCACTACCACTTTGTCTAACGAGAAATCTTCTTTCTCCACTTGCGGAGCGTTTGCACTGATGACTTTTGTCATTACCCCTTCCACTTCCAGTTTTACACTCATCACTATCAGACACTCTCCTCACTTCCACTACACCCTTGGCATGCTCTTCCCTCAGTATTAGACCTACACCGTTTCTCTTATTATCTGCGCCATTGTAAAGCAGTTTGAACCCATCTCCAATGTTCTTAACCTTGCTTTCTTACTTTCCACTTGGTCTCTTGTACACACCGTATATCTACGGTTCTCTGCTCCATCATATCAGCTAGCTCTCTCTCCCTGTACCAGTAATAGTGCCAACATTCTATGTTCCTACTTTAACCTCTACACTCCCTTATTTCTCTCTCTCTCTCTCTCTGGACATGTCTGCCCACTCGGTTTCTCTTCTTTCTTCGGTCAACAATAGCCCAATGTCCACAAATATCCTGCTGACCAACGTTACTGTACCTGAGGCGCTCGTTGTTAACCTGGGCCTCAACCGATTCGGTATGGAAATCTTTTTCACAATGATCTGCATATTGATCTACTGTAGCACATGTTTTACTCCGGATGCCCTTCCTGAAATCACCTTCCTCATTTATTCGGGCTTGGGACTCACACTAAGACTACACTGGCTTGTGCAACTTCAATGGCTTAGTCCATCTTATAAGCCACAATTTCAGGTCACACTGGCGGATGCTGAGCAGAAACAGCAGAAAGAAGTGGAGGCCATTGCTGTTCTCAAAGCCGAGAAGTCCCATTTGATAGAACGTGTGAAGAGAATGCAAAGCGCAGCAGAGCTCTTTGGAAACCTGCTCTACAAGACCCAAAAGGTGTGTGACGATCTAACAGATGTAAGCGAGAAACACCTTTTAGCTCCTTTAGAAATATGAGGAATTTTTTATGTTTCTGGTCAATGTAAGCGTAACAAGAATATAAATATATATTTCAAATTAAAGTTTTTTTTTTTTTTTTCGTTTTGGCCCATGTGTGTTTTAGGAGTGTGAGCAAGAGCGGGAGGCTCACAACATGCTCCAGGTGGAGTATGATGAGCTAAAAAAGAATCTGATTCACAATGTGGCATTACTGAAGGTAAACTTTCCTTTCATTAAGATGCTTTATTAATTTGGCTGCTATTGTTTGTATTTTATTCACATTTTTACTTACATTTTGCCTTTTCTAGGCTGTTATATTGAGTGATGAGCCAGTTTTTAAAAGTGTGTTCATGTGTGTAGATCTAATTAAAGGTAATGCGCCATTAATTGTTGTAATTTCAGATCTCCCAGGTGGACGCTAAGGAGAAAGACAGGAAAGCCAAGGAGGCCATAGCTAACTTAGAGGCTGAGAAGTCTGAGCTGATCACTAAAGTAAAGAAAAAGCAGAGGACAGTGGAGAAATTGAGGAGCTTGCTATATAAGACTAAAAAGAAGGTTCGAGATCTAACCAATGTAATTGAGAAAAAGCTTGTATTAGGGATGTTTTAATGTAAATGCTATAGGAGGATTTTTAATTTCAATTGAAATTTTTATTGTATTTTAAAGATGATAGATGATTAATTGATAATTGTGGCCCATTGCAAATGTAAACACTGAACATTCAAATTTGAACATCTTTTGCCCCTGTGTGTGTTCTAGGAGGGGAATCCAGAGCTACAGTAGAGGCATAAACATCTGTCGAGAAGGCCAGAAAAAGCAGTATTGTGCATGTGTGACTGAGTCAGAGCTCAGTTACATGTAGACAGTTACATTTATATACAGTATGTTGGTCAAATAAAGAAAATGATTAATGATAAAATAAAGGTGCTCAGATCAATCGACCATCAATCGCTAACTGACCAATATAATAATCACTTAAAAATGCTCAAGCAGAGAGTAAAAAGGTTAAACTTTACCATTTACCTTACCAATCCATGCATGTGGGCTGACAGTGAGCGACTATTCAGCATGGCTGCACACATTCTAGATGATCATTTTAATTTGATATTCATTGACACATCATAGGCTATTTTATGTGGCTCAGTTTCTGTATAATCTACATGAAATAATAAGAGAATGGAATATGTTGCATATGTTCCATTAATACTTTGTAGTCCAACTAGGGACTGTGAAGGCCAATGGTGATTACCCAATTGTATTTATTCCATTCGTATGACCATGTTAAAACATTGACACGCTTTGGGCAATTTGGGAACACCAATTAACCTAATCTGTCTTTGGACTGTGGGAGGAAACCGGAGTACTGGAAGGAAACTCTGCAAGCACAGGGGGAACGTGCAAACTGCATGCACATCGACCCCGGACCCTGGAGGTGCAAGGCGTCAGTACTAACCACTAAGCCATTGTGCTGCAGTTGCATATGTTGCCTTCCAATGAAGTCTTAAATATATGATACTTTCTTAAATGTTAATAAAATTTGTGGACTGCTGTTTAGAATAATAATTAATAAATAAATAAATGAATTAATAATGCTACACAATAAATAGAACACTTTAAATGGCAGATCCCAATAACTCCCACACACCTGTGATCAGCGATCAGTATCAATATCAACCAATTCCAATTTCTGTGATGCTGGATCGGTGGTTGGCCCCAAAAGCCCTACGACCCTATAATAAAGGAAAAATTGTGTTTTTTGGTCATGTTGATGAAGGGCTCTTTCAGTGAAGACTGTTGCTTCATCTCAGGGTCGTACCCATACACCCAAGTCTCGCAACTGGTAATGATCCTCGGACAGGTTATTCACGGCAAGCTAAGTTCTTGGCAGACTTCGACTCGATGTTCCTTCTGCTCCTGTGTCAACTTGGCTGGACTGTTCCGTATGACACGCGACAATGGCAGCACTTGTGGATTGTTTTTCGATGATCATCATGCACCGATGATAATCGGACATATACTAAGTCACCGAATGGTTTCAACATTTTCCGCGGTTGAGCTTGTTGAAGGTGTTCCTGATCTCTTGTCGTCTTCCAGTTCTTCGCTCATGAAGCGCAAATGCCACTCAAAACACCTAGAATGACTCATGCAGGGTCGCCGTAAACATTCCAAATCATATCAAACATCTCTGTGGCAGATTTGCCCAGTTTTATGCAGAATTTCACGTTTGCTCTTTCTTCTAACTTGCTGTCCATGATGAAATTGCAGACTAGAATGTGTCGTTTGGTCAGAATAGCACCAGTTGCATGGCTGTACACAGAAATGTACAAAATGTACACAGAACGATGTATTTTGGCACACTGACTTCTGAAGGTCTGTGTTCCCTGAGACTGTGCATGCAGCCGTGTGCTACCATTTGTTGGAGTGTTATAGAACTAGTCTCGAAACTTTTTGATACCACTTTTTGATTTTTCACAAAGCAAACCTAACTAACAAGGAGCAAGTGCTCTAATTACTATTTACTTCCATAAATAATGTACAAAATACCTAGAGAGTTTAATGAAAGATTAACTAATAATAAAATATCACTAATAGACAATTATTTAATAGATAGAATGAATAAAAGATAAAATGATTAAGTTATTACAAAAGTTATGAAAATAAATTATTTTCCCTTTTCCCTCCTTTACACATATAGCCATTGACTTAATTTCCTCCTAATAACATGATCAATACTGCATGGGAAAAGAATCAAATATTATTTAATAATCCTCATAATCATTTCTATTATACCTTGAAGTGTGTCAGGAACAGAATACAAATCTAATACAAATAGGTCAGGACTATTCGAGTCAGTATAATAGGGATATTTTATGGAAATGCACCAGAAGCAGTGATATAATTGAACTAGTCACTGTCTCACAGAATACTGTGCACTTATACACACACACTAATACATACTAATAGCAAGACGACAGTCACCACAGGGATGAGCATAGTGACATATTTCTCACTGTGTGGAAGACAGATTGTGTGGTTGTGACCGACTCACTGACAGTGTGTGTGTAGAAGAAAATAAAGCTAATAAGCATTATCTGTTTTAATGTCATGTCACATTGGCAGGAAAAACAGCAGATGTCTGTAGGGTCTATTGTTAATCTGGAGGCTGAGATGTTTGACCTGCTCGTCGAATTGCTCATCAGGGACAAAGTGATACATATTTGCATATACTTTTCAAGCTCATTTCCATTATTTTTCCATTCTGTAAAAACTGCTTTTCAACACCAATGACCATTTGTGTTAAAAACGCTATGTAAAGAAAGTTGAATTGAATTGCAGACACTGCAGAGCACAGTCGAGAACTTTGAGAGCTGCTGCATATAAAATCAATCAGAATTATTGATATACTTTCTTGATGCCCTTGGGGAAATTGTTAAGTTGCAGTTGCTCCCAGTACAACCCATCGTAAAACATAAAAGTCACAGTAAAATATAAGAGTCATAACATCATGGCATTATAAAGTTATTGCACATAAATTGACCAAAGTGTTGACATTTCATAAACGTTGCATAAAAATTGAATCCGGAGTTGCATAGTTTAGTTTGATGGCCGCCGATATGATCTGTAGCACTCTTTAGTGCACCGTGGTTGTATGGATCTATCACTGAAGGTTCTCCTAGACTGACCAGCATGTTATGGAGAGAGTGGGAGAAGATATCTATAGGAGGGTCCAGCTCCTCCCTGACAATATTACTGGCCTTGTGGATCAGTTTTCACACCAGCTTGCCACAACATATAGGAGAGCACTGGGTATCTTCTTGGAGTTCGAAATGTCGTTAATCTCTCTTCTTTTATCTCATTAGTGTGAGTGTGGAGTCCACGCCTTGAAATCAAATTCAAATTTTATTTGTCACATACACAGTCATACACAGTACGATATGCAGTAAAATGCTTAGACAACTGCTCGTGACCTTAAAATAAAAGACTATGAATAGGAAATAAATATGAAAAAGAAAATAGGAGGTAAATTTAACTAAGAATAAAATAAAATAAAATATAAAATAAAAATAAAATAACTGTACAGTACAAAATATACAATATTAGAAAAAATATATGAACAAATATAGAAGAATAAGAAAAACAGCTGTACAATGTAGAAATATAGAATTTATGGAATTTTTGTGTGGGAATGAAGATATAAATGGAAATAAAAATGGAAATGTCCAGGGGCTGTGCAAATGTGCCTGGAAGAGTAATGATAGTTTAGTAGTTTTTGTGACTCAAGAGGGACCTACAGAATAATAGGCAGGTGATATATTGTTCATGGCTGATCAGTGTATACAAAATTCATCTAAAACCATATATTATATATTTTTGTGGCTTAGTGGTTAGCACTATCGCCTTGCACCTCCGAGGTCTGAGTGTGCCTGTTCTCCCCGTGCTTGGAGGGTTTCCTCCGGGTACTCCGGTTTCCTCCCACGTTCCAAAAACATGCAGATTAGGCTAATAGGCATTCCCAAATTGCCCGTAGTGTGTGAGTGTGTGTGTGTCCTGCAATGGATTGACACCCTGTCCATGGTGTACCCCGGTTCATGTTCTAAGTCTCCTGGGATAGGCTCCAGGCCCCCCGCTACCTTGTATACAGAATAAAGCGGTATTGACAATTAGACGATGAGACAATACTTGATACGTATTAGCATTCGTTATACAGGATAAAGTGGTATAGACGATGAGTGAGTGAGTGAGTGAGAAAGAATCAGAAATAAATATACCTTGCTGGCTGCACACATCCGAGAGAGAACAAGTTCACTTGGAGATACAAAATGTACAGAACAAACAATGTAACATCACATTCAAAACTCTTTCACTCTTCAAGCAGCATATAAATCGTTTCATGTTTCTTCTTGGCAGAAATTGCATTTAACATTCTCGTTTCTACTTATTATTAATTCAAAGCAAATAATATGAATAAAATATGTAAACAAAACATATCAAAGACAGACATAAATAATATTTATGTTATTTAAACTGGAATTTGATTTTATTATTTTGTGATGAGATTTGAAGATATATACAGTATATGGTAATATCAGCCTGTATGAATGAAGTCTGGTACAATACTTTCACAACTGAACTGTCAATAAAATCAGTCAAATGTTTATCGGTTTCTGTGAGGGTTAATGAACACTGTGTAAATAATGTACTATTTCTCTGGGTTATTCCACCCCAAACTACAAGACGAGTATATCGCTGATAAGTACATAAAATGAACGTAAACTGAAAGCATACGTAAACAAACATTTTTGGTAAGGCATCAACCACCAGTATCACTCGATTACAGAGCACAAGTGGGGCAGAAACATGCGACGGAGTATTAGGGCCAATATGGGATAGAAAAGAGGGGCAGGAAATTTCCGAGTTTAAAGCTCGAAAGTCAAACTTTTTGAGAAAAAATCTTGGAATTTTCAAGAAAAAAACTCAAACATTTCGAGAAGAAAAAACCTAAAAACAGTTAACGTTTTTTTCTTCTTGAAATGTTTGAGTTTTTTTTCCCGAAAATTTCGACTGACAACTTGAAATCTTTGAGTTTTTAAACTCTGAAAAAAAAAATTATCCCAAATTGGCCCTGATACACAATAACTTGACATGCTGATTGAATTTATACACACATTTTTTTCTTTTCTTATTTTGAACAGCAACAAATAATATTTAAGATATGAGGATAGTATTTTGCAGCCCAGTGATTCAGGAGACCAGAGCACTGTGGTATCTGTATCTGTAGTGGTTTGCACTTAAAAGAAAGAGAAAATATGTTCGTAATGGGTCTTTACATTGATTACAAAGCATATGTAATGTCTTATGTGTTACTGAAATGCTTTTAATTTAATGCAAATACTTAAGAAATGGTTAATTACTTTTATATTTCTCAATCTATATGCAGTAAATGACTTATTATTCCTGATGTTATTTTAAAAGAATGTCTTTAACCACAGATGTCCAAAAAATATACTTAACATGTTGTTACCATGGTAACCAAGGTAGCCACATCTGGAGTGGTTGGTACAGGCAGTCCAGGAGAGTCTGGAAAAGGCACTTTAGTTAATATAACATATGTCACAAGTGCACTAAACAACACTGTTGATTTCACGGACACTACAAAATGCTACAAATGAATTTATCCAAACAGAGTAAAATCATTATGCATTTAATTAGTTTTTTAAGCGATTTTACACAAGTGCTGTTGTACTGAATAGCAGCAAAGCTGTGACTTATGTATGCAAGACTTATGTTATATTTTCACTTATTGTCACTTATTCCACTTTAGAATGTCAGTTAACGTCTGGGGTTCGGGGGTTCTTATTATATTGTTTGTGTATGGAAATACTCTTACTTTCACTATTAATCATAACTATGGTTTTTACTGTAAATATTTTATTATGCAACTTCATCAAGTGTTAAAGCATTTCAATTGACAATGTTTTTCTGACCACTTTTCTACCACAAAGCTGACGGTTCAGCACTATCCTTCCAGCTTTTGAAAGGATCTTAACCCAGTTATTTCAAATCTCTTTACTTGTTTTCTTTGCTTGATGCGGCCCAGTGTATGACGGTTTTACAGAAAACAATGCAAAAGTGGGCATAACTTTTTTCTTTAACTGGCATAGGCCTTTCTGAACTACAGAATGTTTACAGAGAGGACACTATTAACAAGAGCAATGTGCGCAGACCGATTAAGAAGTTTAAGGAATGGGAAACCAGCATTGAAGACAAAGCACACAGTAGGAGACTATCCACTGCAACAAAGGGGATTCATGAGTTGAGTTCTGTGATGGCACAAGTGCATCACTGGTGATCAAGGATATGTTGGGTAGTACCTTTATATATATAAACGACTCATGTATATACACATACAAAGTGTTAAACAGCCCAGAATATGTTTTATAGTTTAGATTGTCCAAAGTAGCTACATTTAGCTTTGATGACAGCTTGGTACACTCATGGCATTCTCTCTTCAGATTCACAAGGTAGTCACCTAAAATATTTTTTACTTCACATGTGTGCCTTGTCAAAAGTTAATTTCTGGCATTTCATGGCTTCTTAATGTTGTCTTGAGCAGAGAAAGGAAAACAATAGTCAATAGTTCTATAAGTGCTATTACAACTACTGTACAAATCCATATTATGACAAAAAAACACAGTTAAGTAAAGCAAATAGACAGTTTATTATTGTTTTTTAAAAAAATGAAGGTCAGTCAATCTGAAAAATCTCAAGAACATTGAATATGTCCCCAAGTGCAAAATCAAGGCATCTTATCAGAATGGTCCATGATTTCTGTAATGGCAGTGACAGGTAAAAAACAAATTTTTCTTTCCTTTCCACATTCTCCAAATGTCCTTCAAATGCATTTAGTTCATTTATGGCAGTCACGATTTTGACAGATAAAAGCAAACCAGTCTATTTTTTTTTGTTTGTTTGTTCCATTTTATTATGTAATGCAGTGGTTTAATGTTGTGTTTTGCGAAAAACATGTCATTTTAAAACTTCTAAAAGATTAATGTACTGTGCTTTGCAAAAAGCTGTGTTGTTAAAGATGACTTTGTGTGCCTGAGGAAACTAATTCACCACGTTTGATAGAAATCACGTTTGGCAATAAAAAACATTATATCCTCTATGGAAATCTAACTTCTTCTAATTGCTTCTAATTGACAAAATTTTGATTATGAAACATGAAATGCATATTTATAGTAACAAAAATATTCAGAAACGTTACAATATTACATTTTGTGACCATAGTATTATAAATGTCTATCTGGGTCAAGAATGACTGAAGAACTTTATAATGCTAAGGTTGTGAAGTATATCTTTATATTATATAAAGTGTGGCAACTATTCCTAAGCTTCTGCAACCTTAAATATTTTCCTTCACACCTTTAAATATATTCAGTTTGTGTTATTGATAACGATAACATATTGTGTGCCATTAACTTTTTCAACCACTTCCTGAGACTTTCCGGCCCAACTGAAATGTTGGTTACACTCAAGAAGAAAGAAATACTAGGCCTTCAGTCCAGTTCTGATTTGTCAACATTTGTTCAACCTTAAGCCCACATGGAGCAGCATCAGTATAATAGTACATGCATAGCAGGCTGCCATGCTGATGAGACCCCCAACATGCATACACAACAGGCTATTAAAAAAAAAAAAAAAAAAAATCTAATATCATCTAATATACTGGAACTGTGAGATCCACAGTATGTGGCTAGACGGTAATACTAAATAACGCCACAAGGTGGCACTTTCCTTTTGTTGCCACTAACTCACTGAACTTATTCTCCTCAGTAATAAGCAGAACACTGCTATATTCCACAGTTTGTGTATGACTAATGAATGGAGAACTGGCTTATATAGTCAGTGTTTAATTCTGTGGAAATGAAGCTACAGCGTGGAATTCCCCATCCACACATGTTTTTTGGCTCCCTAAGCTAACCTCTTATCTTGGAGCTAATGCTAACAACAGGCTTCGGCCCTCAGATAAATATTCGCTATTTGCTTGATATTCAAAGTTTCTTATGTCCGTATGAACCAGTCGAACAGAAAAATGACCTGACAATCCTCGTTGATATTTTATATACCATATGTAATGTGAAAACATAATATCATGGGGTCTTTTAAAAGAAGACGCTGAAATGAACAGAAATCACTATTCGTTTCAACATACATCTTTATCTTTTATGAGAGAAGTGTAGAGATGTTCAGGCTGTCAGCATGTCAAAATAAAAAACAGTTAGGTGTCTTAAGAATAAGTTGCTAAACTAATCATAAGCAGCAAAATCCACTATTTCAAACAGAAGGCATCACTCTTTCAAATCACTCCATCCATCACCTGTACAAGACGGGGTACACCCCAGATAGACCCATCACAGGCTCACACAATAACATTGTATATAAATCTGAAAGGGGTGGCACGGTAGCATAGCGGTCAGCACTGTGGCCTCACACCTCCATGGTCCAGGTTCAATTCCCACCTAAGCGTGGAGTTTTCATGTTCTCATTGAGATTGGGTTCCTCCAGGTACTCCAGTTACCGTCCAAAGACATACAGATTAGGTTAGTTGATGTTCCCAAATTGCTCATAGTGTATGTGTTTGCCCTGTGATTTATTGCCACCCTGTCCAGTGTGTACCGCACCTCATGCCCTAAGTCCCCTGGGATAG
This sequence comes from Platyallabes tihoni, assembly GCA_030068045.1. Classification (NCBI taxonomy): domain Eukaryota; kingdom Metazoa; phylum Chordata; class Actinopteri; order Siluriformes; family Clariidae; genus Platyallabes; species Platyallabes tihoni. The sequence goes on along the minus strand of JAQQZS010000010.1, from coordinate 15,328,088 downwards.
GCTCCTGGTCCCCGAGACCCTGATGGTTTTCTGATAAACGAGAACAATTAACATACCAGTAATGTATGATCAAGCACCCAGAATCTTTTCACATCCATTTACATCCATTTAACTAAAGAATGATGTGATATTTCATACAAATACTGTACATGTAAATATACAGGCCATCAGCGTTCAAACTGTTTACATTTTTTAACATAGTTACTGAAAAATGACAATAAATGATATTGAAATTCTATGAAAATTTTAAACTGCTCATTTTTCATAGACTTACAAAGACTGCATATAATAGAGATCCGAATCCTAACACAAATTCAGACCTCAGCTTGAAAAAAAAATATTCTTAAATTTTAATTTAGTTATGCTGCTGTATAGGACAAGCGGTATAAAAGATGAATCAAAAACAAGAAAGATTGGATGAATTGGAAACTGAAAAACTTGATTCATCCTAAGTAGTAGACATACTGTAGCTAGCAAACCAAGAACCACTTGCTGTTCGTCTCAGCTATACATTGAAAAACTAGATAGAGTACAAACAAACTCCTAAACTTCTGAGACACAAGAGTGCAGAGATACTATGTGCTGTAAACAAGCCTTATTTTATCGTGTTCCCGGAAGAGTCGTGAGGTTATTTACTGTTCTCTCAACAGGTCTAATTGAGCATTTATTTGTGTTTTCTTCCATGGTGGAGCTGAGCGTCGTGACTCTGAGGCGCCCACAATCCAGACGGGGTTCTGTCAGGAATCTGTCAACTGCTCTCTCTCTCTCTCTCTCTCTCTTTTCTTTCTTTCTCTCTCTCTCTCTCTTCTCTCTCCCTCTCTCTCTCTCTCTTCTTTCATTCTCTCTCTCTCTCTCTTCTCTCTCCCTCTCTCTCTCTCTCTTCTTTCTCTCCCTCTCTCTTCTTTCTTTCTCTCTCTCTCTTCCTCATCTTTCTCTCTATCTCTCACCTTTTTCCCTCTCATTTTCTCTCTCCTTATCTCTCTCTCTCCTTTTCTCTCTCACTCTCTCTCCTTTCTCAATTTATCTCTCTCCTTTTTCACTCTCTTATTTTCTCTCTCTCTCTTTCCTTCTCACTCTTATTTTCTCTCTATCTCTCTCTCTCTCCTTTTTTCTCCTTCTCTTATTTTCTGTCTGTCTCTCTCTCTCTTTTCCGATTTCTCTCTTTTTTTCTTTCTCTCTCTCTTCCTCCTCTTTCTCTCTCTCTATCTCTCACCTTTTCCCCTCTCTTTTTCTCTCTCCTTCTCTCTCTCTCCTTTTCTGCCTCTCATTTTCTCTCATTCTCTCTCACACCTTTTTCATTCCCTCTTATTTCTCTCTCTCTCTCTCTCTCTTTCTCTACTTTCTCTCCCTCTCTTATTTTTATCCCTTTCTCTTTTTCGATTTCTATTTCTCTCTCTCTTCTTCTTCTTCTCTCTCTCTTTATCTCTCCCCCCCCCTCTCTTTTTTTTTTTATTCAAGATTCAAATGTGCTTTATTTGTAAGACAAATATTTGCATTCGTGTTGCCAAAGCTTAGAAATAAGTTAGAAGAAAATAACATGAGTAGATAGTTAAAAAAAAAAAAAAAAAGAATAGTATGGAAAAGTAATGATAAATACATGTATATAAAATAAAAGAATACAGACATTTAGTTATTCTCTCTCTCTCTCTCTCTCTCTCTCTCAGGAGGAGTCACAGGGGGAGGGGAGTGATCGGAGAGCATATGGCAAAAAAAGCGAGGAAGGAGGCAAAAAAACAAAGAGGAAGAAAAGTCAAGGGACAGTTTTGTGTGTGTGTGTGGGGGGGGGCAGGAACACGTGGGCTTCTTCTTCTGGATCCGAGCTTCATTTCTTATTCACTTCAATGAGCGTCACGTTTACAGTTTACATGTTTATTGTTGGCTGTTATGGTTTGTTTTTTACTTGCGTTAACTCGCGTTAAACCGCCGCCTTGCTGTCTGATGTGCGGTGTTGTGGGATAACGGTGCTGCAAATCCCCATCTGATTGGGGGAGAGAAAAAAAACAACTTAAAAAAAAAACACGATGGAAATCCCCAGGACGAATTCGAACACCGGGTGGAAACTGTTCAAAGAGTCGCTGCTTCTCTGCCTGTTTGCCGGTAAGCTTTGATTCATTCAAATATTCATCGTAGAGCGCGAGGGGTATACAGCAGTTACATTAAGCTTTGAAGATTGTCCACTGTCCTCAAATACATTACTGTGATCACTGTTGTTCCTCCACATGTAGCCATCATTTATTTATTTATTTATTTATTTATTTGTGTTTCTACATTATACTGTATATAGATGTACTGTATTTGTTGTGTCTCATATATATATATATATATATATATATATATATTAGTGTGTGTGTGTGTGTGATATGAAGAAAAACTTCTGATGCTGTGATCCTGCTTGAAACTCTTCCATCATTAATATCTCAATAAAGCATCCATTAGTCAGTCTGTAATACCAGCACATTACTAAACCCCCATTCACACTACACAATCACAAGGGTGGGGGTTACTCTGGGTGGTAACATTTTTAAAAAGGTGCCTGAAGCTCTATAGGCTCTTTTGTCCTGATCCTGTTGGCTGACAGGACCCAGTGGAATGAGCAGGACCTCCTGGGGACCACACACAGTGGTGCACACACACACACACACACACATCATCATCAACCACACAAACAAATTAAACTGAATGGGGGTTCCACATGTAAACTGGGGCCACCTACATAAGGATCAGTACAAGGTTTACGGTTTTTCCTTTTAGGGGTTCGTTATGCCCATGGCAACAATTCAGCTTATTTACTTAATGGGGTTTAGACGTGTCAGCAAACATGTAGGTGAGGGCATGTGAGCTCAAGAGAAGGTTGCAAGCATGCCTAATTAGTCTGATCTCATTTAGAAGAAAAAAGGGCTAAACATTCGTGTAGCCCTTAAAACCAGCCATTTTTTTGTTTTGCTGTTTTTTTAATAAACGTAAATAGGGCTCCGGATCGCGCAGTATAGAGTGACATATCCTTTCTTTCAGCGCAACATAGGCAATATGATGAACTGAGTTTTATTTTAATTTAACCACTGATATAAACATGACTGAGCAAATAAATGTAAAAATGGGTCACACAGGCAAAGAAATAGAAAAGATACACATGATCACATGTTTTTCTGGTTATTTTCTGTTGTTTCTATGAACAAAAAATAGTAATAACAGTAATGATGATAATAATAATAATAATATTTATGATTTTGAGAGTTCTACATTTTTGCGACATCATTCTCATATTCAGGTAGTGTTAAAATGTACATATTATAAATGTAATGATAATTTTAGTTTACTTTATGTTTTCTTGACATATCCAAAACCCAAATGCACAGTTTAATGTCTGAAGTTATCACACACCGCCAAGGCTTCCAAATAAGTACATGCATATTTTTAAAATTAGCATTGACCTATGTTGTGTTGCTGCTTGGGTTTGGGAAATACTCCAAATTTGAAACTTGTTGAGGCTGAAACGTTAATTTTAGCAAAATCTTAAAGCTCTCCAGAAACGCTCCAGGAGATCTTTTTCTCCAATCCATTCACACATTCACTCTAACAAATATATTAACACATTAAATAGTGTTAGGAAGCCAAGCAAGGCCTAATGAAGCTACCAACTCATTTAAATAAATACTAACCATATGATCGGTCATCTTCAGCCCAGTTTTACCAAAATTGTGCATCTGGCAAAAGATTTTATACAGTTAATATGACTTTTACTCACTCATCTAAACTGCCTTAACCTGTACTCAGGGTCGCAGGGGCCTGGAGCCTATCCCAGGAGGCTTAGGGTACACCCTAGACAGGGTGCCAATACATCACAGGGCACCCACACACACACTACGGGCAAGCTCCATGCACACAGAGACAGGAATCGAGCCTGGCCGGGAATCGAACCCTGGATGTGCAAGGTGCTAACCACTACACCACTGTGCCGCCTAATATGACAACCATCCAATGATAATTAACGTCAGTGCCATTAATTGGAAAACACCAAAGACACTGCAATAAGCAAGTGTAAATATCCAAGTACTCAAAAAAGATTTAAGATCTTATAACAGAATGAACCCAGAATTGAAGCTGAACACATGTGACAGGCAAGAAAACTGTATTTTTGTATTTCCACTTATCAATTATATAACAATTCTCTTAATTTGGAGTAAAAGTGTCATTGGATATAAAATGTAAAAAAAATAAATAAAAAAAAACAGTCTTTGGTGGTTATTTCATGTAGAGTCTGTTTGCGATTGCAGTGTTTATTACATGAAACTTTAATCTTTGTTACAGAATGTTCCCTCACTGGCAGAGATTTCAGGCCTGCCCATGTGGACGCTTCGTTTTTCTTTTGTGCCCACAATGCTATGTTTATTTCAGTGGATTTAATGATTTTCGCTTGGTTGCTGGGGTTATTTTTGTTTGTAAGCATACTGGTATTTATCTTTGTGTTTGAATGCAATTACAGGCCATGGAGAGGCTCAGTGCAGTGGATGTGTTGAGTACTGCTGTGACGGCGTGCCTCCTTTCTGCTGCTCGTACTACGCCTATGTGGGAGACGTACTCTCGTAAGTACCCAGTGAAAAGCGTCTCCCGTCTCCTCTGCCATTTTTATCCTGTCCTGCTATCACCATTAGGTTGAACTTTGACCTTAACTAGCAGGTGATTTTTCTTTAATTAGTATTCCCATACTGATGATGATTAAAGTTCCTGACTAGCTCTTTACTACATCATACGGTCTGTAGGGAGTTCTCTTTGTGCTCTGGAATAAGTCTGTACATGTCTATTAACTTCATAGCAGGGAGATCCATTAAAGCTTCTGTGTAGAAACATACAACCAAATGTTTTCCTATTAGAAAGGAAAACGGGTGAATACGCTTAGCAAGCCAGAAGCTCTTAAGTATTCTTGAAAGGTTTGTGTTTTCTCTAATAACATTGGTGTAGAACTTACAGCCTGAAGATCTTTGTTCGACACGTCAGACATGTTTGGTCAGGTGTGTCAAGCATGTTTTTTTTTTTTCTTTCCTATCCTCTCTTGGCTTGTGTCTCAACATTTCTTTTTTTTTTTTTTTACAATTGCTTCACCTTTCTTCTGAAAGAAAAGTGTTGACTCGGCCTCCTGCTCACAATAACGAAGGGTTTATCCCTTTCAAACAGCAAATAAATTTCAACAACTTGGGTGGCCGTGTTTGATGTTGCAAAAGTGCTGATTGACTTGGGGAAGAGAAAAACCCAGAAAAAATCACTAACATTATTTTACATTTGTGAGGTTATGAGACAATAGAGCGCCAGCTGAACCTGGCATACAGTCATAGGCAGAATTATTGCCAGCTTTAGTAGATCTGTTTAACACTGGGCCTTGTTTTTCTCAACCACTGGCACATGCTCTATCTATATAAATAAAAGACGTAATAATAATAATAATAATAATAAAAATGATAATATCACTGATTACATTAAAGCTGATCAGATAATTTGTAGCTTTAACCTTTGAACTATTTCTACACTATTTAACCACCAACGACGGGTACTAATGAGAGTAATCCTATAAAAATCAACCTCAAGACAGGTGAACTGCTCACACTTTTTGAATCTTTTGATTGTATGGGAGGGAACAAACATGATGACACCGGTGCTGGTTAAAATTTTTGTGTGTATAAAGTATTTAATTAGACTAATTTAATTAATTCAAAGGTATTTCAAGGTCAGTATTGTAATGTTGAACTATAACTAGAGATACGTTTTTTTCATTTCGGGACATTTATTAATCTTAATTATGACAGTGGATATCTTATCTACACTGAAAACCCTAATGCGCAAAGTAATTAAA
>JAQQZS010000010.1:15279065-15292964 GCA_030068045.1 Platyallabes tihoni | reverse complement strand
TCACGCACCGTTAGGGGCGGCGTAACACACTCGGAGGACAGCGCTATCCGCTCCTTCCGCATGCGTGAGCTCACAGACGCCACTGATTGGCTATAGAGCTGTGATTAACGTGGGAGCGCTAAGTACCTCTCGTCCCTCCCCTCTGAGAGCTCGGCCAATCAGCTCTGTCTAGACCTCCGGCTGCGACAGGTTACAGCATCACCCGGGAATCGAACCAGCGATCTCCGGATGATGGGGCGAGCGCTTTACCACGGCGCCACTCGGAGTCCTTCTCCCTATTATAATTTATTATTATTATGGCTCACATGGTTAAGGTTTAGGTTATTTCCTTACTGACTGGAAGGTCTTGGGTTCCAGCCCCAGCAATGCGTGAGCCCTTGAGCAAGGCCCTGCTCCAAGGGAGCCTTATAATGGAATCTTCATCTATTTATTATGCTCCCTGTCAAATTAAAGCTTATTATTCGCACTAACAAGTGGTTCTCTTATGGCCATATAGCGGTTTAGTCCCAATCCTGGAAATTCTCATTACACTGTTGAAGCAGTGATTTAAAAAAAAAAATAGGCAGTCCATATCCTCCCACATCCCGAACCCGGGTTAAAACATATGGAATTTTATCATATCTAGCTTAAAGTTTAGTGAAACCTCTTTTCCTTGCTAGATATCTTTATGCCGTCTTCCCTGCTATGTTGGAATCCTGCTCAACGTTCATTGTGTTTCATTGCGTTGAATGCGAGGAACAAAGGACATGGCTTTACAAAAACGTACTGCAAAGAAAACCGTATGATAAACATCACTCATGCCGACTAGAGCTCGCCGACACCCGTCTCTTCTTCTAAATGGATTTTTGCCGAATTATCCCAATAATCGTTATTGAGCAGCTCTAATAAACAAAATCATCCGATTACACTCATTAGATCAGTGCCACTGATGAGCAGTGATCATTTTCATAACCTGTCTAGATCAGATCCAGGCTTATTGCTGCTGCAGGCCTGCGTTCACATTTCCTATATTAAAGATTTGAATGAATTAGAATGATCTTGACGAGAGTTCAATGGTATCGAGTCTGTCACACTTAGTATTCTCTATCATTCTTCATCTCTCCAGTCTTGTAGCGATCATACCATGAACCTGCACGATTACGGGATGCTGTTACCATGTGCCATTGACCGTTTCCGTGGCGTGGAGTTCGTGTGCTGCCCAGTGGAGACGGAGGAAGAGAAGGATGACGCAGAAGCGCAGGAGGATGACGATTCAGACGTCTGGTGGGGAGGAGCCGAGACAGACTATTCCGACAACAGGTGCTCACGTGCACGCTGAATCACTGCAACACAATAATTGTTTTTCTTTATTTTCGATCCTTAAAATGACTTTTTTCCAACGTGTTTGCTTGCGAAAATATTCAAGTTAATACAATTAATACAACTTGTAGCATGACTCGGGAGGTGGAGCCTGTAGAGCAGAAGGCGGAGGCGGAGGAAGATGACAAGGCTACCGAGTTTGAGGATGATGACATCATCGAGGAAATTGTAGATAATGACCAGGATGGAGATGGAGAAGAAGAAGAAGAAGAGGAGGAGGAATACGTCGAGGATGAGGACGCTGCTTTGTTTGACGAACGCATTGAGAACGAGCAGACCACTAGCGTCGCCATGACCACCACGACAACCACCACGACCGAATCCGTCGAAGAAGTGGTCCGAGGTAAGGACGTATCTCAATGTGTGTGTGTGTGTGTGTGTTCTGCATATGCAAACGTTGATAGCCACCGGTTGTGTATGTGTGCTCTCTCAGAAGTGTGTTGGGCGAACGCAGAGACCGGGCCGTGCAGGGCCATTTTGCCCCGCTGGTATTTTGTGAAGGAGGAGGGTCGCTGCGCTCCCTTCATCTATGGGGGCTGCGGAGGCAACCGTAATAACTTTGACTCAGAGGAATACTGCCTGTCTGTCTGCGGTGGTGCGTGTAAGTCATGAGTGTATACGGACCAACCAGCTCTCTCTCTCTCTCTCTCTCTCTCTCTCTCTGTCTCTAACTGCCTGGATAATCCTCCTCATCCTCCTCGCTCACACACTTCTATGTGTCTTCTTGATGGTATTTACTGTTTCCGTGGTGTGGAGTTTGAATTGTTCCTTCAACACACACACACACACACACACACACGCTGAGTCGGCATCCACGCACCATATGTCACCCGCCTTGTCTTTCTTGCTTTCTCACACCCGCGCAATACCAACCTCCTGCTGTGTGCGCCCGAGGGATCCGAGATGACACACTAGCACCACAATCACTGTATATTTCACACTCACTCAGTCACAGCTTGTATAATCGATGACAAAGATGCTTGGCCTGTTCTCTGTCTAACACGAGTTGAAGCTCAACGGTGAATGTGTGTTGTTGGGCTTTTTTTTTTTTTTTTTTTGCATCTTAGGCGTCTGTGAGTATAATTATGATCAGTTACTCATCACTTATCTAAATACAGTAAGCTGTTGTTTAGAACTAATCAGAAATAGGTGAGCCTTAAAGCCTTAAGAATGAACCTCTATATGGTTTAATCTCCAAAGGATGAGTGCGTAGACTTTTCTGTTTCTATTATTAAATATTTTTTAATGCTTTTATTATTTTAATGCTACGACAAAATGTTCAGAACCTGAAGGTACAACAGTTTGGATATTGTTTATAGTTTCATCATATTTGCGGACAAAGCCTTCAAAACGTAGTGGTGCGTTCAAGAATAACAGAACACGGTTATGAGAGTAAAATCTCTCTTTATTTTTCTATATAATCCGCTGCTACGCTAATGCACTCGTCCCAGTGTTTCACTAGTGCTTGGACACCATCAAGGTAGAACATTATCTCAGTACAACGGAGCCGTGATCGGACTGGCTGTGTCAAGTCTGAAACGCTGGCGTCCCAGGAACTCCTTTAATGTCCCCAACATGTGGAAATGGCTTGTAGTGAGGTCAGGACTGTAAGGGGGATGTGGCCATAACTCCTAGTCGCGATCCTGTAATGTTGCAAGTGGTGTTGGTGAATTGTGTTTATCAGGTGTTCCACTTGCTGAATGTTCATGGGAATGACCACAGAGGGCGCTCTGTGCCACCACGGACTGGAAAGGTCGTTCATGCACCATCCGAAAATGTTACAGTGGCTCAAAGTCTCCTAAGCGTACTGTGCTTAAATCATTTTGTAAATGTCAGTTGGTTTAAGCCAAGTCATTGCAAGTCCCAGTTTGACCTGAACACGACATAGGTGATAATTAAAAATAACTTTATTATACTTTAGATTATATGCATCGTGCCACAATATATACTCATTAAGTATATATACTACATATACTACAGTTTTCATAGTGTCTTGTATCCTATGTATATTATACCCTGTAAACAGGTGAGAAATTAAAGGAGAAATGTCCAGTATGAAGGTTGGGCCACCAGAACAGCTTCAGTTCTCACTTATCTAGAACTGTACTGTAGGATGAAGGTGATCAGTCAGAGGAACTTTGTATAGTTTTGCAGTTGTGCATCCAAGGGCATGGCTGGTACTTGGGCGAATCTTGCATACAGTGCACGGTTTTGTGTGGTGATTAACTTATGGTCTAAAATTAGAAGAAGAAAAAAAATTATTATATTATATTTTATGTTTTTTTATTACTTGTCAAAATTAGAATTTTTCTTCTTTGGGTTTATGCACGGTTAACACTACTGCCACCTACTGGACTGGAGTGTGACGCTAAAAAGCAGCAGCACAGGTGTTTCGCCTGCCGTGCGGAAGGCCCGGGTTCGATTCCCAGCCAGTGTCCAAACCCCCCAGCCACTGGATGCAGTGCCGGTCCCGAGCCCGGATACAATGGGAGGGTTGCGTCAGGAAGGGCATCCGGCGTAAAACCTGTGCCAAGTTGTTGTGCAGACCGGATGTTCCGCTGTGGTGAACCCTTGCCGGGAGCAGCCGAAAGACCAACAACAACAACAAAATGATAATCGCTCTGTACGCGACAAGCCGTTTAAACAATTAACAACACGTTATTCGGCATGTCAGTGTTTATTAAATGCTTTAATAATTTTCAGTTTTCTATAATTGCTGCTAGACTCTCATGAGGAAGTGTGCGTTGACATTAGGGCTGAAACGATTCCTCGAGTAATTCGATTACAAAAAAATGATCGAGGCAAAATCTTCTGCCTCGAAGCATCTTTTAATTCATTTTAAAAGCTTGCGAACAATTATTCGTTTGCTGTGACACAGCGCGCTTCCTGATGCAAGCCGACGGTAAACGCAGACGAAGAAGCAGCGCTTACATCACCCACAAAGCGGAAGGAGACGCAGACAGTTAGCTGTGTATTAATTTGAGGGAGCGCTCTGTTGCGGGCCGCAAAATGGAAGGGAGCGATAAAAAGACCGTAATGCACTTAATTCATCTCAGTCAACTTTAAGCTGTTCCTTCTATTGTGAATAGTGACTATGTTTATTTTTGATAAAACGCTGTATGCATTTAAAAAACAAAAGTAGATTTTTCTAAAAGAAAACCAATCAATCTTTGTTTCTCTTATACATTTTACATTTTGCTGTTTAATTAATCAAAAGTACATTTTATCCGATTACTCGATTAATCGATTCAGTTTTTGGTAGAATACTCGATTACTAAGATGTTCGATAGCTCCAGTCCTAATCGACATTAGACCAGTAAAGTAAAAATGCACTGTGTTGTTGTTTGATTTTAACTCATTAGATATGTTAATGAGGCACATTTAAATAAATTACCGTAATATTTACTGTAAAGTAGAGGGTCGTTTCTCTCATTAGCATTAATCTCTTGGGCTATGAATCACTAATGAAAGCGCTGTCGCTTTAAGCTTTCTTGGATTCCGCTTTGCTTTGGTACTGAGCAATCTCATTCCTTCGGGGCTGTTTTTTCAGACTAACTTTCCTGTTTCCTCTTCCTTTTTTTAAAATTTTTTTTTTTAACCCTTCTCTTTCACTAAGTGACTCAATGATTACAGCCGGACATGTGACATCAACAAGCTGTCGTATTCGTATTCTTAGCTGATAACGTTAATGTTCTTTTGTCTCCATTTCCTCCATTTCCCGCCCCATTTTCTTCCCACCTGTAGTGCCCACCGTTTCTCCAAGCTCTCCGGACGCAGTAGACCAGTACCTGGAGACACCAGCGGATGAGAACGAGCACACACGCTTCCAGAAGGCCAAGGAGAGCCTGGAAGCCAAACATCGCGAGAGAATGTCTCAGGTCAGAGAGAGAGATTTATCGTGCCCCAGTTTACTTAATTCATCAAGATAATTTCATTTGCTCATGTATAAACTATTTATTGCTGATAAGATGCTCCATTACTGCTCTATAGCCTCCAGTAAAGATGTCAGGGTCCAAGATTAAGTCATGATAAAGGCACCGGGATTGGGTTTATAAGCGCAAACGTGTGCCAGTGAGCTCGGCTTGTGTGTGCATATAGTCTAGATATGCTCCATAAACGCCTGATTTCGCATGCACTTTGTGATTACACCTCATGTGGGAAAAATGCTATAAAGTAGCACGTGTAATGCCCCTGGAACTTTTTTTCCATCACTTACCAACTGCACGCGAAACTTTCTTCCATTCATGCTATAAATAACATGAACCTCCTGGTGGCATGCTTTTAGGGAGTCTGAGATTCTCTTTAAGGTTTTGGTGAAAGTTTGTACGATTTAAAATGAATTGTTTTTGTAGAATTAAATCAATTCAAATAGAGTTAAGGTCATAGCAAGGTCAAATTTAAGAGAGAGTTTTTTCCTTCATCAGTTCCTCATTGGTCAAAGACTAGTTAACTTGACCTTAAAAGTGGATCTATTATGTAAAATTCACTTTTTAGTCATTTTTAGGTTTATGTACAGTACATGGGGCTTCCCTTATGTGACCTCATATAAGAACCGTTCCACAGTTTGTTGGTTGAAATTGCACATTTGGAGGAGGATAAAGGGAGTATACATCAGCTGGAGCAATAACAGACACACTTGTTATAGTAAAATATGGGACCTTTATTTGCTGTTAATGATGTCCAGGTTATTGCCATTGAGATTCCTTTTCATTCTCTTGACGTTTATGTGCAGTTAATCTAAATTGGAAATCATTTTATTCATAAGTGGAGTGTTATTCATGGAGTTTCTCTTGGCAGTTGCTGAGCATCAGGTTAAAAATAAATGAAATGGAAAAAATTGAAATGAAAAAATATATATAAATGTATAAGTGGAATAGCATGACGTTGCTGCTTCACAGCTCTGTATTGACACTCACATGTCCTTCTCATGTCTATGTCTATGGGGGTTTCCCATCTCTTAAAAACCGGTCTGTTGGTGGATCTCTGCCCCTGGGAGTGAAAGATTATGTGGTGATGTTCTTAAAGTGGATAAAAAGGGTGTCGCATGTCAGTATTTTCATGAAGCTGTCAAGAGGTGCTGTGATGCAAAACAAATCCAAGGCACTAAACCAGACATTGTCGTGCAGGTGATGAGGGAGTGGGAGGAGGCTGAGCGTCAGTCGAAGAGTCTGCCACGTGCCGACAAGAAGGCAGTCATCCAGGTGAGATTTCATCATATGGAAATTTCCGCCACAGGCAATCTGGATCGCGTGTAATGGAAATGTTGTCCCTGGTGCATCGTTAAAGTTAGAATCAGATTTCAGTTTGTTTGTTTTCTTTGCCCCTGTCGGTTTTTTTTTCTTTTTTCTCTTGTGTCACATTTCTCATTGCTTCTTTCTTCCCTTCTCACTTTTTTTCTATGCAGCACTTCCAGGAGAAGGTGGAGGCTCTGGAGAAGGAGGCAGCCAGCGAGAGGCAGCAGCTAGTGGAAACTCATATGGCTCGCGTGGAGGCGCTTCTGAACGACCGCCGGCGCCTTGCGCTTGAGAGTTTTCTGAGCGCCCTGCAGGCAGACGAGCCACGGGTACGCGCGCACACACACACACACACACACACACACACACACACACACACACACACACACACACACACACACACACACACACAGACGTGGTGACACACCCTGTGTGTTTGAATACGTTTGACCTCGACTTCTTGACCGCTTTTAAACCCTAGCGTGTCCAATGAGCAAACAAATGCGAAGTAAATCTCGAGTGAGCGAGCGAGCCGACGTTGCTAAAATTAACCACACATATTTTCACATACTTCTAGCTTCCAGTGATAACCTTCTCACCATCTGTGCCCTCCATACGACACCTCCATCCATTTACTGTCTTTCTGCTCCAGCGCTCCTCTGACACCTCTCTCCTTTTCACACTCGTTCGTTCTCCCTCCAGCCGTGCTCTGCTACCCGTTTTCGTTTTTTTCCATTATCTAGCCTGTTGTGGGTAAAAATGTGACACGGAAGCATCAAGCGGAGCAGAAATTGAATTGGATTAATCTCAGGCACTTGCATCTGGGACCCTGTGTTTAGACGGTGAAAATGGCACGCGTGTTCCAGCATGTCGAGACGGGACGATATAAATAATAATAAAGAAGCGGTACGAGCGAGCATTGTTTGGTTTGTGTGAATCTGCGTGTTTAATACTGCAAGTGCTGTTTTTTTTTTTTGTTTTTTTTTTTAATAATAATAAAACCCAGTAGAAAAACAAAAAAAGCACATAGCACTCTGTTTTCCTCCACATGTAGGGCAATAAATATCTCTGTTCCCAGCCCAAGGCTAGCTCATTTAAAGTCCCTCTGACCATTAAACATCATGGCTCCTCTTCTTTTACTTCTTCATTTCTACACCTTCGGCTGCTGTTAATCTGCTAATATTTCAGCTTCACAATATGGAATGAAGCGGAGGTGGTTGAGTTACTGGAATTCCTGTGACGAATGGAGCTTTATGGAATGGAGTTTGAGCCGTGTGGTTTAATCGATTACTCAATTCAATTATTCATTTTCATTCATTTTCTATACCGCTTAATCCTGTGTTCAGGGTCGCGGGGGACCTGGAGCCTATCCCAGGAGACTTCGGGCACTAGGCTCAATTCAATTAATCTTTTTCAATTAATTGAATCGCAGAAAATATAATCCACTTCCATGTTATGCAAATACAGCTGAACCTCTGCATACATGAGTCTTTATTCGTCACATATACATTACAGCACATGGAAAATCTTTATTGTTTGCACATCCCAGCTTTGTTTTAGTGGGCTGGGGTCAGAGCGACATTATACGGCACCCCTGGAGCAGACAGGGTTAAGGGCATCCCTCAAGGGCCCAACAACGGCAACCTAGCGGAGCTGAGGCTCGAACCGCCGATCAGTAACTCGGAGCTTTAACCCACCGAGCCACCACTACTCTTTTTCTGTTCCCTTATTTTCCAAAGAAATGATGAAATATCCATTCTAGCCACCAAAAAATATTACCAATATTATCAATTTCCAACATTATAATATTTTTTTTGCATATAAAACAAAACAAAAAAAAAAATTTAAAAACATATCGAAATGAAATAAATATACATTAAACCTCACTTAACCTGAATTTATGATTAAATAAACTCTCTTTGCTTGGCTTTCTACTGATGCCAACAAGATTGGAACAGCTCCCTGACTTACGCGCAACTTAGCCGGTGTTCGGTTCAGGTTTGTTTGTTTGTATGCCGATGCAAAATCTAAATTCTTAAGGCGAAAATCCGTAAAGGAGGGCATCATATGACGAGGTTCTGCTGCACTCACATTTTGCGAGACTATAGTGTCTTCTTCTTTTGAGGTTATGTTCATTCGGTGCAATACCGCCATCTATTGGACAGGAGTGTGAAGCCGAACGTTTATCCCTTTGTATAACCCGAGACATTTAACCAATCAATGCGCGTTACCGGATATTTTAACATTTATTAAATACTTTTAGTATCTTAATATTTTAAACCCTGTAAGGAATATAGCTGTTTCAGACAAATCAAACAATAAACATTTGTGATGTTGCATTGAAATGGAAATCGCAATGTCCAAAAATGAACTGAATCAACAGTCTAGTTCTGATTCACAACCTTATTAAATGTTCTCCAGATAGTTTGTTGGCTATCTACAGTATAATATGTGTATGTACAGTATATGGATATATGGACACATGGTATTATCTCACTTATAGATAATGAAGATAAAAGTAAAGCTGAAGATGTTTCTTGCTCTGCATGGATTATGTCCAGGCTTTAAAATAACATGTTTCAAGGTCATCCTAAATAGTTCTCTATCAAGCACATTCCTTAGAGATCAAACATGTCAACACGTACCAACATGCAGCAGGTTCACATTAACATATTAATGCATATTAATAGCACTAACTCTTGCCATATGGCTCCTTTTTATCCCTTTCAGCTCTCAGTGCTCATTTCTAAGGCAGTGACAGGTTTATGGGTAATGGCTGGCCGTTTGGTTGATTTATTTTTATTTCCACCGAGATGAATGACTCCTTGTTCTCTCTCTATCTCATTCTCTCATTAGCCACGTCATGTGTTCAGTCTGCTGAAGAAGTATGTGCGTGCTGAGCAAAAAGACAGACAGCACACCCTGAAACACTTCGAGCATGTCCGCGTCGTGGACCCCAAGAAAGCCGCTCAGATTCGTCCTCAGGTACAAAACCGCATAGCGTTATGCAGTATGATACGATACAGAAATGTCCTGATTTATGATTACGAATAAGTCAATTTTTATTGAATATGTACTATATTCTCCTAGTTAATATGGTTTACTGCGATGCTAATGCACAGAATATTAGTAATAAAGTTTAATAATTATGTTATGCTATCAGGATTTAAATTATTTTAACAGGTTAATAAAGTATAAAAGTGGCCTGATGGCTTTGTGTTTAGTTGGTGGTTTTCTTCTGGGTGCTCCGGTTACCTCCCACAATCCAAAGACATGCAGATTAGGCTAATTAATTAGAGTTCCCAAATTCACCGTAGCGTGTGTGTGTGCTTGTGTGTGTCCGTGCATGCTCTGTGATGGATTGGCACCCTGTCCAGGGTGTACACCTGGGATAGACTCTAGGCCCGCTGCGATCCTGTATACAGGATAAAGCGGTATAGATGATGAATGAGTGACATGGTGAAAAATTTAACCATCATAATCGCTAGTTACACTTTCACTATTTTAGTCCTGTAAGTCTACAGTGTCGAATATTTTAATAAAGTTTCCTCTAAATATACTGCCTGGCCCAAAAAAAACAGTCTCTCAGTCTAATATTTCATTTAATTGCCATCAGCTTTGTATCCTGGAATATATGGCCGTGCCATCAGGGAAGAAAAAAAATTTGGGGGCATAGATACCCTGGTCATTCAGTACATTCAGGTCGTCAGCTGACTTTACTTTATTGCCACATAACGTTGCTGAGCCTAGACCTGAGCAACTGAAGTAACCCCAGGTCATGACCCTGCCTCCAGAGACTTGTACAGTGATTTTTGGTGCATCCCACCTTTCTTACCCTCTGGAATAGGGTCAATCCAGACTCATAAGACTACATGACATTTTTCCATTGCCCAAAAGTCCAATCTTTTTGCTTCCTAGAAAATTAAGCCTTTTTTTGATTAGTCTTACTAACAAGTGGTTTCCTTACAGACAGCTGTTTAGTTCCAATGCTGTGAGTTGGAAACGCTCTTACTTTCACTATTAAATGTAGCTTTGATTTCTTTAATAGTGCGTTGGACAGGGTTGTTTTTTGTTGCTTGATCCAGGCCTATAATTTGAGCCCTGGAAAGCATTTTTTTGGCAGCAGTGTATAGGTCGTTAAGCTCGAAAAACTAGTGTTAAATTTGATACAAAGCAGATTATCATATCTATAACCACCTGCTTTCTTTACATTACACCACTGTGACCGACCAGAATGAGACACCAGGCTACGGAAAATGCAGATGAATATCCAGACACTCATCAGAATGTGAGAATGTGGATTGGGGGGGGTTGGGGGGGAGCCTTTGATGCTCCTTTAGTTCGAATGCTTTGAGCGGTTGCTACGGTGACGAGAAAAACATCTCAAATGTCAACCATTGGATTGCGGTTTGGGAATAACTACTGTAGGTTTGCTCAGCCTGTTTACTACCGTTTTATTGCTCATATTGTGGTCCAGTAAATCTTTCTAAACATCTTATTCTTTATTCTTTAACAATGTCGCTGTTCTTTATAAAAAATAAAATAAAAATAATAAAAAACAATCCTTCAGCCAGCTCATGTTTGGCTTAAACTTAATAACAGCTTTATTTTCAAAGTGAAATCCAATACTGAGGGTGAAATATCCAGTGAGGTTCATAAGAATGGATTTGTTCCTGCAAGAGAGTGTGTCTTTTGTAAGAGAGAAATCCACTTTAGGGGATAAAGGGATCAAAGTTCGAGACATAAGGCCCTCTGGCTTTTTGTGTTCTCAGGTGTTGACCCACTTGCGCGTGATTGAGGAGAGGATGAACCAGTCTCTGGCTCTCCTGTACAAAGTTCCAGGCGTGTTGGATGATATCCAGGACCAAGTTGGTGAGTGTTGGTGCTTTTTGAGGCCGCAAACAGGGAGTCGAGAGATGGGTTATTTTTCCATTTACAGCATGCCGCAAAGTGTTTAAGGCTGTGTTCACATTACAAGCTACGTTGCATTTATTTTGATGTTTTTAGTCAGATCAGATTTGCATGGTTCGAGCATAATTCGTTCCTGGAGCGGGCACGTAGTCCAATACATTCGTCAATCAAAGCAAATTTTCCCATAAGAAATAATGGAAACTCAAATTATTCGTTCCACAGCCCAAAAAAAAACATACGTAAAAATAATTAACATAAAATATAAAGTAATAAGGAACGATGCCCGACTCTTCAATTTAGCCGCTTTAGCAGATGGTGCTTGCACTGCTATGAAATCTCAGGACTGCCACTGATGGCTGATGCCAGGTCGCTCACGGTTTAATACCATAAGAAAACTATTTCTACTAGAACAAAATTTAAGACGAAACCAGAAAAACTTTTACAATTTTTAGCAAAAGTGCACCTAAAGAACCTTGTGTAAAATCTTGTTCTTCTGGCCAATGTTATAATGTGTTATTTATTTATTTTATTTATTTTATTAGTAGTAGTAGTAGTATTTTATTATTTTTTGAATACAGTGGAACCTCGGATTACGAGCATAATTCGTTCAGGAAGCGGGCTCGTATTCCAAAACACTCGTAAACCAAATTTCATTTTCCCATAAGAAATAATGGAAACTTAAATTATTCATTCCACAGCCCAAAAAATAATAAATGTAATAAATACATAAAAATAATTAACACAAAATATAAAGTAAAAATAAAACAAATTAACCTGCATTTTACTTTAAAAAAAATAAAATAAAGTAAAAAAAACAACAGATAAGTGTTTCCGTTTAAGTGAAGCCATTTATTAAACAGTGATTTGACAGTTATTTGTTCATTACAACTGGTTTAAACCGTACTTGATTTTACGGCACGTCCGAAACCCAATATAGTTCCACTTCTGGTAAAGCAACCATGAGCCGTTTTTCCGTCACCAGCTTCTTGTTTTTCGTCGCTCTTGATGATGAAGGAAGAACGTTTCTCGTCTTACCGAGTAACAGGAACCGCTCCGTCATGGAAATCAGAAAGACAGACTGGGGAAATTCCTCATGTAAATCTTTCCCCATACACAGCTTCACCATATTAACCAGTGTTACGTTTTTTGTTTATATCATTTATAAAACATGTTTGTTTACGAGGTGTTGTGCTGATGAATGTAAAATATGATTTGGATAAATCCAGGCACAAATGACGAAGATGTGCTGTTATAAAAAGGGAATGAATCATATTTTGATCATCATAATTTTTTGTGTTTATGTCCTTCACGTGTCTTTTTGCCCTCGTGTGTGTGTGTGTGTGTGTGTGGTGCTTATTTGTGCCCCGTGCGTCATTTGACCATCTGTGTGTCCCTGATTCAGTCACAGTCTATTTCTCTCTTTCTCTCTACCCATCACCACGTCTGTTTCCCCCCCTGCCTCCACTCCAGTAGGTAGTCACACGCATCAAATCCGTGATTTCAGCACCTTTTTAATTAGAGCACCCCCATACTCCTGTTATTTTACTCAGCACAGGAAATCTGTCTTGCTCTGTTCTGATTCTCTTCATTTTGTTTATCTCAGAACTGTTGCAGCGTGAGCAGCAGGAGATGTCAGCACAGTTAGCCTCACTGCAGAGCGATGTGAGAGTGAGCTACGGCAATGACGCGCTGATGCCCGACAGCACCGCGCCGCTCGACATGCTGCCGTCTGAGGACTCCGACAACCTCGGCTTCATTCACCCTGAAAGCTTCAACCAGCCCAACACTCAGAACCATGGTACACACAACACACACACTCATAGGGCCATAGATGATGATGATGATGTGACTTTGAGGGCAAACTTACTGTAATATCAAAGAGGTAACACTTAGCGGTTCTACTTAACTCTAGCTGAATTACTATAATTTTTTTTTTAATTTAACTGAAGAGCCATTGAGCGAATGTGAGTGTACGGTACAGTGCTCTGTTATACCAGTGGACATGCCTGAGGACTTACCATGACTAATAGACCATCTTATCTCAATGAAAACGCTTTTATTTCTCCACAGTTGAGCCTGTGGATGTTCGTCCCTTCCCTGACAGAGGGCTTCCTACTCGCCCAGGTAGATTTATTACATACGATGTCATGCATTTGTACAAACTGGTCATTTTAAATGAATTATTGGAGCTATTTGTGATTTGAGTCATCTGATTATAAATTGTAGTATCCGGCCTCCGAGTGGCGCAGTTTTAAAGCGCTCGCCCTATCATCCGGAGATCGCTGGTTCGATTCCCGGGTGATGCTGTAACTTCTCACAGCCGAGCTCTCTCAGAGGGGAGGGATGAGAGGTACTTAGTGCTCCCACATTAATCACGGCTCTACAGCCAATCAGG
>JAQQZS010000010.1:15235269-15254008 GCA_030068045.1 Platyallabes tihoni | reverse complement strand
ATATATTTATTTATTTATATATCCACTATGACCAATACACAAGCTTTATATTTAACTGAACTCCACTCTTGTCTGTTTGAGAGTAAAAATTAATTGTGAATAGAAATGAATGTTCTAAAATAGTGCAAAAACCCTTCTGTAAATGAGAATATAAGAAAGAGAACTGCAGATGATGTGGATTCATGCAGCTGAGCTTATTGTCATAGTACAAAACAGGACATTATGATCACAATAAGCCCCAGCAACTCTAATTAACTCTAGAGCACAAGAGTCACTGTTTACGAACATTTCAGAAAGCTAATCAAAGGGAAAAGCTAAACAGAACCACTGATTGCTGCTTGTCTGATTCATTTCAGGAGAGCGGCTCCCTGCTAGGAAACTGTAAAAGTGCCCTTTTCATGTCTGGCTATCAGTTGTTAAACTTCCGTAGAAGTAGAGGTTGAAACAATTCAAGTTCATGTATCGTGTGTTGTTCCTGCCTCTGGATTCATTATCATTTCCTTATTGTTACATTTGTTAATCCTATTCTAATCTAATTCTAAATGTTATATAATTTAATGTCTTGGAGAAACATATTTGATGCTCTGGGAAAATTAAGATCACTTCAAAGTACTTAGTCACTTGAGGGTCACTCATCAAAAAACAGTTTTCATGTTTGAGACAGATGTTATGTCTACAAAGAAAGCTACAGGTTTTTCCATGGAAACCCCTTTACACGCTTGTGGTTTGTGGGGGTAACATGTTTCCAAGTAGTGGTGTGAATCACAGGAAGACTTTGAATTCGATTCAATATTTGCACATTGTGGTTTTCAGTTCATTTCAATTGAACAGCACTAATGTTTATTGTCTGATCTATCTTAAGGAGCTATATTAATTTTTAAAAACTATCAGCTAATATAAGTCTTAGGTGGCGCAGTGCACCTCCAGGGTCTGGGTTTGAGGTCTGTGTGCATGGAGTTTGCATGTTCTCCCTGTGCTTGGTGGGTTTTCTTCCCACAATCCAAAGACATGCAGATTAGGCTAATTGCCATAGCCAAATTTGCCATAGTGTGTCCTAGCATTCGTAAAATGGGAATAATTACAATAACAATCAGCTTTGCACTCCACAGTCCCTAGCTGGACTTCAGAGGTTCATTGATGGACAGATGGAATATAAGTATTAAGGAGCTACAATAAATGTTAAGAACTACTAAGAGTATTTAATAAACACCGAAATCCAGGGTAACATGTGTTGTTTATTGATTTAATGTCATGTCTTATACAAAGAGATGATCTTTTTTTCCCTGCCAAACTTGTGCTCCAATCTCCAGTCCACTAGGTGGTGGTATTGCACAAAGTGTCCATGATTTTAAAAGAAGAAATGATAATATTGATTATTTTGCAAGTACTTTGTGGAAGATGAAAGTGGTTTTATATTGTCTTTAAAAGTTATGGTATATATTGAAGGAATTAATCAATTGTACGTTTTATTTAATTTTTTAAGGAGTCTCCATTGGCAGTGATTTTTTAAAGATAAGGAAAAACCTTGTTCATTTTAGACATGGGAAATTCTCCAGAATAGATGCAGAGACAGCTGTTATAATGGACTTATTTGCTGATGTCTTTAACAAGTTAAATTTGTAGGGTTGGCAAATTGTTGTAATATAAGAGGAATAAAACATTTCCGAATGAGGTGTTACTGGAAGATAATTAACTGCAGTGTGTTGTGACGCAGCCTGCCATGAAGCTGGTACGTGGATTGGCTACAACAGAACATAACTTCCATTATGCAGTGAGTCTTCCGCTATACTTTGCAGAGACAGTAAGGTCAAAAGAAGGTAAATGAGATACACAAACTTCTATCTGTATCTGTGCAATTGCTTGGGTGTACAACGGTCCTTTATTTCGGACCAGAATAAAGGATGTATTCTAAACTTCACTCCTAAAGCAAAGCTCACAAAACAGCTTGGAGGCAAAGTTGAACATATTATCAACACAGCTTTATGATAGACGTGGCCTTGCAGCAGGCATGTTATCATATCACATCCCTTCTACTGTATACTCTATTGTTACAATCTGGCCAGAACCTGGGATGATACATAGAGGAGAAAAGCAAGAAATAGAGAAAGCTATTGTACAAGGCAATCGGGTGGATGGCAGCCATTAACATGGACACTGAGACAAAAGTGGAGATAAGAAGATGATGAGGACAAGTGGGACATGCTGTCTACATTTCCTCTTAACATTCCTGATGAAACTGCAACACACACATTGAAAGCATACAGTACATGCTCACTCACTTTGTGTCCAAGTAACACACATAATGCTAAATGAAAAGATTTTAAAAATGTATATGTGATGTGTTAAATAAATAAATTTTAACTATCTTTAATATTTTTGATCGGCGCAAAGTGTTATTTTTGCCAAGGTCCCACTTCATCTAAAGTGTGGTATACACTGCACTCTGAATGCAGTCCAGTGCATTATGGGGAATCACGCAAACACACACTCATGTACAGTATGTTGTATCCAGTCTACTTCCTGGCATCATTTCGGAAACTCCACACGATGAGTAACCTCATGATCAGGATCCCACCAGCAATCCTGGACCTCTGACATGGCCATGCTACTCATCACACCACCATATATATATAAATAAATAAATAAATATATATATATATATATATATACTGTATATATATGTGTGTGTGTGTGCGTGTTTTTGTGGTAAAATCTGTTAAACATATCTATACTGTTACATCCTACGTTTTGACGTGTCATAAATACTTGTGCTACTGCTGGTTGTACATTTCACGAATGGAAATCATTTCATGGCAAGTTATAAATGTTCTCATGTTAGTCACTTGGCAAGCGGTAAGAAAGAACGACAGAGAGGGAAGACAAAGGTTCTCTGTGTGCTTGTAATTCTGCACTTGTCAGAGGGAACAGCTGGCTCAAACGGGTGGCTGTGGTACAGAGAGCCCCACCTTTACACACACACACACACACACGCACACACTCAGCTAATAGTGCAATGTTAGTTTGTCTATCTCACATATGTACATCTGTTTATGTGTCCTATATCATAACTTTTATATGATGTTCAATCATGGATATTGATCAAACATCAATACAAAGTATCAGAACAGATGGACACATAGGTATGAACTCGTGTGAACTCGTATAAATTAGAACTCAACTTTATCTGACATGATTTACACATACAAGCATAACAAATACAAAACATGCATATAGAGACATCACTGTTTCCTGAATACATTGTGAGCATTTACACATCTGGTACGACAATTTGGCTTTACAGTGCTGTCCTCCTAAAACATAAAGATGTGTGCTGTTCTTTATTACAGAAATATGATGCATTAGCGATATAGTGCCTTTACTGATTTAATAATTCTGTCAATTTTTGTATTGTTTTTCTTTTTTGATGTTTTTGAGTTGAAAAAGCTGCTGTAGGAATCAGTGTAGATGATCCTTCACATGGTCAGTCTTTCTACAAAGACTTGCCAACAGCTATTCATTTTCTGATTAACTAGTGTTTATTTATTTATTTATTTATTTATTATTAATTTGTTTGTGGAATAAACATTTTTCACTTTTTACACATATTTGGTTATTAGTTTTGTTAGAGATCGATCAGTGTAAAAAATTATTTACATCAGCAATTCAAATAGCACTGAATATGATATTGTCACATGGTTCAGTTCAACTTTTTCTATAGGTTGATTAAAAGCATTTAATATTAAACATTAATGAAATAATTTGAGAAACAAAGAACAAAGGACAAGGAAATCATTCCATAACAAATAAATGCTTTGAATCAGCCTCCATGTGACAATATCATAAGTAAAATAAGTAAAATATTACTGAAAAAAACTATTTTAATATTTTAAACTATTTTAAACTTTTTAATGGGTTTCTCCTTCTTTAAAAAACATTAAAAACATTCTACATAAAAACATTTTATCATTTTATATATATATTTTTTTGAACGTATCATTTATTTCAATTTTTTATCATTTTATGCCATAATGTGAAATGCATTTTAAAGCGGGGAAAAACATATCATTTCATTCCATTTAATCCAGAGTGCTGATATTCTGACCATGTTACACTAAACCAGTCACTTCCTACAGTAAGCAGCTCCAGGTTAATTGGATTGTAAAAGCTTTGAGAAGAGTCAGTCTACTTACTGTGCATTAACAGCAGGAGAAACACTGGCAGGAAAACTGCAATCTTCATATTATCCTGATTTAAATCTCTCTTTCCAGAAGACTGTTAGATCTTAGAGCTTAGCAATAGAACCAGAGTGTGTCCGAGAGTTTATAATGTTGTCCTTTCTCCAGACAGGTGTGTGTGTGTGTGCGTGTGTGTGTACACCAGACAAATCCTTCTAATCCAAGGCACGACTTTCTCACTTTCTCCTCTCTTCTGTCCCAGCGCTCCAAGACTCGAGTTCTTATGGCACACCAAAAGGGTCAACATTAAACCGTGTACTTATACTGTAAATGATGTGAGTTACTGTATATGGGACAGGATTATAAATTTCTACTTCTGGTGCTCCTTTAGTTTTGTTGTTGTTGTTTGTTTTGTTTATTTATGTATTATTTATGTTTATTAATCCTTCCTTGTTTTGGTTTGTATGTTGCTGTGTTGTGCAAAATAAAATTTAAATTAAATTAAATTAAAAACAACAACAACAACAAAAAAAACTTATAAATGACCTGTTAACCAAGTCCACAATTTACTGCAGAATGTGCTAACATGTAAGATATTTACATGTAGTGGAACCTTGGCATATAATGGCCCTCCAATTCCTACAGAATTTTTGCCTTAAGAATAAAAATTTAGCAAAAATGTTTTTTTAATGGGGATACAAACAAACAGGAAAACAAAACTTGTTTGTGTCGGTGAAAAGCCAAGCTAATCAAGTTTACACTCTCACTCATCGTCTATACCGCTTTATACTGTATTCATGGTCACGGGGGGTCTGGAGCCTATCCCAGGAGACTTACTGTAGGGCATGAGGTGGGGTACACCCTGGACAGGGTGCCAAATTCTTCACAGGGCACACACACTCATTCACACACTACGGGTAATTTTTGGGAACGTCAATTAACCTATACTGCATGTCTTTAGACTGAGGAGGAAACCCATCAAGCACGGGGAGAACATGCACACAGAGGCGAGAATCGAGCCTGGCCAGGGATCGAACCCAGGAGGTGCAAGGCGACAGTGCTAACCACTGTGCCAGCAAGTTTACAAATTTTTTTTTACATCTTTGCCAACTTTTGTGTTGCAAAACGCATTTTCCCATAGGAAATAATGTAAATCCAGATAATTCGTTCCAGCCACCTAAAAATATTAGCATTATAATATTATTATTTTCATCACTGCATATAAATTTTTGCATATAAAAACTATCAAAACATCAAGACACGTAGATAAAGGCATATAAAGATAATGAAATAAATAGACATTAAACCTCACTTGACTTTAATTTATGATTCCTCTTGGCAAAAGCCGGATGCAAATTTCTTGCAAAATTTCAGTTCTTAAGACCAAAATTCGTGTGGCAGGGCGTTCATATGCCAAGGTGTTATTTTTTTTTTTTGGAAAAATCATATTGCAAAATTACATTTTCCCCCCTAGGAGCTCAACTCCAGAGCAAATAAAATTCAGATGCCAAGGTTTCTATAGGGCTGGTCTTAATGTGTACAGATATGCTAAATGTGTACAGGGGATTGCTTTGTGATTTTTTTTTATCCTTTTGGTTTACCACAATCCTTCTGAGGAAGGAAGGAGTGAAGCCATAAGGAAGAGAGAGAACTTTCCATGAAACTTTGCCTTTGTATTCCCTTAAAACATCTGGAAGTCATATTTATTTTAAGAAACAATCATTTTATGTGTGTGTGTGTGTGTGTGTGTGTGTGTATGTGGGTGTATGTGTGTGTGTTATGTTATACATCACATCATCACACCCATGTGGTTCTCTTCCACCTGTTGCCAGTTGGTATCACACAATTGTATAGGATATCTTTCTATGCTGGAGTATGATTTCCTTTTTACTTTAAACCTGTTCCTGAGACCATAGAGATCTGAGATCAACCGTACTGAACAACTTTAGGATGAACTGGAAAGCCGACTGCACCCCAGACCTCCTCATCCAGCATCGGTATTTAAACTCACTAATGCTCGTGTAACTGAGTGTTCACTAATCTCAACATCCACATCCAATTTTAATAGAAAGTCTTTGCAGAAGAGTGAAGTATAACAGTGAAGTGGAAAATGACATTTTCAAGGAGAAAATAGGTACTTACACTTGTAGTGGATTATAAGCCTTTATTCATGCAAGATGAGAAGACTAACATATTAAGTCTGGTGTCTTTGTAACTGATGGCATGGTGAAGCACTGAGTCACCTACCATACCATCTCTACCATCTCAGTCCTGAGCTCAGGTTGTTGTCAGTGAAGAGTTTTACATGTTCTTTCTACGTTCCTTTGGATTGTCACCTGGTTCCCTCCAATTTTCAAAAAAAAAAAAAAAAAGCGGATGGACTTTCTTTGCTAAATTGCACCAAGTGAATAAGTGTGAACGTAGATGCAAGATGTCCTGAACCGGCCTCCGTTCACGGTGAATTCTCCTGCCTTGCACTCAATGTTCCTGAGATTGACAGCTCAACTAGAATACAGTTAAATGAATGAAAGGTCTTTCGATTGGACACCTGCATGTTTCACATACTGTATATAACAACCTTTATATGATGTTGGCAAGACCACCATTCCCCCCCTTTTTTTGCTGGAGGATGCAGGTTCTAAACACACTCACTCTGAGTATTCTTTATATAAAACATGGTATTGCAAGTCTATTAAGGGACGATGGAGAGTCCATCTAGGGACCATGGAGGCCAATGGTGACCACTGCATTTATTCCCACTTTTACCTCTGGTCAACATTCACACACTATGGGCTATTTGGGAACGTCAATTAACCTAATCTGCATGTCTTTGGACTGTGGGAGGAAACCGGAGTACGTAGAGGAAACCCACCAAGTACGGGAAGAACATGCAAACTCCATGCACACAAACCCTGCGGTGGGAAACGAACCCAGACCATGGAGGTGCAAGGCAACACTGGCCATTTCCATCAGATCTCACCACTTCACACCAATATTAAAGTGTAATTACAAATTACAAAGCATACATGTAAAACTACATCCCACATGACAGTGTGTTTTGAGTGGAAATTGGTAGCCCTTGGATGGATTCTCAGGAATTTGAAACACTCCAAATTTGTTATAAGTTGCCCTTGAACCACATTTAGCCAAATGTAACTACAAATGCCTGAGGAGGGAAACTGAAGTACTGCCAAGTGCATCAAGCCAGCCAAGTGGATTTTGTGTCTGTTTAGGCGACAATGATATGAAATACAAAACTGATCTTGATCAATAGTAAGTTGTTCATTTGTCCTACATGGGGCTGGAAATCTTGAGGGATTCATGTGTACATGAGGGTTTTCCTTAAGGAACTATTTACGTGTTAAGAACCTTTGCAATAAAGTTCCTTGATGCACTTATAAATCTTTTTCCAATAAAGCAATCTAAAGAACCTTTACATATTTCTCTTGACCCTGTGTATTAATGAATGTCTCCTGATCAGCCATAACGTGCCATAATTTCCACCTGTGTACCAATAATTAACTTTATAGTCGCTCTGATTAATTTGTAAATTTCCTCCACAGTGAAAGAATTTGCAACGTTATACGATGAAATGAAGCGTTTGACGTTAGACTGCCAGCTGTTGTTTTTACTCAAACTTTAGACCACAAGCGAGTGTGAAAAGTGATACTTTAGGCCTGCCCTGAAGAAAAACACGCTGCATGTTGCCGAGCCAGTAGAGATGTTTGACCCGCGGCCCATAAAGACCAACAGTGTTAATGCCTTCATGATGCCAACACATTCCCTGCATTAGTCTTTCCATCCAAATACCAAACAAATGTCAAGTTAATTATTGGTACACAGGCGGAAATTACGGCACGTTATGGCTGATCGGGAGACAAATTACTGTATGACAGGATTATACTGTATACTATGAAAATTAGCAGATAATTAGGTTGTAAATTCTGAGTGCTGGCAACCTTTGAACAATATTTCTAAATTGAGCTGTAACAAATGAGAGAATGGAGAAACGCCTACACAATACAAGCAGAATAGGAAAATAATAATCCAAAGAAAAACATAAACTTTCAGTTAAAGCATACTGAGATTTTTATACTCTTTAGAAAACTAGCCATACTGGTTTAAACCAGGATGGAACGGAATAATTGTGGAATCACAACTTGTCAACGGCACAGGCATTTAAATCCCGCCACCTGTCCCCGCACGACAGATGCACCAGTTGCCGAAAGCCTGATGGTCACACAACAAGGCCTTTGTCTCGGTTCAGCCGGAGTGCTGACCACCGACTTCGCCTGCATACACACACACTCTCACTTTTGCACACACGTGTCCATGTGACCAGACAAGGCCAGACATGCAATACAGTAACACACCCTACTTGTGCACATGCACACATGCAAACACACACTCCACATCATGAGACATTCCTCTAGAGCTTTAAAACCGAACAGATGCAGAGGTCATGTGACCTCACAAACTCACTGGGCAACAGATCTGTCTGTCGAAAAACAATGCCTAGATTTCTTGTTAATGGTAATTTGACATATATAATAAATCACACCAGCTCTTTTTAACATTATTTAATCTCCTCAACTTTAGCTCTTCATTACCAGACAGGAACTTTGGCACTTTGTCCTGCTTATTCAAAAATAACCCTATTATAATTCAAGTCTAGGGGCAGTAGCTGCGTTCTGTCAATATGGTCAACATATAATAGAACGTCCTTATTAAATGTTTTTTTCACTTAAAATCTATAAATCAAGCTCCAAGTTTGTTTGATTCATTATTTAAGGTATATAACTCATCACACAGCACAAGAACATTTAAGCAAACGGAAGTGCTTTTTACCCCCCCCCCCCCCCCTTTTTTTTTTTTTTATTGTTGGAAAGTTAAACTACATTGCACGGATTCAAGAGCTTCCCTTATTACCCTGCACATGCATCTATCTGGAATAGGGTTAATCTGGACTCATCAGACCTTTTTCCATTGCATCAAAGTCCAATCTGTATACTGCCTAAATTACTGAAACCTTTTTTTCTAATTAGTCTCACAAAAAAATGGTTTTCTTATGGCCACACAGCTGTTTAGTCCCAATCCTGTGATTGTGTGCCTATGGAAATGCTCTTACTTTCACTATTAAGCATGGGTATGGTTACTTACAGTAACCATCAGGCTTTTTCTTCTCTGAGGACTCGTGACTGCAGTTGCTCGATAGTTCAGGACTGGAATTCCTACAGTCTACCTGAGCCTCCAATAACAAACTGGAATCCATATTAACTTAAACACATCTCCTGTTATACTGAACTTCCAGTCTCACACAGTATGACTGCAGATCAATCCCTGCTATCCATTATCACCCAGATGAGTCTGGTTCCTCTCAAGGTTTCTTCCTATTACCATCTCAGGGAGTTTTTCCTCGTCACTGACGCCGTTGCCCTCGGCTTGCTCATCAGGGACTATCTTGTCATTCTGATTCATACACATTCACATTTCAAATAAACTTAATCCTTTTGATTGTGTAAAGCTGCTTTGCAACAATGTCAATTGTTAAAAGCGCTATACAAATAAAATTGTATTTAATTTAATATTGTGTTGAACAGTTCTTTACCCAGTTCCAGTCATTTAAAATCTTCAGTCGTTTTCGGTGCAGGCCAATAGCTAAACCCTTCTGAAATATCGACTATTTTGTGTATATACACAGCTTTTTCATTCAGTCACTTATCATTCTTATGTTTGACCATCTACAGCTCTCTAAATAGGTTTTCCTTGAGCTGACAGTCTCAGTCTTATTTATTATTCCCTGTGTCCCATTATGGTGACAGAACACTCCAAGGTCAGAGGTGACAATGTTGCCTGGTTCGGCTTGTCGATTTCCCTCAACCTCACCAGACCTCTTCTCCCTCTCTACATAATCCAACCTCTTAACCCTGAAATGAAGCAGGTAAAGATTTTCTGAAACTAAACTTCTTTTAGAGAGCGGTCAGACCTGAGGAGACTCAAACACTCAGAGAATCTTAAGCTCAAACATGAGTCTTGTGTGATGTCACATCTTGGGCAAATTTAGTTCTCAGATATGACTCATCCTTTCTATAGTCTCATAATTTAAATGTCTGACATGATTTAGCTTCAAGTAAATGTTTTTTCTTTTTTTTTCCCTCATCTTTTTTTTTTTAGTACAAGGAACCTGTTTGTTGTAACCTCGTGTTACAAATGCGAGGGATATGAGCTCACACTGGAAACCTCCTCTAACCTTCACAACAGCTGCTCACTGTATAGACACATGCTCTAGAGCCGCAGTGTATAGAGAAAAAATGACTGAGTTATCCTGATATTTCTGTCATTTGAATCATGCTGTAACTGGTGAGAATTTGTACAGACCTGTTAAACATGATCAAGCCCCATTTTCAGGCATTAAATACATTTGACAAACATTGAGGGGCAAAAGCCAGCAACCAATCAAGGAATCAACAAAACAAGACTCATGCTGAACAGGTAAAACAAAATTTTGACCTGTTGCTTTGTGGCAAAAAGATCCTACATCATAGATATTACATTATATACCAGTAAACTGATTTCAGGATCATGGGCTTCAAGGCCTGTGGGGACAAAAGACAAGCCTGTCTCTTCTGGACCCACAGAAATGGAGCACAAATTGCTGAAAGATAATGCTCACTATGATAGAAAGATATCAAAACACAGAGTGAACTACAGCCCCATTTAGGGCTTCACAGGGAGTTCAAAGGGTTTAAAGTTGTTGATCTGGCCTCCAAATTCCCCACATCTCAATCCAATCACACGCCCATGGGATGTCCTGGACAAACAAATCTGATCCATGGAGGCCCCACCCCAACTCGCAGTACTCGAAGGATCTGCCACTAACATCACGCCTCAAGGGGAACATACTGCAATTCTTAGGTGGTTTTAATGTTATGGTGTATAGCCTTTCAATAAATATGCAAAATGCCACTAGTGTGCGTTTTATTTAACAATATACAGAAACAGTATTTTATATGCATATGATTGGTTGCAGGTCAGTGTTGGGAAGATGGAGGAATGGTTTTTGCAGGTGGGGGCGTGGTCACGGGGTTACTGGCGGAAGATGAGGGAATCTCCACCTGTAAGAAAGAGAAGTTGACTGATGTTACACTCTATCCAACACATCGCAGTACAAGTGGAATGATCAAAAGGACCAGTTTAGTCAAGTCTTACCAATTTCTCAGCTCTTTTCCTCAGCTTCTTCCACACTGTGTGATGAGCCTGGAGGAAAAAATACAAATAGGAAGCAGCTCTGCTCAATCTAATTCTTTAAAAACTTTATAATAATGTTTAAAACACTGTTTAGGTGCTTATGTCCCATCCAGTAGTTTAAGAAGGCAAATACAAATGCTGTTTTCACAGATATACTGTAGGTTTGTAAAAAAAAAAAAATTATAACACTATAACAGAGGTGGGAAAACAGTTTTTATGATGTAATATATACTGTTACACTGTAGTATTTCAGTCTGATTGTTTAGTTAATAGTTTGTTTATAGATTGTTTAGTTTTTGTGCATAATGCATTCCTTAATACTGAATGCAATAGTATCTCATTTATTTTTCTGAAT
The DNA here is from genome assembly GCA_030068045.1 of Platyallabes tihoni. Taxonomy (NCBI): domain Eukaryota; kingdom Metazoa; phylum Chordata; class Actinopteri; order Siluriformes; family Clariidae; genus Platyallabes; species Platyallabes tihoni. The sequence goes on along the minus strand of JAQQZS010000010.1, from coordinate 15,242,230 downwards.
TCTGTTAATTTTTTACTTTTTTGTACATGTTCTTTACTCTTTCCCACACAAACATCTTGAGCGTTATTACCGTACCGTGAGGTTCAGGGGAAGTGAGAGTCCCTGTGCTCGGCGCTGTAAACCCCACTGTCCTTCTCCCAGTGTGTGTAGTGCTGTTACTTCATACTGAGAGCACAGACCTGTTCTGGCCACCAGGGGGCCCTCTGACAGACTTACATGCTCCCCACACCTGAAAAACAAAAACAAGGTTCTTACACATATCCTCCATATCTTGTGCTTCCATTAAATGCTTTTTTTATTTTCTCTGCATGTGTTTTCTCAAGATTTCTATTGATTTATGAACATAGATCCAGGATTGTCTAGTGGGTAATGTGTATTTGTGTAATTGTGTGTACTCACCTGTACAATGATACTGTGCCACTGGGGCAATGAGCAGCCATTTCTTCCACCTCCTCTTGTTTATATCTGCATGGTGAAAAATTGAAAGATGAAAGATTAAAAATATTATTGTTAAGCTTGTAACGATCAGCTTTGTTATGAAAACACCCTTCATTATTTGTGTATTTTTTGTAAATATTGTCTTTTTGTTGGTTTTGGTGCACCTTTTTGGTTAGTTTCTTTTGTATAATAAATACACTGTTGGTTTTTGCTAATTGTTCGTTGTGGTGTTCTTGCTCACAGGTTTTAAAGCATCGCAGGCGCTAAGATAAAGATCTCTCGTCTTTTTGTGTAACTCAGTTTATTTAAATATTCTGCTCGTTACAAGCTGTTATTAGGAAAAGTATGATGCATCATCATGAAGATAATTAAGATAACAATCTTGATGACCAACTTGTAACTATAGCTTAATGCCATGCCAAGTTACAAAATATCTAACTCCATTTATTTCTTTATATAACCCCCTGCTACACTAATGCACTTATCTCATTTATCTAATTCCATCAAGGTAGAAAGTTTTCTCAGTAACCATGAACGTACTGTCTGCTTTATGTCTGAAACACTGGCCTCCCAGGAACTCCTTTAACTTCCAGCCGAGTTCCTGCAACGTGCAAGTGGTGACAACGAATGATCGTGTGTACAGTTCCCTTAGACAGATGCAGCAAGTTGATGACAAGTTATCCATCGACTTTCAATTTTCAGGCATTCCACTCGCTGAATTTTTATAGAAACAACCGCAGTGGGCTCTGAACCACCTCGTCAGGGATCGTTATTTACAGACATACCGCCTTTGTGCTTGAACTCTTCTGTAAATGTTCATCGGTTTAATGGCTTCATTCACTAGAAATGTTATCGCAAGTCCTGGTTTGACTTTGAATGCACCTTGTATTATTACTACATACCTGCTTTTTTATTTTTTTATTTAACTGCTCTTCAGTCAGAAAGGAGGAGGTACCTGCTATGGGAGAAGATCTCCAATGCTACAGGGGGCGTCACCTCCAGAGGCTCCCAGGGTAAATCTTTAAGCATGAGCTGATGAGCTTCACGAGTTAATGAGCGCAGGCTTTCCTGTGGGGCGATCAAAAAAGGGGGCAAAAAAAAAAATCAGGTTTCATCATTAGCGCATAACAGCTACGTGGAAGGGATTTCCTAGTGCAGCTAAGGGAGTTTGCTAAGAATGATGTCATTCCCACTTGCATTGACCCTGTATGTATGTTTATATTAACAAAAGCCTTATCGCTTGAACTTGCCATCGAATGAAATGGCATTAAGCTAAACTGAATGACTTCATTACCTCAGATGGGATCCAGGAATCTAGCTGAGGATCCAACACCACGTCACAGCAGAAGGCACCAGAGGTCACTAAAGACAGCAAAACAGCAAAGAGAGCATTAGAGAGCATTTACATACTAGATTATAGTATGTTTCATTTGCCTATAACAAAGAAACATACAGTATTCTAAATAGCCTGATATAGATAGTGTACAATTATTGGCATCCATTAATTGGCACTAAATAAACACCTAATTATGACCCACTGGATCAAATATCCTTTAACGTTCATTCAACATATTGTGCATAATTACAAAAATAAAACATTTCCCGCTGGAGTTTTTTTTTCTTTTTCTAACCCATAGGCATTTGAGAGAATTTTACACGAATCATTTTAGCTCATCATTTTGAAGGGTGCCATTAATTCTAGAACTAACACAGAAGTTGGTGCAACTAACAAGAAACTAAAAGTCGGTCTATGTTTAAGTTATTTGTCGATAAGTTGTTGAAGCCCTTGTCTGTTGTGTGTTTTGTGTTTATGCCCCAGCCTTAGCGATGTACCAGGAACTTCAGGAATGTTCAGCAGCTCCACACTATACTCCTCCTTAAAGGCGTTGTCGAGCACTTGGCCCAGCAAGGCTGCACAGGAGCGCCAATACGCCTGAAACACAAAGACTATTGATAATGCAAAAAAAGATTGCTGCGTCTCAGTGATTCGTGGTTTAACATGTCAGTAGAGTTTTAGTACCTGGTTAACGAGCTGAGGATTGGCATCTTTGAATGTGAGCAGTGTGAGCGAGCAGGAGCGAGTGAGCGGACGATGCATGTGCCACGGCTCTCCGTCCACCAAGGCGAGAGCGGCACTCGTTACGTGCCACTCAGTCAAATCTGAATGGAGAGATGAAAGAAAAATGTAAAGAAATCACAAAACATCAAACACTCAATTGATTTAAAGTCTATATGTTTGTGGCATAATTTATTTCAGCGTTTTTTTTTCCTTGTCGTTATCATTAAAATGAACTTATTCCGACTCATCATATAGCTTTGTTTATAGATCGTAAACAAATCACAGAAATAGTGCATGGATTATTGTACAAAAAAAAAATAGACACTGCAGTGTACCAGATGCCAATATTTACAATTCTATAAAATATTTTCAGTGTGTAAGTGAAAGTATAAAATGTCTGGTATATTGTATGTGTGTGAGTATGGGGTGCAATGAGTCGGCCTCATTGGTATGAATCAATAAATCAAGTCTGGGAGCACGATGACAGAAAATGTCTGTCCAGTAAAACTGTCCCACTGGTGAATAATCCTACCTTCTGAAAATCCTCAACAAAACAGAGTTCACTCAGAGTTCATACAGTGGAAAACAGCTCTGAGACAGAAGTGTCCAGGATTCCCCTTGCGATTTAAAGGCACAGGGACAACATTTCACATACCAGTAAAACCTTTTAACTCAGCGAGTAACTTAGTTTGCAAGTTAGTTAGCGAGGTTTCTGCAATACGATCAGGGACAGGGGACAGTTTTAGTCAAGTGGATTGGTATGTTTTAATATCGTATATTCATGTGAAAGGCGTACAAGTCTCACTTAAAAACAAATCCGACTTACAAACGTGCTCCCAGAACGGAAGTCACTCGTAAGTACGGCTCAACCTGTACTTTGAACTTTGTTAACTATTGCTATCCTTTGAGTCTCTACGCAATCCCTATGATATTAGAGGACGGCAAATTTAAATGCATCACAGGTCACCAGGATGGCTAGGTCGTGATTTTTCCATTGGAACTTAAATTTTAATGTGCTTTTTTGTCCACAAAGTAGAAATTCTGTACAAACCTTAACCGAATACATTTAATCTGACTTTTTTGGGAAATCATGTCAGATATCACTGTGAAAGAATGTGGTAAAAAGGCCAAAAAAATTACAGAAAATCTAACTTTTATCATTTCATGAAATTTTCTGCACCGCTTGTTCAGGAAACCATGAATAGATTTCCCTGTAAACCTTGAAATCATATATCATACCTTCATATTATTTACTTGCCTAGTCTTGAAGTAAAGAAGCAACCACGTTAACAAACATGACTGCACAACCCTGTATATTCCAACAAATGTCTAAACACATTACAGCTAGCACTATTTAAAATAAAACAAGACAATGACATTTAAAACATGAAAGATGAAGAAACAATGCAACGTAAGACACTGTGAGTTCGAATCTTTATAATCCCTCACAATCATGTGGTCAGGAGTCAAGAGTGCTCAAGATAGTGCGCGAGAGAGATGGCATCAGTAATCATGGGCATCAGTAAGCTCATGTGTATGGAAGAGGGAAGATAGTGCTTTAGTACAAACGTGCAGCATGAGCAGAACATACAAATGTGCTCTGGTAGGAGATATGTGACTCAGATGAGGCTTGATTAGGGTTGTCTGATAGGGAAGATCAAGCTAGAGGGTTAGAATTGACACGTGTCTAAACAAATGTGAGGAAAAACCCTACGCTTCAGCTGAGAGACGATCATGTGCATTTGATGTACTGTACAATAAGATGAAATGCCTTACACCTGTGGATACACTTTTTTTTTTTTATCCATCAATGGCTGCAGGTTTCCATCCCAACCCAATACCTAATCGCCACTTATGGTTAACACTCATGTGAGGAGAATTTATTAAATAAGTAGAGTTATTTAACAAACATTATTGTCACTGTACAAAATCTGTGCAAAGTCATCAGTTCATTTTACTCACGTCTTGTACAGCTATATGGCGTGGACACACCCTTGTTCATCACCAGGATTGTTCCCTGCAGCCCTGGGGCTTCCATGTTCACCTCGATCTTCTCAACGCGAGGATACAGTGAGCGCTGACGAGCGTGCTCTTTGGAGAACAGGCTACTACGCCAAGTGCGCAGTTCAGAGGCAGAAAGACGCTCAGCTGCCACACTCGACGACAAACCTGGAACAAATCAAAATCCACACGCGTAAACTAATAATAATTACACAAAAGGATTCAAATAATACATGACATGTACGTGATTTAGTAAGAGACAGATAAAGCATATAAAAAAAACTATTGCGAAATATTATTTGCACTTTGCTGCTTACTGTATATCAATGTTTTCTGTTTGCATAATCAAACTACTGAAAAGGAAATAAAATGCAAGTATTCTGCAGTAATACAATGTTGTGTTTGAACCTTAAATCATTTTGTGATTCTTTATCATCACTATATGAGTATATCGAAATGAAGGCAATCCGTGCAGTTCATCTCAAATTATAACTTAAATTACAATTCTAGTGCAGGCTAAATAAGTCAAATTATGTAATCAATATTCTCTAATAATAATAATCATCATCATCATCATCATCATGATAAAAAGAAAGCTATAGACCTCAGTCTATTACATCATAAGTAATAAATACATAAATACTTATAAATACTGCAAAATGTAAACAATCTATACAACAGGGAATGAAATTTGTGTAAAAATACAGATTGTAGTTTCCTTGTCACTACCCGCTCAGAGTTGCTCATTAGCATTCTAAACCTACATTTGGATCTCACTCATACACTCATATTCTATACCGCTTTATCCATATTCAGGATCGCGTGGACCTTAGGGCACGAGGCAGGGTTGACCCTGGACAGGGTGCCAATCCATTGCAGGGCATGCACAAACACATACTCACACACCCATTCACACACTACGGGCAATTTGGGAACTGTGGGAGGAAACCATAGTACCCAGAGGTAACCCACCAAGCACGGGGAGAACATGCACACAGAGACAGGAATCGAGCCTGGCCGGGAATCGAACCCGGACCCTGGAGGTGCAAGGTGATAGTGTTAATATATGTATATATGTACACACACACACATCAGCCATAACATTACGACCACCTGGCACATATTGAGTAGGTCCCCCTTTGCCACTGTTTCAGTGATGCCCAGTGTTCTCTTATTCCTTTTCTATCACAACCTGCATTAACTTTTTCATCAATTTGATCAACACTAGCGCTTCTATTGGATCGGACTACACGGGCCAGCCTTCACTCCACATGTGCCTCAGTGAGCCTTGGCCACCCATGACCATGTCATCATTTCACCGGTCTTCCTTGCTTAGATCACATTTTGGTATGTCCTGACCACTGCAGACCAGGAACATCCCACAAGACCTGCAGTTTTGGACTTCTGAAACAGTCCTTCAGGAAAAACTTCAGGAAAAAAAAAGGTCCTACTCCATTTTAAACAAGTGATCATAATGTTGTGGCTGATCAGTGTGTGTGTATATAACAACAGCCCAACATCACAAAGCAGCTTAATTATATGTATATCTATTGTTAGAAGCAGTTTACTGAATTAAAGATTAGGTTTGTATTATTCAGGTTGGAGATGCTGTTAAACTACAGCCAAGGTCAGCAGCGTTATTACAGAAAGAGACAGACTTACGGCTCTGCACTATCTGACAAACTCTCCGACACGCCATGTTGTTCCTGCTTCAAACAAACACTGACTAAATAAAATAAAAATATTTATACAATCCTCTCTAAATAACTAAATCATTTACTGCGCACAGCACATTCCATGCTCTGTCACCCGCTGTGTGTTCATTATAACAAGTCCGGGTTCAAACTAAGAACCGAAACTTTTGTTCCGCTTCCAATATCTGTGTAACACCGTGTAATCACCCGTTCTTCTGAAGAAGGGAAATTATAAAATATTTATATATTTTTTGCTTAAAAGTAGTATAGAGCTTTGCATTCACAAAATAAAAGGAAATCAGAGCTATTTTGTCTTTTTGTCCATTCAACTAGGAACCTTTGTAGTAGTGATGGGAAGTTTGAATCATTTTAGTGACTCGGTTCTTTGAATCTCGTTCATCAAAACGATTTTTTTAGTCATTTAGTTCATTTCGTTTTTTTGATCAGAAATAAAATAAAATGTCGCATTTTCAATAAAAAAAAGACCCCCAATACGTCTACATACACAAATTTCGACTATAGTTCCAGTAATGAAAATATTACAATGCAGCTAAGAACATATTATAATAGGTATAGGGCAGTGGTGGCTCAGTCGGTTAAGGCTGTGGGTTACTGGGTTACTGATCAGAAGGTCGCCAAGTTGCCACTGTTGAGCCCTTGAGCAAGGCCCTTAACCCTATCTGCTCCAGGGGCCTGGCTGACCCTGCGCTCTGACCCCAGTTTCCTAATTGGGATATGCGAAGAAGACATTTCGCTGTGCTGTAAAAAG
>JAQQZS010000010.1:15188482-15210750 GCA_030068045.1 Platyallabes tihoni | reverse complement strand
TCGTATAAGCATTTCACTGCATATCGTACTGTGTATGACTGTGTATGTGACAAATAAAATTTGAATTTGAATTTGATGATAGTAACAAGCAGTTCACAGGTTTATATTAAACCTGATAGGTTATATTAAACCTAATATATACTAATATTTTGTAGTTTATTGTGAAAACTAATTCAAATGCTACACATCTGAATTTTACAATCTTAGGCTCATAATACAAATTATTAAACAAATAATAAAAACAAACAAAATCAAATTTATACAGTATGTGTTAATGCTGTTAAGCTTTCTATAATGAGATTTTTGTTTAACATTTATGGAAGGAGACTGCAGTGTCAACGTTGAGGATGTCAGAGGACTTTTTTTCATGCTTATTTTTTGTCTTAATACTGTATCAAGGGTGAGAAACAAAAAAACCCCCAATGTTTTAATGCTGTTACATTTGATGACAGAAGTTACCTTGCTGTGCAGATCTGCCACAACATTATAACTATAACCTGAAAATTTTATTATGTATTATTCTTTTCAATAAGGGGGAAATGTAGATGCTGAAAAAGTGTTATGGAATAAGAGGAATAAAACACTTCATTTTGCTATCATTCTTTATATCTTAATCATGTTTTTTCAGTCAAAACTTCTATTATTAGATAGAATAAGTTAAATTTAATAAAAAAAATTAAATATAAAACAGCATTGCCATAATAATTTATCACACAAGTAATAATAATACATTAAATAAAATCAACTGAAATATTTTAAAATGTTTAATACCATTTATTATTATTATTATTATTATTATTTTTTTTTTTTTTTAAATATTATTCAGTAATTGGTATTACATTTAAGATGCAGATTTTTTTTTTTCTTACAGTAGCTGTAGAGAGTATCATCAGACCTGAGAATTTTGTTTCTCATTGTCTGAGAGTCTTCAGGTGCCTTTTGGCAAACTCCAGGCGGGCTGCCATGAGTGAGTGGCTTCTGTTTGACCACTCTACCATATAGGCCTGATTGGTGGATTGCTGCAGAGATGGTTGTCCTTCTTGAAGGTTCTCCTCTCTCCACAGAGGACCTCTGGAGCTCTGACAGAGTGAACATCGGGTTCTTGGTCACCTCCCTGTCTAAGGCCCTTCTCACCCGATCGCTCAGTTTAGATGGCCGGCCAGCTCTAATCTAATCAAAATATTCAAATATTTAGTTTTGATTGTGAGTAAATTACTATTCATTGTTCAGAAGGTGATCATCCACTCCCTGCACAAGGAAGGTAAGCCACAAAAAGTCATTGCTGAAGTTTGAAGCCTGGCTGTTGAAAGATGAAAGTAAAATGCAAAATTCACTTTCATCTTTCAACAGCCTATTGACGTGTACAGCCTATTGATGTGTATTGAAGTTTGAAATTCAAGCTCTCAGAGACTGTAAGGGCACGGAAGATTGGAAAAGCACAAGTCAAGTGTGAAGTTTCCATAGTAAGTTATGATTTGGGGTGTCATGTCTACGGCTGGTGTTGTTCCACTGTATTTTATTAAGGCAAAAGTCAAAGCGGCCAAAGAGCACTTCATGATTTTGTGTAATGACAAGCTTTATGGAGACGCTGTTTACCTTTTCCAACAGGATTTAGCACCCGCCCACCGTGCCAAAAAACTACTGACTGGTTTGCTGACCGTGATATTACTGTGCTTGATTGGCTAGCCAATCAACCTGACCTGAACCTCAGAGACAATCTATGGGCCATTGTAAAGAGAAAGGCTGCTATTAAAGCAACCTGGTGCCACATTAACGCAGTAATTTGTGATAGAGTGCTGATAAAGTATTGATTGTATAAATAAACATATTTTCTCAGAATTTCTGTACTGTGAAAGAGGTTCACACATTTCACTTAACATGAAAGGGATCTAGAAAAGAATCTACAAAGAATTAGACTGTGCATGTATTTCAAAATACAGTGGATGGTCAGTGTAGATGCAGAATGTACAATATGTTTCTAAATGATTTTGTTGTGTATGAGTGTGAATTGAAATAATAATTGCCTTATTAAGTATCATTACACCAGTTATTATTAGAATATGCGCACAAATGATTTCATTGTGCTTGGTGGATTTCCTCCAGGTACTCTGGTTTCCACAACTTTTGACAACTGCACAACTGTTGTCTCCCAAAGCTATATTATCCCAAAATTATAATATTTTTTCCCTCTGCATTTCTTCACAGATTGTTTTCAGTACGTAAGCATATCGGCACAGCAGTATAGTGGTTTGCACAGTCTTGCAGATTGTAGATAGATTGGCACCCGATCCCCCACCTTAGAACTCATCTTGTTCCCTAGAATAGGTTCCAGACATCCCGTGACCTACAGAACAAGTGATGTAGAGAATGAAAGAGACATACATAGCTAAGAAAACAGTTGAATCGTTGTGAATACTCAACAGACTGGAAAGAAAGCTGAAAGAAATGTACAAAGATTGACTGTGGGATGTGGGTAGTAAACGTACAAATAGAGCAACTAGAGCAATCATTCTAAAATGTGCATAGTGAATATGATTACTTTCACTCTTTTTTTCGATGAAATTATAAACAGGATGCCACAACCCTTTATCTGGCACAGATATGCTGCTTGTTCAGGCAGATTCAGATTCTTTCTCTATGAGGTTCACTTCCTGGTTTAAAAAAAAAAAAATGATATCATCATTATTCAGCAGCGTGAAAATATAGAGTTGGTCTTGATGAAAAAGTGTAATTTTTCCCAATTTTCTTAACATTTCGTTATTTCCCTTGACGGACATCTTTCAATCACTGCAGGCACAGTCCGAAAAAAATTTCCAGAGTGTTATATGGAAGAGAAGGGGTGTCATCTTGAGCAATCAAGTTAATCTCAGCAGGATCGCAACGCCTGGCACAACTGTTGTCTCCCAAGGCTATATTATCACCCCAAAAAAATTAAAGAAAGAAATAAACAGTTGATAGGTATTTTGTATTTTGTTGTTAACTATTTTCCTGTTACAATTCAGCAGAGCTCATATGCAAAACATAAATATTGGCATGCTCATACAGTTTTTTAAATATTTATTCATGCAGTCATTTATTATTGAGATTGTTGAGATTTGAGATTTATTATTCATCTCAACAATAACCCTATTACTGTACATCCTTGTATTCTTTAAATAGTGCAATTTTTTCCCTTGGTTTAAAAAATATGTTTTTAACGATGCTTGTCCTGCATTTACGTCTGTTACTGTATGTCTAAAAGATCAGACAATTGCAGAAGGATCTTGGACTCCTCCTCCATGCAAAATATTTACTGTAAAACTCCTTTATATTCTTAGGGGTATACACATTGACTTACTTATTTAGTTTTCATTAAGGGTAACAAATCATAAAACAGAGGTTACTGCAGTTTCATAATTCTGAGCAGTTGTGTGCTCATTTGGAGGTACATTTGGTTCATCGTCTTGAAAACCACAAAGCATCAGAGATCCACCTCCATATATTATACAGTGATATTATCAGGCGCAATTCCCTGTTTTTGACATGTTTATATGCTCATGGTGTGGATAACCAAAAGGTTTGATTTTGCTCTCATCTAACCGTAACCCATAATGTCGACGTGTGTGTTAAAGTCATTTGTGGACAAAGTACATAAATCCTGTACTTGAGTAAAAGTAGATATCTCGCAAATTAAATATTCCTCAAGTAAAAGTAAAAGTCCTCCATTTACATTTCTACTTGTGGAAAAAGTACAAAAGTCAAAGTTACTAAAGTATAAAACGTACTGAGCTTGTATTATCTTACAGTAGCATTTAAGTCAAGCTGTTTTTGTCAAAACCACCACAGCTTTTGATTTCAATCTCCTGCTCTATGATTAAGCGTTTTATGAAACGAAGGCAAATCACGCAATTACATGTAATAGTCAGGTCCCTCTTCAAATACTACACACCATGGTTAATTAATGCAATGCCAAGCACAAATGTAGTGAAGTGGAAAGTACAGATATTTACTGTGCGGTGTAGTGGAGTAAAGGTAAAAAGTATCCAGTAATAAAACTATATTTAAAAAAAAGTTTGTAGTAGAGTAAAACAGCAAAAATAGACGAATGAAAGCATGTCATTTACTAACTGTAACCTTTGAGCACCAGTATATAATGGTTTACTGTATATGAACTATATATTTGTGCAACTAGAAAGATATTTAAATGTACATATGTCTGTCCCAGGAAAAGACATGGTTAAAGGCAAAAATATTTTTTTTGTTAGCTTTTTTCCACAAAAATAATTTTTTCAGACTTTGCAGTTATTGGAAATTTACCATGATAGTGACTTTTTTTTTATTTTATTTTTTTTTTATCACAAATAGTATATCTTTAAGTTCTTTTTTGCTTGACATTCTCCTCAAATTTTTTGCAAGAATACATTTTGAGTCACTATATTATATTGTGTTGAAATGAACCATCCCTACCACTTGGGTTAATGTGTAATGTGTGGGTTAAGGTATGTCACTTCTTAAAAAAAAAAAAAAAAAAAACCCCACTAGATTTCACTGTCTTTAAATAGCATGGCATTTAGTTGCTTCTTAGCATAACCACAACAAATTAAAGTGAATCTAATCCACAAAAAAATTCCACACATAGAGTTAGCATTTTATGCGACTTTTTGTATTTTTAAACACATTGATACTTTTACCATGAAGCAACATGTCAACCATTTGGAAGAGGAATACAGTATACTGGGGACTGGTACAAATGATTACCTATTAAAATGATTAAAGTAGAAAATTATTATATTATGAATTGATTGATTGATCTATTAATATATTAATCAAAATCACATTATTGCCATAATTTAAAAATGTATAAATTTTTTTCACTGCCTTTTTCTTATTGAGGATGTTGAAGCAGTTTAAAAGTGGCTCCAACGAGTATTATTTTGACATAATCTTTTCTTCAAAATAAAATTTAAAATTTAAATGATGCTGTGTATTGTTTACTCAATCATTCAGATGAACGATATTGATAAAATAATAATTTGATAGCACTGTATTAAACATACAAAATACATCTCATCGAAATGACAGCTTGTAACTGGAAAGACAGTAGAGTGCTTTTCGAAAAGTAATGTATTATACCGCAGCTATTGATGGAAAGGTTGATATATAACAGAAGTGAGACCTATTGGAAGTGAGACCTATTGGATGGATATATATATATATATATATATATATATATATGTCTCACTTCTGTTGTGTTTTAAAATCAAGCACTATTTCCTCAAACTAGCATTAGAATAGACACTATGTAATAAATGAAACCACAAAGGAACATTTTGAGCGGTTTGAGCAGAGAAACCCTCAGACGTTCATGAACGGCCACCTACTGTACGGCTATCAGGATCTGTGTTGCAATCAGATTGTCGCAATATTTCAAGAGGAAGGAGCACGCGTACGTGAGCGTGGAGAATTTCTCTAACCCGCCTCTACTTATTTCGATGATAGTACTGCTGCAAACACTCCCTCTACTTATTTCATACACCAGCTCTTGCCTTCCTCCCAACCCAACGTCAGGGGTTATATGTTGTGGAGTATTCTCTCTCCTGCCTCAGGCTCATGTAACATCACTGTCAGCAGGTAAACATCTGCAATAACAGGTAAGCATTAAATTTTAGACTTTGCATTTTGTTTAGAAAAACACTAAATGTTCTTAAGGTGAGCCTGAAGAAAGTGTGAGTCTATTTAATCTGTGTTTAAGGTGTGTTCTTGAAGTGTGCATGTGCTTTGGATGGGTGTAGACAGGCTCTCAATAGCATGTCCTTTACACTGGAACTCGTTCTAGCCTGAGGTGGAAAAGGTTGGCATTCCTTTCAATCACACACAGGAGCACACACACGCACGCACACGCACACACATGCAAAAGTCACTTTAGCTACAAATAACTTAAGGCGTGTTTTTGTGTGTAAGTAATAAAACATCAAGCTCTAATACAATAACTATTAAATAAATAAAAAAATCATTAAATAAAAAAGAGCAGGTAAATTTGAGAACCTTGCCCTGGAAAGCTGCTGTTTATAGTATAGACAGGATGGGTTTTACAACAATACCGACTTCTGCTCATCCCAAAACAACTGTTTTTGTCACGTTAGGAATCATCTCTATAAAAAGATTTAAAAAAAAAAAAAAAAACATTGCCAGGATTTAAATGCCTTTTTTTATTACAGATTAATATGTTCTTAATAACAATTATGCATTTAATATCAGATTTTATTGTTTAAAATAAAACATATATCTACATCCTGTATTCTTAAAAAAAAAAAAAAACTGCATTTTCTACCGTCCATTTACTGACACCTTTAAAAATAAATAAATACACTGAATTGCATCGTCCCCAAGTCCACAATTCTTGCCTTTAACCAAAACTAAGCTGCTTCAAATTGCATGTCCGTTATCTTTTTAAATCTAAGCACCGAATAATTGATCAATTAACAGGAACTGGACCTACAATAATACTCACACACATTGAGGAACATGGTGAGGAACCCAGTTGTGCAATTGCACTTCCTTAGAACAAGCTGTCTACAGTTGCATGAAGTAAGCAAAAACATGCAGGGAATGAATTACACCACATCACTATAATGATAAGCATGGCACGAGAGACTAAAATGTCAAACATCAGATTTGCCTATGATGATCATTAACAGAAGATGTGTTGTACAAAACATGCTGTGCACGAGCTTCCTCTTGGTATGAACAATTTTTCCTGAGTATTTTAATACTGCTTTGTTTTAATGCCCTAATTATCTGTTAACAAAGAGAGATTGTTACACTGCCATCCGGCAATGCTCCAATCATGAGCACGGGTTTAGTCATACTGGGGTATAAGGAATGGAAATAGCTGGGGTTTTTTTCTTCTTCTTTTCCTTTGCACCTCTACACATCAAATATATTCTGTTTCAATTATGGAAACAATATTTGACCTAAACAGTGTTTCAGCAGTTTGTGTAATAGCATGAAAAAAAACAATTATTTTCATTATCATCTTTCCACAGGAATCCAATGGACGCATCAAGTGTGGTGCAGATTGTAGCGACAGTGTTGATCTTTGTGATAGGTGTAACTCTGAACGGCCTGGTAGTTTGGGTGTTGGGATTCCGAGGGTGGCGGAGGAGTGGCTCCATAGGAGGTGAAACAAAGGGTGCTGGAAGCTTCCGGATATACGTTGTGAACCTGGCACTGGCTGACCTGATGTTAATTCTGCGCACTCCTGTCATGATAGGCTATCTAGCACACAATTTCACCTGGCCCTTTGGAAAGCCAGTGTGCCAGCTGATCATGTTCCTGCGCTGCCTAGGATTATATGCAGGGGCCTTTTTGCTGAGCGCCATCGCACTGGAGCGATGCTTATGCATATTACGGCCTGTCTGGGCTCGAATGAGACGCCCACGCTGGGTGGTGCCACTCGTCTGCCTCCTGCTGTGGGCACTGGCTTCTGCCCTCTCAGTGCCCTACATTACAGCTGCTGGACTCAAAGATTACAACAACCGTACCCAGTGCTTGGAAAATGTTAATCAAACTGGACGGACCATGCTGCTCGCGGTGGAGTCTGTGGCAGGTTTCCTGCTTCCGCTGGTCATTTTCTTATCCTGCAATGTGGCTGTAATAGTTACAGCGAAGAGGGCTGAGAATGTGTCCACCACCCCTGTCTCCTCGCCTACTTCCCCTACTGGAACTGTTTATACATCACAGAGGATGAGCCGCCTCTACCGAATCCTCTTCTTCACCATGCTCCTGTTCCTCACTTGCTGGGTGCCGTACTTCACCTGCCGCTTCCTCAAAGCACTGGCTAGTGGACGGGCTGACTGGAAAGACCTTTATGAAGGAGCAGGACGGGGCATATATGTGGCACTGTTCCTGGTGTACCTGAAGAGCGCGCTCAACCCAATTTTATATGTGTTCGCTGCCCGAGGACTGAGCCGCACCGTCCGTGCCTCACTGCTCTCGACAATTGTGCGAGTCTTTAACGAGGATGTGTCCGAGTCCCTGCGCAGGAAGTCCTTACGGAGAAAAGACTCACAGATTTAAAGTAGAATCTGTCTGTGGATTATTGCTCAACAATTAATATTACAAAATTTGGTTGCACTCTTGAGAAAGATGTGGTCAGAACTAAGGGAAGTGAAATAAAGCCCTGACAGGATGTTTATCTGACCATCTGAAGATGTAAGGGACAAAGCTTCTGCACCTCAAATACAACCAGGAAGAAGATGCGGAATAAATGGTGAACTATTAAGAGTTCCTTGACCTTGTTCAAGTTTGAGAGTAATTCTTCAGAGCTTATTGTTAATTATTAAGAGATATTCAATGCAATTTGTGACTTAATGGGAAAAGTCAACTCAAGATGTACTACTGCAATACCGATTGCAGAGAATGTATAAATTTATCCATGTGTTTTTAGCTCATGAAAGAAAAAAAAAGTATTTAATTTTCTTGCTCAACATTTTTAAGTGACATCCAGAGTCACATCAATAGAAACCCCATGGAAAACTAGCACAGAAATCTGAAATATCAGGAAAGGTACTGTAGCATGAATCGAGCTGCATCAGAATACTTAGACAGAGATGTGGCAAGGGCTATATCCTGCGAGATTTGTCTTTTTTATGTGACAGACTATTTCACAGCTGGCATGATTACTCAAACAGAGCAAAACACATGTTTAGCAAACTCATACTAGTCCAACAAATAAAGGTCTTGCACATGTATAATTATTGACAATAACTCATTTAATTTACATTTCAATCAGGAAAATCAGATCTGTATGCTTTCATGTATTTATACAAAAGCTGATCAATTGTATGATCAGTTACACTGGACTTTGTAAGTGTGAAAATTCTGGAAATACAGTTCCATATAAAAGATATATAATTGTTGTTAGATCTTTTTGTCTTTTTTTTTTTTTTACTTGCATGTGTTGTAACAGTGACTTTGAAGTTAATACTATTTGATTTTTATTAAAAATCAGTATTATTAATTAAACAGTATGGTAATCATCTTATTTTAATAAACCCAGACAGAGAAAGAGCCAATAATATTTGTCAGGAAATATTTACCCTTCAATTAACAAAAGTTTTATCAATTACAAGGACAAAGAAATAATAATAAAAGAAAAAAACATGATCCAGTTGTGACAGGGTGAGTCACAGGTCATCCATCTGCTTATGAGCCAACTCCAAAAAGGCTTTAACATTCCCGGTTAGTTGTCTTTTCTGAAGAGCCTTCATGACAGCTTTGGGATCAGGCACTACTTTCATGATCTTCTCCTAATGAAACAATTCAGATGTTAGTTGCAAAATGACGATATTTTCTAACAAGTTGATGAGCAACACAGTTCAATCCTAGCAGTGGTTATGTAAAAGAACTTGAACTGTAATAAAAAAAAATCTAATTGATCTATTGATTTATCATCAAAAGAATATACTGAACAGGCTATAATGCAGAAGTCAATTATTTTGAAAGAGTTGCATCAATACTTTGGCTAATTCTATGCAACATAGGAAAAAGGAAACAGTTCACTCTCGGCAGATTTACACTTAAATGAAACGGCATGAAAAGTGTTTAGCGATGTATAAAACATTCAGTCATTCATTCATTCATCTTATCTACCGCTCATGGAAGATGAACAGGGTTGTGAGAGCCTGGAGCCTATCCCAGGAGACTTGGGGCATGAGCCAGTGTGGACTGTCAATCCATCGCAAGGTGCACACACACACTCAATTTGGGAACGCCAATTAGCTTAAAATCTGCATGGACTGTGGGATGAAAACCGGAGTACCCAAAGCAAACCCACCAAGCCCAGGAAGAACATGCAAACTCTACACACACAGACCCGAGGTGGGAATCGAACCTGGACTCTGGGGGTGCAAGGCGTCAGTGCTAACCAATAAGCCACCAGGTCTTTATATAAAAATTCACAATTATTATTTCCTTGCTCACCAACATCAAGAGCTTCAAGCCTTCAAGAAATATTTGTATTTCTTAAATTAACTCATGCGGATAAATTATTCCAATGTTTTGCAGCAGGATATAATCATAATCATTCCTACAACAAACCAAATGTAGGGAACTTTGCTTAGTTTAATTCTGCAAAAATATATATATTTTTACATTACAAAGCTGTTCCTAAAGTTGCATGGATCACTGCAACAATCTTGTGCAGATATACTTTATATAAGGATATTAAAAATAAAATGATAAAATAATTTTGTTATATATTGAAATTAACAGGTCAGACCAACAGATAAAAACAGATCCAACAGAACTCATGGATATACAATTCAGCAACAGACATCTGTGTGGTTTCAAAAGATCATGACTTTCTTCAACAATGCAAACCCACAACCACACAATTCAACTAGAAAGTTTAACAAGATTCACACCTCGGGTCTGTGTGCATGGAGTTAGCTGGTCTGCTGCACAGCAAATGGGGAAAATGTGCTGATGAAACTTTTATGTTTCCGTACTTTCAGAACCTGTTTATTGTGGTCAAAATGGTATTGGGTCTGGAGACTGGCCCAAGGGCACGTGAAGAATAGGATGCCAGTCCAAAAATGCCAAAGCATTTTTTTTTCTCACTGTAAGGGTTATATTAAAATCTATAAAATGGTCATGATTGACTAAAGACTAAGACTAAAGGAATTTCATCAATTCAACAAATCTGTTGTCAGTGAAGCCTGCAAGTGTTCTCACTAGTGTACACTACCCACTCTTTAGCAGGCAGTAACAAATTGTACAGAAAAATCATTTCCAGGAAGAAAATACAGATAATTCATTAACAGATAATTCAATTATTTCAAGAGTTTGGTCACTGAGATCCAACAGTACAACACTTTATTCAGTCCCTGTACTCAAAAATATACTTAAAAACATTCATTTATTGTTCGAATATAATACTTTTAAACTACAGTCTCACTTGAAAATAGAAAGCATTCTCTTTTATGATCAATCAGCAAAACTGCTTAGATGTTGTGGTTTTTGCAATCGCTAAAGGAGAAGTGTTGAAGCACCAGACTGACAGCTATCTATGCCAACCAAGCAAAATAAAACGAGAAAAATGGTTGCTCAATATGCTTGGTCATTTTCAGTCAGATAATTTCTAGATGACTAGGACACTATAAGACATTGTTTATTATAAAGACGATTATCATTTAGAACCAAAAGCATACAAAGCTCCTGCATAGTAGTCGTTAATAACTGTGAATTATTTCTCTGTACCTGTAATGTCGGTTCATCTTGAGGATAAAGTGGTAAAGCAGGAAGGTGCAGAACTTCTTGTTCAGTCAGCTGAATAAACTACAGAAAGACATTTGTATTGATGCATGTTGCTGATAGACAAATGAACCATGAAACAATATACGATTGTTACCTCCATCATGTAATAAGGGTGTTCGTTGCTATAATTGTTTTCAGACCTTGCTACTGAAAGCTGAACCCTTAGGGAGAAGTGAACTGGAGCTGATTTGAGTTGTGGCAAAGCAACCTTTTTATTTTTCAGGATACATACAAATCTTTAAATTTCTCATTTCTCACTGATTCGCACCGCTATTAGAGACAAAACACCAGTTAGAAAACTGTCAAATTATAGCTTTTATCATGTCTGGAATGTTTCATAGGCATTAAAGGGGGATTACAGGTATCTCCTTTAGCTGAGGTTTGTAATTAAGGCATGTCATGGCACCACCAACCGAGCTAAAAGTGTTATTTAATTCATTCTATAGTACGAGTCACCAACAGGACTGCAACATAAATACACAATTCAGTCAGCTATACTGTACTTTGACTTATGGAGTATTCAAATATTAAGTCAAATCATTAATATGTGCTGTAAGATTTTAAAATGAATTACTTCCCTCTGATATGAAACAACATCAAACATAACACAACTTTGCTTTATAGTTAAAGACGTTCTAAAGGAAACCCTCTCTGACAAGAACAAACTGTTGTAGGTTGTTACAGAGAACCTTTATAGATTTCCCGAGGATTAAAGTTTTAAAAAGATATCTTTACAAAAGACTTTCTGATAGTAAAACCAAGATCCGGTGTGAAATTCTAAAACTCTAAAAACATATAATATTTGGCAGAAAGTTTTAAACATAATACCTTGAATTGAATCACAGATTTAAGAAGGGTCTAAGGAAAATTAATACTCATATTGATTTTGTATAATGAATTGTTCAACTGTAGCAAACAAGACTGTGGATTTCTTTCATGAGCAAATTTTAGACTTTCAATGCTTGGACATTTTCAATCAATTCATTTATCTTTTCGTGTAGGCCGACCTGAACAGAGCAGCAGCCTCTAAAGGTCCAACTGACTCACCTGCGAGAAAACCGTTGTTGCCTAAACTATGCCTGTTGTTGCAGGGTGTTTAAGGCGATGTCCTAATCAGCAAGTTTTATTATTACTCATAATATTTTTTTTAAGAAGCTTATTAGAAGCTGGAGGCTTTTTTGAAAACAAACATTCCCCCACGCCCAAACGAGAATCCCTGTTACGTGGCTACACTACAGGTAATTAAGCAACCTTATTAGTGCTGCAAAATCAATCACATAAAAATGGCCATATGAACCAGTGCAATTATTCAATCGCATTTATTACAGGTAATATACTCAGAGTCAGAAAGTTAAGCAGAGCCTGTCAGTAAATTAAGCATTAGCATTATTTATCATTTTGAGGTGATAAGTATTGGCAAACATGCTCTTAATGAGATAATTTGTCCAATTACTTCTTGATAGGCCTGAATAAATATGTTTGAATCACAGTTTAAATCACAATCGCAATATGTGCCAAAAATAATAACAATGCATTTTTTTTTGGTTTTGTTTTCTATCGAATCGTGCAGCTCTAAATCTTCTCTCACTGACGATGCTTATCTCAAGTCATGATGGACAAGTTTAAAATTTTTCGTCAATATTAAGCTTTACACAGAAGTAGCAAACAACCTTGATAAAATGCTTTGGTTGTACAGTACCTCAGCCTTTAGTACATACCTTCTGCGCATTCAACTTCTCTTCCTCCAAACGGTCCCTCATGATCCTGCACTCGTTCTCCAAACTGTCCATCTTTCCCTGCAGCTGCTCCAGTTGGCTAACCACCGCCTGGCTGCTCTCCTGTAACCAAAAACATACAACAATTTCACATAGTGAATATCCGGGTGATGTTTGAAGCGAGCTAAGCCAATGAATCAGTGAGTCAGTGTGCACTGCAGACTTGGATTCTTCTTCTTGGCTCACAGCAAAAAACAAAAACACAAGGCAGTCTTCCACAATTGTGGGCCATCCGTCTCAATTTCTGGAAAAAGAAAGGACGATCCTAGCCTCGGATAATAGAGACAGCTGTTCTCTGAGGACTTGTGACTGCAGCCGCTCAATAGTTCAGGATTGGTGTTTCCAATTGGACTGGAAACACCTCTGCTGTCACACAGAACTTCTAGCCTCCTGTAACACACAGCATGACTGTACAACAATTCCTGCTATCCGTTATCACACAGATGAGGATGGGCTCACTGTTGAGTCTGGTTGCTCTCAAGGTTTCTTCCTATTGACGTCTCAGGGAGTTTTTCCTTTCCACCATCGCCTTCAGCTCGCTCATCAGGGACAATCTGATCTTTTATTTTTTTCATACACATTTCCATAATTTTTCCTTTGATTGTGTGAAGCTGCTTTGTCAATTGTTAAAAGTGCTATAGAAATAAAAGTGAATTGACTTGAGGTGCTTTTCTGCACAGTTGCAAATAGTAATTTTAACAACGTGATTATGTCACGTTATAAGCGGTTTGTACTTGTAAATTCAAGAGATTGCCATATACAGTATATACGTACTTACTGTTATACATAAAACATTTACACGTATAAAATACTAGACTTTTGCTCTACTCTCTCTAAAACCGATTATAGAGAACTGCTCTGGAACTTAATTTCCTTTGAAATGCACTTTCTTCAGAATCTTTGCAAAGACAACAATGTTCGACAATGTTGGTAATTTCTGAGAAAACAATTTCTGAGAAGACACTTTCTTTATAGAACGTTTAATTTTAAAGCCCCATCAGCTGTTTAGAATTATCTTATTTCAACAAATGCTAAAAATTTACAAAACGTTACAGTACACGACACTCCTTTCCATGCTTGTCAATAATGTAATAACTGTGACTCAGACTTTGTGGCTTAGGTGCTGGATGGATGTCATTCGCACCGCTTGGGTAAGCCGGCAACAGATGCGTTTGGAATAAACAGAGAAAAGGCTGCAGACTTTTTTTTTGTCAATTCTTTGACATCCATTCTATTCCGTTCAAGCTGTGTTGTTTACATTTTGCTTGCAATAGTCACATAATTTTGTTGACGACAGTTCAGGCAAAGTTTGAAATATATGAGGAGGAGGAGGAGATTGTGGAGGAAAAGTATTTAATAATCATCAGTAGGAACAGGAGCCGTCGGCTCGCTCATCAGGGATCGTTTTTTTTTTTCCACACACATTTCCATAATTTTCCTTTGATTATGTAAAGCTGCTTTGCGACAAAGGTCTATTGTTAAAACGCTATAAAAATAAAATTTTATTGAATTGACTTAAGGTGTTTTGAGGTGCTTTTCTGCTCACCACAGTTGCAAACAGTAATGGCTAAGTAGTGGTTACCATTTGGAACTGGCTAACCACCAGCACCATGACCTGAAGTTTGACCTCTGAGGGTTGCACAAGCCAGTGAACTGACAGTGTTGGTCCCAAGACGTGATGAATAGGCAGGGATGTGTCAGGAAGCCCCAAGAACAAGAGCATGCAAATACCACACACAAAGATCAGAGATGAGATTCGAACTCTAACCCATTTAGGATTTTTAACCTCTCTAATGAGACATGTAATTTCTTTTCCTAAAGAACTGAAGTTCTATAGGATCTACAATTTGTTTGTTCGGAATTCTATAGAACATGTTTGCAGGGTGTAATATACCATATATATATATATATATATATATACACACACACACATATACACACAGTGGAACCTTGGATTACGAGCATAATTCGTTCCGGAAGCGGGCTCGTATTTCAAAACCAAATTTTATTTTCCCATAAGAAATAATGGAAACTCAAATTATTTGTTCCACAGCCCCAAAAAAATAAATACATAAAAATAACTAATACAAAATATAAAGTAAAAATAAAACAAATTAACCTGCACTTTACCTTTAAAAAAATTTATCCTGACAGATAAGTGTTTCCCTTTGTGCACGCAGGTGCTGTGTGTGTGTGTGTGTGTGTGTGTGTAGGTGTGTTTGTGTGTGTGTGTGTGTGTGTGTGTGAAGCTAAAGTAAGCTCCTCTCTCCCGCTCCTCGTCTAACAGTTACCCTTCCTCCATTCTTTTCACACACGCGCGCACACAAACACACGCACACGACGGAAACACTCTTTTATCGGAAAAATAAACAAGAAATCTCTATAATGACACTCAATTGAGTGACACACTAACGGAATCACTGCTGTAAAGTAAAAATAAAACAAATTAACCTGCACTTTACCTTTGAAAAGATGTCTGTGTGTCTATGAAGGCAAAAGTAGGAGGGGTCTGTGTGTGTGTGGCATGGTGTCCAATGACACGCGCGCACACAGACAAAAAGTGTAGGCTGAGTCTTGAGCAGAGAGAGAAAATGGATTTTTAACCTCTCTAATGAGACTTGCTTTTGCTTTAAATGTGCGCTGTACACACACACGCATACAGACACAAATAAAATATGTTTTACGCGCAAACACATGGTCACAGTGTTATAGTAAACAGTTCACGCGTGCACGGATGTTGATTATACCAGTAAGAGACGCGCACTAAGACCCGGCTGCAACCAAGTGAAAATTTATTAAAAATCTTTGCTCGTCTTGCGGAATACTTGCGAACCGCGTTACTCGGAATCCGAGGTTTCACTGTATAAACTACCCAGAAAGCATATGGTCATGTCAAAAACCGTAAGTGGGTTTTACAATCCGTCTTTGTTCCTGAAAAACGCATTGAGTTATATGACCAGAGTTGAGCTTTCTGATGACCAAAATGAGGAAGAGGTTTTCACGATGGCTGAGCAACTATAAATCCAGGAAAAGGTTCTGAGAGGTCCTGCGTCTTCAACATGTAGAGCACGATTGTTTCACTGAGCCAACAGTGGCAGCAGACATCATACATGTATGTATATGTATCGTCATACGACCATCGCATATTACAGAAAATATAGAAAATGCTTCAGATGGTAGGAGACATTGTGTACTTAGCAAGCAAAGTAAGAATTACACCAAGACAACGCATAAGCACAGGTATTTTTGATATTGTCATTTGTATAATAGCAGACTGGCTTTGTTTCACCCAAATAACAGGACCTTAAAGACAGCGAAGCTCAGTGATATGTTCACAAAATACAGAGGGCTGTTAGAAGGAGAAATTAGACACTGCAATTTTTTTTTTTATATATAATTTTTGTTTGATCTCTAGCTTGTTCTCTTGCTGCACTTAAAAGATCATGCTTTTTTACAAATTATTTGTATTTGAAAATTTTTATACTATGTATCTGAACATTCGTCGGGCTGCCGAGTAAGGCAGGCTATTTGTGATAAACTGGTATTTAAATGATGCAAGGTGAAATAAACATTTAATCTTAATCAAGGTAACATTTCAGCTTCTGAAAAATAACTCCTCAAATTAATAAACGCACATATACAGACATATAGTAAGCACACTGTGAGAAGTAACTACAATTTTCAGCCGAAAGCAGAAGATGGAAGATTCTCTGAAAGTCTTTGTGGTTCTGGTTTATGCTTCCACAACCACAGCTCATCTTTTCAGTCAAGTGAAAACAGAAACCTAAAGCGCATATTCAGGCAATGCCTATTTGTTGCTGAATTGAAAATCTAACTCATTAAAATCTTGTGAATACAGATAACTCTTTCAAATGTTGGATGCATATGGAGATAAAAGTGCTACATCACAATAAGCAATATGAAAATGGTAATAATTTTTTTGAAGATTCAGGCATCTCTACTAGTGATGGGTGAACAAATCTTTTATGTGAGTCAGAAGAATGAGTCGTCTCGGAGAGTTATTCGTCCATTTTCTACTGGGTGCGCATGCACAAATCATCGCAAAACCCCCGGTTATGTACAGGAAACAGAATTGAGCGATTCGGTCTCAATGACTCTTCTAGTCCGAGTCATTCGTTCTTTTGTCACGTGACTCCCATAGACGTTATGCGGTGCAATAGATTCAAAAGAACGAACGACTTGAGATATGAGAGATGAGCTGCTCATTCAGTTTAGCATAATATGTTCTTAGCTGCATTGTAATATTTTAATTACTGGAACTATAGCCAAAATTTGTGTATGTAGACGTATTGGGGGTCTTTTTTTATTGAAAATGGAACATTTTCTTTTATTTCTGATCAAACGATCGAACGAAATGAAGTAAATGACTCAAAAAAAGATTCGTTCATTTTGATGAACGAGATTCAAAGAACCGAGTCACTAAAATGATTCAAACTTCCCATCACTAATCTCTACAAAAAAAAAAGACGAGATTAAAATGAGATAAATAAAAACTAATAAATCTTTATTTTTGTCAACATATGATTTCCGTCACAATCCACTGCAATACGGTGTTCATTCATAATGTCATGAGCGGTAGTGTTTCCCGTGTGTATATATGAATCGAGATCGTGATTTATTTTTTTTCCCCAATTAATTGTGCAGTGGATTCACACTGCAAATAGATGCATATAGAAGAATGGAGTGGAAAAATAAACCTAGACTTTATGATAAAAAAACCCTCCTTCCAGTTTGCAATATCACAGAATATTTCTTACACTTTTACCTCTAATGCCTCGAGTTTATTTTTGCCTTGTTTAACCTTCTGGGACTCTGTGTGAAACTGCTGGGAACCATGCATCGTGCTTCCCTGTTTCTGAAGCGGCACAGGAAGTTGAGAACATTTGGCAAGGAACCTAAAAAGTCAAAGCATTTCAACAAAAAAAAAATTTAATGACAGAACATCTTTAAAATATATCAGAGTATATATAGTTTTGTACATGTCTTACCGGTCTTTCAGTGCGTTAAGGTGCTTCTGTGACTCCGTTTTTTCTTTTTTTTTCAATGCGAGAACAGATCTACAGTATCAAAAACCAAAGAAAAAAAAAGAGAGACTCAAATACTTGCAAAATAATAACACTAAGAATTTATTTATGTAAATATCACCAGGGTGCTCACAGTATTGACAAACTCAGCATGTTGTCGAGGACCATGATGGAGGACTTGGTCAATGGTTTCCATTTCTCTTGGCCTTTCACCTTTCTCTGCTCTGCGGGGGCTGAGTCATAAGAGGAATGTAAGAAAACAAGGTAACAAAACAAAGAGCTGTCAGACAGAAGTATCACTCGGCTATAGGTACATCCACAACTGAGCTGCGTTCAGTAGCACTGTTCGGCTTTACTCTAAACCATGTATTTCATGTATGCAAGTCCTCACTCAAGATAACTTCTGGGTTTGTGTGGGGGACATCAACATCCTGCTTAAAGGGAACTATAGCTATAAAAATGTTTAGATGTAAATGTTTACATGCCTCCAGAGAAACAGGATGTTTCATAGAAATGTGTCACATCAGGTTTCCTGTGAGTTCATAAATTGTTTAGGGGGGAGACAGAGTGCGAGAGAGCTAGCGAGAGAATTTGCTATACTTAAAGTATTTACAAGAATGGAAATAATACATAGAAAATTCATTATCTACACTAAATGTTCACTAAATGTGCATTTAAACATTGGCTTGCGAGCATAATTCGTTCCGGATGTTCGCTTGTATATCAAAATACTCGTATATCAAAGTGAATTTCCTCATAAGAAATAATGGCAACTCTGATAATTCGTTCCACAACCCAAAAATATTCATATAAAAATAATTAATACAAAAAGTAAAAATAAAACAAATTAACCTGCACTTTATCTTTGAAAAGAATCGTGTCTGGTTATAAATTTATTTATGTTATAGGAAACAGTACACGCGCGCTCAGATGTTGACTATACAAGTGGCGCCCGCACACTAAGACGTATCATGGGAGACGATTACCCACAATTTCACAATGCGAGAGAGAGAAGAACCATTAGCTCAGTTGTGATCATGTGATGCTTGGCAGACAAAGCGTATACATACTACAGTACTCGTATATTAAGACAACGCTCGTTTAACAAATTTTGCTCGTCTTGCAAAATGCTCGCAGACCAAGTTACTAGCAATGCATACAGTTTTCCTAACTTGATAAAAGTAGAAGAACTCAAGTGATCTGAACACTAAGCCCTGGCCTCAACCCCACTGAATACCTTTGGGATGAACTGGAACTGGAGCCTCCTCACCCTAGATCAACTTCTAAGCTCATTAATGCTTTTGTGGCTGAGAGAACAGAAATCCACCACAGCTACTCTCCAAAATCTAGTGAAAGCCTCCCCAGAAGAGTGGAGCAAAGAGGTGTTAGTAATAGTGTGTGCTGGTCATGAGTCCAGAGTGTGTATTTGTTCAAGGTTTCTTTACATTTGGTCACACCCAAATACTTTTCCAGTGAGCCTTTTTGTTCAGGGTGATTTACACCTTGATTTAAATCATGACCAGTCTTTATTCAACTTATGTTCTTTGCTCACATGAAAAGTTGTCAACAATAACACTTACAATGAAAAACAAATCAAAATGAAAGAATTTTTATTCATAACAAGCACAATGAGAATCGGGCAGTGGTGGCTAATGTCTTATTCGCACGGGACTAGTATTACAAAGGGACATTGTTCAATTTGTAATAATTACGGAGGTTGTCTGTGATCTTAATCCTGTGTGAATCGGCCATGTCTGTAATTTGTAAAGTAAAAATTCCTCCGCAAATCACCTACCATATTTCGCAGAACACCCAGGTCCTGTGATAATATTAGTCCTGTGCGAATCAGCATGTCTGTGACTTGGCCAATATTTGCCGGTATATAAATGTTTCAAGGTTTCTGTTTCCTATGTGCCTTTTTATCCATCATCCGCGAAGAATGGAGGCCGCATTGGAGTGCTTTGAAAGTATTTTGGTTGCTGGGACATATCGCTATACACCATACAATGATACAACGTGAAGAAAGAGAAGGATGAAAACCATAAGAAGAGCAAAAGCAAAAGGAATGATTACAGAATTCCACCACAGAAAGCAATGGATGACCTGTATAGCAGGATGCTGTAAACACTCTGCTTATACTGTATCATACAGCTAGACCTACTGTATAATGACATTTTCAAACAACAGCCTATCCAAAATAGTACACAATTAAGCGAGGTAAATGAGTCCATGGGCACTCATGGACATTATTCATCTGTTCATTCATGCACAGATGCACATACCCCAGTACACTGTAGACCGGACAATCATGGCTATACAGTAGCACATTTGCACACACTTTGCACACACATTGCACATTTGCACACTTCTGGACATTTACATTCATATTTCCATTTGCACACTTCTGGACATTTACATTAATTTGCATTTTTATTTCCATTTAAATTTGTTATTTTGTCTTTTGTACAGATAGGTTTTATATTTCTTATATATATTTTTTTTTAACATTTTTATATTTTGTTCAACGTTTTTATAGTTTCAGCTATTTATTTCTCTTTCTTATTTCTTGTTAATTGTTTTTTACATTTTTAAAGTCACAGGGAGTCGTATAAGCATTTCACTGCATATCGTACTGTGTATGAGACAAATAAAATTTTAATTTGAACTTGGTTAATCTGTTACAGATAAATCAAGCGTTCAGCTCGAGCTATGAGATTTTAACCCGGTGAAATGTAAATGAGACAGGGCACAAAAAACTATATTTCTTTCTTTTTTTTTAATCCATCTAAAAAGACATCCATAAATTCTCTCTCTCTGCCTCACTGCCTAGAGTACATTTGTCTGGACACGGGCTATAGAAAGTGATACCATGTAAGAAATCAGAAAGTGCAATGGGGGGGGGGTTGTGTTAAGGGCATAGAGGGATGGGAACATTCGCATCATATTATAAACCCTGACACCAGCCATGTGCGTCAAGTCTCTTGTGATAGGTTCCCTGTACAGAATATAGAAGATGAATGAATGAATTAATGAATGAATGAATGAACATGTGCAGCTTTGCCCTAATCCTGCAAACTCACCTTTCTTTCTTCCATGATCTTGTGCACCCTGACTGTCAGGCGGTGGTTTCTATAAGTGCAAAAACATGCATGTTACCTTATATGCACAAAGCTGGAAGTAAAGCTTGGGAACAATAAGAAGTAATGCAGGTCTTACTTGCTGTAATCTTTTTCCACTCCGACCGGCGGCTTTAGGACCCTGTGTTGATGCTCTGCACGAGCCTCGAGTTGGCTTCATCTTCTATAATGTTAACGTCAACATTTCCATAACATTAGCACTCTACAAACACTATTTTCATTGCTTTTAAAACATCATACATTCAAATAACCAAGTAACTAACTAGCTAACTAACACAGGCTGTCTGGATTTATTTATTATCTTTATAAATGTGTCTGTTTTTTTAAGAACTAAGGTTAGCAAATCTTGCTAGCATGATAAAAACAAAGCTAACTGAACATAAACCTGAATGCTAGGTAACTACATAAGTAATGTGCGCCCTCATTATGTATAATATATGGTTATTCATTTATCAAAGGTAAACATAACCTCGTAATGCTCTGAGAAAGTGTGTCTACATAAACTGTGTGTATGTTAAAACACTCACCGGTTTCGCGCTTATGTTTTCAAGTTTGTGCGCATGCCCAGTGAATAAGCGGACACTTCCGGAAACCATGTTAAGAAGGTCAGCGTAAAGAAGGAAGACATGTTAGGAAGGTCAAAAATAAATAGAGGTGACCTGACTCTGCGTGTCAGGGTGTTTGTAGTTAAACATACTGTATATCGGCGTCAGAAGAAAGGTGACTGATTAATTAAAGGAATAATTTGTTTACTGCAAGATTAATCTTATACCTCACCAAGGCTACATGGGTAGGAGATCTATCTGGTTTTATTTACAGATATGTTTTGGAGGCCAAAACGTCTGGATCCACAATCATCTTTCCTTTTTTCCTTTTTTTCTTTGGAATTTTTCCCCGATTTTCTCCCGTAATTTAGTCGTGTCCAATTCCTCCCCATCACTAGGGGGCTACTACTACCACTCAGTCGGGAGGGCCGAAGACTATCACGTGTTTCCTCCGAACCACGTGACGCC
>JAQQZS010000010.1:15150764-15161109 GCA_030068045.1 Platyallabes tihoni | reverse complement strand
TGGTGTGTGGGTTGAATATGACGATGAAGTAAAAGTCTGGGTCAAATATGACCCCATGGGTGCTCCAGGGTTAAGGTTTATGTTCATGTTTGATCATTACTCAAGAATGTAACTGATTAATGTTTGTTTTGCACCATATTTCTCTGTAGATCACTTGCCTATTAACTTGTTCACCACAAGAGGAGTTTAAATGATGCAAAGTATTGAAAACTAGTAGTATTTTTAACAGTCTGCTTGTTAAAACTATTGTTGCTTCATTCATTCGATAAATTCAGTACTTTGCAAAAGGAGTATTTTCAAAAATGTTTTAAAAAAGTTAAAAAGTAGTAAACCATAAATAAATAAGTCAATAATTGGTTTGACGACCCTTTCATTTAAATACAGTCTCAGGTATTTTACCTCAAAAAATGCTATTTTTTTTTAGTTTTAAGGAAATGAGCTGCTTAGTTTTACTGAAACATCCTGCGGAACCAGCCACAGTCCTTCTGAGGACTTGGTCGCACTTGATTCTTTTTTATGCATGCATGAAATTTTGGTCTGAAAAGTGGTCTTTTACATAATATGTTTCTTTCTTATTTGGGCTACAGATATTTTTCTGTAAGACATTTGTAAAAATAAATAAATAAATAAATAGCTGAAATAGTAATGTTTGGAATTCAAAAATTACAAAAAAAAAATTTGTACTGACTTATTAATGAATTTATTAAATGTACTGTAGATATGTATAACAAAGTTTTTACAAAAAAAAGACTTTTGCACAGTACTGAATGTTGGGGTTATGTCACTAGAACTGTATAGATAAAACTTAAAGTGAGCATTAATATTAATTGATTGTTGATTGTTAACATGTTCATATGAAATGAGATTTGTGCCAAGAAA
Organism: Platyallabes tihoni; assembly: GCA_030068045.1. Lineage (NCBI taxonomy): Eukaryota > Metazoa > Chordata > Actinopteri > Siluriformes > Clariidae > Platyallabes > Platyallabes tihoni. The sequence goes on along the minus strand of JAQQZS010000010.1, from coordinate 15,160,230 downwards.
GACTGAAAAAAAAAAAAGAAAAAAAGAAAAAATGAGTAAAAAAAAAACAAAAAAAACTGCAAACCAAAACAGCGGACATTAAATGCAAAAGGAAAAAAAAAGAAAAAAGTTTTTTTCACTTTCATTTCTCTATTTCACTGCCGAGATTATAAGTTTCATTTCACATTTTTTTTAAAACAGAAAAAAAATCTCAGCAGCAAAACTGAAAAACTGATCCCTTTTGGCACGAACCTCATTCCGTATTATCGGTTAATAACAACATGAAACTATACTATACTATATGTTGCGACTATACACCAACTTAATTTAAAGATGCAAAATAAGAATAACACAAAGACAACTCGTCTACCTTTTCAGCCATCTTCTCCGCCGGTGTGTTGCAGAGTTCTGAAGCGGAGCTGCTTTTCACACTAGCGCTGCTCTTGCCCGTGTTTCCCAGCAGGTGCGAGTTGATGGCGTCAGCCAGCTTGTGATTGGCGGTGGCCAGTTCCCCGGTGCTGAGCGGCTGTGCGCTGGGGTAGTAGGTCTGCTGTCGACCCCACTGTAGCGAGACAAGCAGCTGCTCCAGAGATCTGCTCGTCATAAAAATGTATATTAACTATCTATCATAACAGCATGTGTGTGTGTTTAGCAGTTATAATGAAACAATAATTTTTTAATCAAACAATTTTTAAAAAATGTTTTAGAACCACCAACATCAGGGTACAGGTAGTCCCTGACTTATGAACTAGTTCGGTCCCACAAGCACGCTCGTAAGTCAGATTTGTTCGTAAGTCCGACAAAGCGAGTCTTATAATGTAAAGCATACCGATCCACTTGATTAAATCCTTGTCCCCTTTCCATACATTTACATTTAGGCATTCGGCAGACGCTCTTATCCAGAGCGACTTACATTTTTATCTCATTATACATCTGAGCAGTTGAGGGCCTTGCTCAAGGGCCCAACAGTGGCAACTTGGTGGTTGTGGGGTTTGAACCTGGGATCTTCCGAACCGTAGTCCAATGCCTTAACCACTGAGCTACCCCTGGCTCATACTGCCATCATGTGGACAAAAACTGTAACCACGGCAAAGGATCTATGAATCGAACACGTCAAAAGTAACAGGGTTGTCTCTGCGCCTTTAAATTGCGATGAATCCCGGATACTATTTTGTCTCAGAGGACTGTGTACTCGTTCATGGGGGCTTTTTCCAAAATAGGATTATTCACCATCAGGACAGCTTTACATGACAGACATTTCTATTGGGTGAGTGTGCGCAAAGCATCGCAAAACCTCCGTAGGTTATCTATAGGAAAAGTAATGAGTAGTTACCATTGAGTCTTTTTGGTCCGAATCATTCATTCTTTTGTCACATGACTCCCATAGACGCTATAGAGTGCAATAGATTTAAAAGAACGAACGATTCAGACCAGAAGATACGAGAGGTGAGCTGCTCATTCTGTTTATTATAATAATGTCCTTAGCTGCATTGTAATATTTTCATTACTGGAACTATAGCCAAAATTTGTGTATGTAGACGGGTTGGGAGTCTTTATTGAAAATGTAACATTTTATTTTATTTCTGATCAAAAGAACGAAATGAACTAAATGACTCAAAAAAAGATTTGTTCATTTTGATGATGAGATTCAAAGAACCGAGTCAATAAAATGATTTAAACTTCCCATCACTAATTGAAACAGGTGAGGCTCATTTCTCCTGCACCCCACATGCACACACATACAATGCATGAAATTTTGGTCTGAAATACTCTAGATACCAGACTTTTTATACATTCACTTACACATTGAAAATATTGTATATAATTGTAAATATTGGTATCTGGTGCACTGCAGTGTCTATTTTTTGTACAATATACGTGAGATAATTCTGTAATTGAACTGGAAGTAGAACCTCCTTCATAAGGTCTGTTTGTATCTGCGGAAATTCGTAACTTGAATGTTCATAAGTCGGGGACTACCTGTACTGTGACAAACATTTTGCTTAGATAAAGATAAAAAGGAATCTGATTAAGAGGAATCAAAATTTTGTCAAAGATTTCGCGCTTTTGCTCCAAATTAATGTGCTGAAGCTAAAGAACATAATCGCTGAACATTTGTTGTGTGCGTATAAGTGTGGTAGCTTTGTGTCACCCGCGACATTTCACCCCTCTGTGGACCTGGTACCAGATTTAACCACGAAGATGACGTGATTGTTCTTGTGTGCATGGAGCTCGTACCTGTGTGTGTGCATCATGTCTCGGGAGAACTCCTCTCTCTCACGCAGCAGGTCCTGGATGGCCGTTTGGGCGTCTCGAGTCTGTCGCTGGAGAGCAGCTCGGGCATTAGTCAACTCCTCAGCCATCACTCTAGATTCACACACACATACATGGATAGGGAAAGATCAGGACTGAGAACGCGGCTTGGAAATCATATAGCTGTACGTACACAGATGAGAGAATTCAATGAGAGCTGAATGCTGTTGAGATTTTGTGTTTAAGTATTTATAATTTTTTAGAAAATATGCAATTATTTTATTTATATATTTATGATCACAGAGAAGAGTGAGAGAGGTTGTGTATTCATTTTCACCCTGGAAACCACTGCGCTGATTGATTGATGGGCTTTGAGAACAAACTCGCTAAATTCTCAAGAACGATGGAGACGTACAAAAAAAAATATTTTTTTTGTCAAACCTCCGGCCATTGTAACGGCCACTACTATGTTGTAGACCACATTATGTATGTATGTTGCCCTTTTAAGAGTTGGCGCCCCTCCCCCAGTGTGTGTGCTGCGGAGGTGTGTGTGTGAGAAGGAGAGAACGAAGTAGAACCTCAGGTGTTCTCCTCCCCCCTGAAAAGCTCGATTCTTTTACCCTTTCCTTTACTTTATGTTTTGCATTATAAAAACTCTGAGTAAATTTTTAATGAGCTACTTTTTACTTGAGTAGATTTTAATAAATGGTAACTTTACTTGTACTTCAGTAAAATTCCACTAAAGTAATAGTACTTGAGTACAAAAGTTTACTACTCTTTCCACCTCTGTATCTCTCTATAACGGTATACAGTATCAAATTCAAATTGTATTTGTCACATACACAGTCATACACTATCGATAGAAATAGAAATAAATTAGCGAATGGAAATAAAGAATAAAAGTAGGAATGGGAATCACCAGTCACCACACAATACGATATTATCACGATACCTCAGTGTCGATTCAATTAAAATTGCGATTTTATAAGTATCACGATTTTAAAACTATCATAGTTTGATTATATTTCCCCCTGATTTTCAAATGTAGCCCGCTCCTTATAACGTTAGTTTTCTCACTTAAAACCTAAGCGCAGCATTTAAACACTACAAACTAACTTCAAATACAAGAGTTAAACATTAAACTGAGCAGCGTGTATCTCTGTCTTCCGCCATCATTATTTTTTTTAAACAAACTTAGCAAAATGATTGACTCCTACCACACTGGATGAAAATAGTGTGAATAATTCAGAGTGCGCCACCTGCAGGATTATAAAGAAAACAGGGACGTTTTACTTCCTTAAACGGCTCCAAAGTCTTAAAGTGCCCCTATGCTTTTTCAAATATGATCTTTCATGCAGTGTGTCATGTAGCTGTATGTGAACATAAACTATCTGCAAAGTTGTGACGCAGACAGTGCACGATAAATGAAGTTTTTGTCTATTAAAAAAAAAAAAAAAAAAAGAGTCGGCTCACATTCGCCTAAACAAGTGGTTAGCAATTCGAATCCCCCCCACCATCTCTATTAATCAGACACAACAAGAAAGAAAATCTGCCTTGAGTGCTTTGATCGTCACACATCTACTTTTTGGTTTCAGCTGATTTCCTTTTATCAGATCATGAAATCATCCGATCCACAGTCTGATCTACATCTGTGTGCGGACTGACCGGCTGGCGAGGAATTTGCTCCTCCACACGTCACACTGGATACTCATGCGCTCCAGCTGCTCGGCCGTGTGTGCCAGGCTCCGTCCCAGGACCTCGATCTCCAGGATGAGCTGGTTCTTCTCGCGCGACAGACGCTCAAAGTGATACTGCAAGTCATCACCTACTGAGGCCACGAGGAGTTTCTTCAGCTCTCTGTTTACCTGCACAGAAAATCATTGTGACAAAGGAGATATATCATTCTGATTCAATACCACAATAATAAAGAAAATACATTCTTACTATCTGTGTGTACGATTACATTGATCTCTACAGGGTCGCACCTCAGTCTGAACACGCAGCTGGTTCGAAAGCCCCTCTTTGTCCTGCAGCAGCCTGCGCTCGGAGTTCTGCAGCTTCTCCACGACGCTCCTGTAATCCTGCGGCTCGGAGGACGGAGACGGGGGACGATGATCTTCACCGTGGTGCGGAGACCCAGATCCTCTTTCTTCGTGGGCGCCGGGCCGGACGCTCCGGGTGATGGCGGCACGCGGGACGACGATGCGCACGGCCTCCACCTCAGTGCAGGATTCCTTGTTCACTTTTCCCAGGTGAAGGACGCCAGGGGACGCCGGTGCAGTCCTGGAGCACGGCCTCGGCGGAGACACTTTTACAGGCAGGCTCTCTACAGACGTCTCCGGGCCGAGCGAAGGTTTGGCCGTCTCCATGCCGTCGCCAGGACCGCGGACGAACACGACGGAAGAGGCTGAGAGGGAGGGGGGAAGATCATGGAGCTGAGAAATCCTACAAGGCTCTGGTTTATGTAAGTCACACGCATAGTAAGTATCACTTACCTTTCATGATATCAGCAGACATGGCTGGAGAAGATCCTTAAAGCAGCAGCAGGATGAAATGTACGGTGATGAATTACACACGGTGTTAGTCTGTAGGGTCTGCCGGAAACCTTTCGGTGGAAATTAAAAAAAAACATCCAGTGAATAACAGAAATCTGAGACTGTAAAAAGTATGAAGGTAAAATTACCAAAACATTTGATACTCACTACTTGAGGGTCTATTTAGGTGAAATATCTAATTATTGATGCCCCTTCTACTACTACTACTACTAATAATAATAATAATAATAATTGTGCATGAATAAATTGAAATGACACGTGAAATGATTTTTGGAACAAAAGACTATGGAGCCATTTGAGGAGGTGAAACGTTACGATTTCTTATTATTATGTTTAGAAATATGCTACAGAGATACGCGCTGCTCAGTCAAATGTTAAACTCTTGTATTTGAAGTTAGTTTGTGTTATTTAAATGCTATGCTTGTTTTTTTTTTAGGTTCCCAAAACAAATACGACGCAAACTTATAAAAGTGAAATATTGTGTTTAAATGCGTTATTGCCAAAGAATAATTTCTGCATAAATTGCATAAAAATCAAATGATCGCTATCTTTCAAAAATGTGAACTCTAGTTAATTTTAAAAAGTATCACGCTTCTTTGCCGTATCCGTTACAGCTGGCTCACGTCTCTTTCTTTTCAACTAATTTGTGTCGGTCGTGTAGTCATGTGACTAAGTATCTCTTTTGTAGACTTTCGTAAAAGCATTGTATATTAAAAAGGTCTGTTTTTTTTTTCATTGTAATGCCATTACTTTGGGTGACTTGTCATGTTATACAAGAATTAACACTGCTATAAATTAATATTTTAAATCATCATTTAAGCAATCCATCATTGTACATTTATTGTGATTCTTCAAGGTGAAATATGAGCTGAATGTATATTTAAGACAATAATAAAACTACAAAAAGCAGAAGATATCCTAAAAAAATTTTTTTTTAAAAACTTAAATAATAAGTTGATTACAACTTGAATAAGTTGGAAATTGTGAACTATAGAGGGCCGTTCAAGTCAAACCGTGACTTTTGATTGAGCAGAATAAAAGAACACAGTTATAAGAATGAAAACTCCACTTAATCCCCAGAAGACTGAAACCTGTCCTGAACTAATCTGGAGATCAGACTCAGTCCAAAGCTAACAGCTAACAGCTAGGCCTGTAAAGAAATAACACTGTCTATAACTGGATCAACCTTTAAATTATCTAAATAAATGAACATCTTTATGACTTCAAGAACTGTCTTTCTCAGTATACACTCTGTAATTATTATAGTGAGTGTTGTTGTTGTTGTTGTTGTTGTTGTTTATCAGGACTGATTTTATGACTGAGAGAGATGGTTAGAGAGAACCTCAGACAACTAAAGTTAGCTGAATTTCCCCAACAAAACATCATTAACATAAAACAAAACATACTTTTTAAAATAGCATGTAATGAGACTATTATATTTATATATCAGAATAAACAGCAACAACACGATCATTTGTTCCACGTACCTCACAGCGCTTCTGCTTTTCTTCTTCTTCTGTGAGGTTTTTTTTTTCCGCCGACAAGCTGGCAGAGACAGATTAGAAGTGCATTACCGCCACCTGCTGGACTGGAGTGTGGAAAAAATCTGACTGGCAATAAATAAAAAATAAATAAACTAATAAAACTAACCCTAAATATTCTATCTATTAAACCTTTTTCGTTGAAATACCTAATCAGGGTGCTATATCTTTTCCAGGTCACCTTAAAGCTCACAGTTCTTGCCCGAAAATCTTCGTTCTCTTCTCATACAGTCACTTCCGGGCAAAACGCTGTTCATCTCCGTCCACTTCACCGCACTCAGAAACAAATATTAACAATAACCTGTTATCGTTCTATTTTACTATGCACAATTTTAACACTCTATTAGACCGCGCATATAATATATTTTATAACACTTGTATCGTTGTCTACGAATTAAACGGAAATGTTATTCACACAGGAAATGTTTCTTGACGGAATGGACACTAGTTGTTTTAGGAAACAGATAAACGTCTTTATGTCTCAATTCATTAAACAATACATGAATCTTGTGTATGATGTCTATATCAATCATTACATAAAATATTTTTATTTATAGATAATTATTGATCATTATTTATGCATCTCGAATTAAAAAAAGAAAGAAAAAAACAAAGTTACACGCACAGGAAGTGTTTCTTGACGGACCGTTTAAGGGTACGGACACTAGTTGATTTACGTAAACAAAGAAACGTATTTATGTTTCAATGATACAATAAATAATTATTTTGTGTTATGATATTTATATGAAACAATATATCAGATTTATGTTAATATTTATTTAGATTAATTTAAAAAGACCCCAAATTTGTTATGTGTTTAAGCTTTTATGTCAGTAGGTTAGGTATTAAGAGTTAGTTCAGAGTCTCTCAGACCTGAAGAGGGAAAACAATGGGAGTTCATGGATTGTGGAAATTACTGGAGAGCACAGGGAAGCCCATCAACCCGGAAACACTCGAGGGGAAGATCCTAGCAGTTGGTATCCTTTTAATAGGTGATATGTTTGGATGCTGAAAGTTGTGCCTTCTGTGCTCATGGAAGATCAGCAAAGTGATATTTGAGCAATTTTAAATTTGTCCCTGATTGGTTAGATCAATTAAATAATTCTAGCAAATCCTACCTGTACTTATGTCCCCTAATTTAAAAATATATATACATTTTTCATTCAATAACCAGTTTCATTCTGATCACAGTTGTGGTGTGGAGCACTGGACATCCAGCTCAGCGCACCCTACAGACACCGGTGGTGACTGCATGATGATCCTGTACAACGCTCTGACGCTTTGCATTGTGCTTTAGTGTGTCTTTGACATCCTTGACGTATTAACTCACAGATATCAGCATCTGGCTAAACCAGGCCGTTAAGGGCGTGCGGGATTGTGATGGCAACAGCGTCCACAACGCCCACCTCCTCACGCTGTTTAACCGTCTGTGCAAGTTGCTCTTCTTCCGCATCAAGCCTGTCTTTGTGTACGATGGAGATGCACCTCTGCTTAAGAGACAGACCCTGGTGTGTATCAGTTGTTTAGGGCCACTCTCTACTTTCACAGGATTGTTGTCATTAAATTCAGGAATATAAGTCTTTATCCAACTTTTAGCCGCCTGAAGGGAACTGTAGTCTGTTCCTCTGGGTTCTGTGTAAAAAAAAAAAAAAAAAAAACATATGACCAAAGCTTCCATTATAGAAGAGCTTCAGTGTTTATCTCTTTTGAAAAGCTAATAACGTTTAACCACCGAAAGAACCACAAGACAACAATGTCTTTTTAAAAATAGTCAATTCATTTATAAAAGTCCATTTTAAGTGTATTGTGAGTATTTTCTAGCACCAGTTTGCAGTATTGGCAAGTTTTCCAGATTCAAGAGATTTTATTTGCCGTTTCTACACATACCTACAGTACGAGTGCATTGGAATTCTTTGTGCAGAAGTCAGTGATTAAAAAAGTAAGATTAAACATATTATAAATGTATAAAAAGTTATACATTTCTCATAATTCAACATGGCGTAAAACTAAAAGAGTGTTTCATAAAAAGAACAAACCAACAGTCAAACATGGTGGTGATAGTGTGTTGGTCTGGGGCTGCCATGCAGCTTCAGAACATGGATGGCTTGCAATAATTGACGGAACCATGAATTCTGTGCTCTACCAAAAAAAATCCTGATGGAGAAAGTCCGGCCATCGGATCGTGACCTCAAGCTGAAGTGCACTTCAAATTCAAATTCAAATTTTATTTGTCACATACACAGTCATACACAGTACGACGTGCAGTGAAATGCTTACACGACCGCCAATGACCTTAAAAGTAAAAGCTTATAGATAAGAAATAAATATGAATAAAAAATAAATAAAATAAAAATTTAGCTAGGTAAAATAAAATATTTATTTCTGTACAAATAAAAATATTCTGTGCAATATAGAAAAATATAGAAAATATAGAAATTTTAGTTTAAATAAAGAAAAGTGACTGGGGTGTGTGCAATGATCCAAGAATGAAACATAAATATGAATGTGTCTATAAGTGTCCATGAGTGTCTAGGACTTGACTTGGGTTATGCGACAGGACAATGATCCCAAACACACTAGCAAGTCCACCTCTGATATATGGTAATAAGTGGCTCAATAAAAATAAAATTAATGTTTTGGAGTGGCCTAGTTAAAATCCAGACTTAAATCTGATTGCGATTCTTAAACAAGCAGTTCATGTTCGAAAACACTTCAATGTGGCTGAAAGAATTCTGCAAAGAAGAGCAAGCCAAAATTCCGACACAGCAATATGAAAGCTGTTTATCTCAAACGATGATGATTGCAGTTGTTGCCACCAAGGGTGGCACAAACAGTTTTTAGGTTTAAGGGCAATGAACTAACTGAACTAAATAGTATTTGTAACACGTAATAAAATGGTGATTCTTCAGGCTATCAGGAGACAAAGGAAGGAGGAGATGGCTCTTGAGTCAAAGCAAACCCACGAGAAGCTCTTAAAAACCTTTCTGAAGAGGCAGGCCATCAAAGCTGCGCTAGGAGACCGCAGGTCAGTACAAGGTACACATGTATTTAACCTGATGAATGAATGTGCGTATGTGTGTGTGCCCTGCGATGGATTGGCACCCTGTCCAGGGTGTACCCCGCCTAGTGCCCGAAAGC
>JAQQZS010000010.1:15114057-15141620 GCA_030068045.1 Platyallabes tihoni | reverse complement strand
TCTTTTGATTGTGTAAAGCTGCTTTGAGGCAATGACAATTGCTAAAAGCGCTATACAAATGAAATTGAAATTGAAATGTGACAAAAGAAGAAACGATTCGGACTAGAAGACTCAATGATAACTACTCATTTCTGTTTCCTGTACATAACCTATGGAGGTTTGCGATGTATTGCGCATGCGCACCCAGTAAAAAACGAGTCCACGAGACTACTCGTTCTTCTGAGTTCTGACTCGTTAAAGACTCGTTCAAAAAGAACAAATCGTTCATGAACGACCCATCACTAATTAGAATCTGGCCCTGAGATCTACCAGCATGGCCGATTATCCTGCTAAACCAGCATGATCACGTTCATAATACAAGTTATGACATAATAATAGATACAGTGCCCTCCAAAATGGCATCTATTGGCAGCCTTCAAAAAACTTAGCAAAAAGGTTGGTTGTCTGAAACAAATGCAGAAAATTACTCGCAGTAATTTACATCTTACACTCACGATAGGAGAATTACATACATAATAATAGGCTGTCTGAAAGCAGTGCCAAAAATAAACCCTTCCTGAGAGTATATACGTCAAGAAGTTAAGTTTGTTAACAAGGTGGACTTGATACAACACTGTAAAATATTTCAGCCGCTCTGTGATGCTTTAGTGCTCTACAAGAGCCCTCTACAAGTTTCTCCAACCATGTCACACCTTACAGCCTAAACCTCAGTGCTGTTCTTCTCCCGCATACATCTCAGTGGACACATTATTGTTTATGTAACGATCACGGTGAAACTTTGCATCACTGAAAACATGTTAGAAACATTTTCTGATCAAACTGTAAGATATGCCTGTATGTTGTTGCATGTGTTTTTACTTTTGATATATAACTTGGTGCTCTTTTACTTTTTATCATGGGTGCCATTAGTTGAGGAAGACTCTGCCCATGTTCCTTAGTTCATACAACCACTGTATAAATTTTCTTCTCAATGAACTGTTTCTGAGTTATTTGTAATAGTTTGTGCGTTTTCAGGCAAAGAATGTTGAGTTCAATTGTGAACATGTCCTCCTTGACTAGTCCTAAGTTTTGTTACAGTCGATTTGGTTGGAACAGCAGGAAGACAGAAGAAACTCTTCAACCAGTCCTCAAACAGCTCAGCACTCAACAGGTAAATAATTACTCCTGTTAGGTAGTATTTATCTCACTTTGTATAAAAAAATTTAATGCTGCTGGTCTAGTTCATGTCTAATCACCAAGTGCAACGAGCGTCATCAGAATTAGAGCATATTTTATTTACCAATATTTACCACTTCCTCCTCGGACCTTCTATATGATGATCCACCATCAGCCTCAGTAGTTTACTTACATGAGTCAAGCCATTTGAGTCAGTTATTATGCCCCACTGACAGGCTCTGGCCAACTATAGACAAAGCTGTAGAATGTAAATGTCAGGCAGAGTAATATTACAGTAGATACTGACATACTTTAGTGTAATAGTTTTATTAAGGGGTTAAAGAAGTTTTTGGACTTTGCTCGTCTCAACGAATGAATCCCTCCGCCCAGATGTGTGCTGCCTGAGAATTAATGCAGAGGCACGGACAATGTGCTGTTGAAACCTGTGTTAAGACATTGGTTGGCTCTACACCAACCTGGTTTGCAAATTATATCATACAAAGTGTGGAGCCCAAGTCGATCTTGTTGGAAAATCAACCCTGTGATACGGCTCCTCCTTGCCACTGATGCTCTTTTGACTTTTTCCAAAGAGGTGAGTGCTAGTTTGAGAATATTAAAGCAGGCATGGGCTCAGAACACATCAACTATCTAGAATTGAGGGTCGTCCATCTGGCCATCCATTTTTTTAACTGTTCATTAAATATGGTCACTTGCAAGTCCTATTAGCTTTGACAGTCATCTTGCACAGCTTCAGGTAGGCACGTCTACTGAGAGACTATACAGTGATGCAGCATACAGTAGTTGTTGTTGAGCATTGGCGTCGTAATTCTGAGGCAAGTTGAGTCAGGGAGACTTTTTCCCTCATGCCAAATTTGGTGGTTCATTATAGAAGAAGTGTCCACTACTGGCCTTGCTATTTACTGTACAACTTTCCGATTCTATTATTAATTATTTTCACTTCGCAAAAAAATGCAACAAATAGGCCAAGAAGCTCCAATATGGCCAGTGGAGCCTTACTTGTTCAAATTCCTCCCTGAGCAATGTGGTATTCCAATTGGACTGGTATATTTGGTCTGGTCACCAGTGCTTGTGGGTTTGAGAAGGTTAAACTTCAAATCAAATCAGATAATTTCTAATGACCTCTTTTACATCCTCAGACACAGCTCCGCATCGATTCCTTCTTCCTCCTGGAGCAGCAGGAGAGGCAGGCCATCCGCAGCCAGCGCTTACGTCGAGCCGTAACCTGCCTCAAGAGGAAGGAGCGCGATGGGGCAGATAATGAATCGGACAGTAGTGAAGATGAAAAGGTCTCACCAGTCAAGAAAGGGAAGAACTCCAAAGAGAAAGGAACTGATGTTACACCTGCTGGGATGTTTGGAGGAGGTTTTATCGGGTTGGACGTGAGCTCTAACAGTCCGGAAGAGACGACAATGATCGTGGGAGAAGTTGAGAACAGGTCTAAAGCTGTAAAGAGCGAGCTGTTGAATGTCGAATCCAGTAGCAGCAGTTCAGAAGATGAACTCAAACATAACAATAGAGCTACGATGGTTACCGCACGGTCTGTCTTTGAGGGGAAAACAAGAGGAAGGGGAAGAAGAGGAGGACGAGGAGGAAGAGGAAAGACCAAGAAAAACGTATAATGTCAGATTACTTCAGTATTATTTATCAATTTGTATGAAGAACTGCAAACCTATTATGTGAATAGAACAACATTAAATTATGGCAGAAAACTTTGGACATATATTTATGTATAATGTTTCAACTATTTGATCATGTGTATTCTGGTACCTTTTTGAATAAAGAAAGCCAATGATCCAGGAAAATGAAATGCCTAAATGCCACAGTTTTTGTTCATTAAATATTGCCTGCTGCTTCTTTAGATGCTGATGTCTCAGTCCACTATTTAGTCCACATGATACTAATCCCAATCCTTTAGGTGGCTTCGTCCAACATTCAACAAATTAGTTAATTTTAATTCCTTCCTGAGTAGAGGTTGTGTATTAGAACAAGAAAACAATATAACGTGCAGGACAGGGAATATTCTAGGAGTCTGTGCTGTAGGCTAATAAAGAAATAATTTTGGGGCATCTGTTTGTTTCAGGGACCTGACGCCTACATTTGAGTCCTAATAACCCCAATATCTCCATTATTATGGCAAATGATCCAACATTTCATTACACTTGTAATCTGTGGTAGTTCATTCTTGGTTTTCTTATACTTGATGAACTTAGGCTTTGTTTTTCCTTTCTCATACAAATGGGAATTAGTTTTTCAAGATAGAACCATCCATCTTTTCCAATATCTACAGAACTTAGCTTGTGTGGGGTCACCACGGGTTCCTGGAGGCTATCCCAAAAAAAAGCTATGGCACAAGCCAGGGTACATCCTAGGTGTGATACCAACCAATCACAGGGCTCAAAAGCACAACTCCCACACCAAACACCATCAACGTACACAGCAGGTCTTTTCACTGGTGGGAGGAAACTGGAATACCCAGAGGAAACCCCCCAAGCACAGGAGGAATCTGCAACACTTGATACACCAACCCTGAAAATGTGAGGAAACTGTTAGGTGTCCTGCTGGACACTGTGATCATTAAGGGATGGGTGTAGTTGGCACCAATACTCAGGTAGGCTGTGGCATTTAAATGATGATCAATCGTTGCTGAATGGCCCAAAGAAAATCCAAGAAAACTGATACAAAGCAGGATGGATCCTTGGTTTCATGTTCAGAAATCAAGAATCATCAAACCAGGTAACAATTTTCCAACCTTCTGTTGTCTAATTTTGGTGAGCCCATGCGAGTTTCCTGTTCGTAGTTGACAGGAGCAGCACCTGGTGTGGTCTTCTGCTGCTTTAGTGCATCTACAGTACTTCAAGGTCATACATGTTGTGTGTTCAGGGATGCTTGAACTAGTTTGACTATTTCTCTTTGACTTTGGCATCAATGAGGCTTTTTTAACCAAAGAACAGCTGCTCACTGGATATTTTAATTCTTTTTCAGACCATTCTCTCTGAACCCTAGAGATGGTCATGTGTGGAAAGTCACATAAATATTACCTTTCTTCCTCATTCTGATGCTCACTTTGAAATTCAGTAGATTGTTTTGACCACACCTAAAGCAATAAAGTATCCAGTGAGTGTGTACGCCAAGTTACTAAATGTAAATCCCATCAGTGAGAATCAATGAGACTTTCAAGTGGTTTAGGCATTCTGGAAGGCTCCTTTCATCAACTTCATGACTGTGACCATTTGTTTTTGTCCCTCGTGAGAGCTATTAAAAACCTGCAGAAGGCAGAACCATATTTGGCCATAAAGTCCCACCCCCACCGATTCCCTGCAGAGAGCTATTGTTTCCTTCATCCCATCTTGGATCTCTTTTCTCACTTTGTATCTATGGATAATCTCTCAAGATCATATTTAATATTTGGGTATTTGGAGTCTACATGTGTGTGTGTGAGAGAGAGACATGCTACGCATAGCAGTATCCTCAGTCCTTTGGTCACATTTCAGTCCTGAGGAATCTGTTGGGTCTACTTCCACTGGCTGACCTATTTGTCTGAAACCCTGCCATGCTAGTTTGAGTTGCTCGGACAGAGAGTGGACACTTGTTTCGAATCTGCCGTACTCAATACTGCGATTTACTCAACACACTCAGAACCGACATAACAACCATGGAGCAGGAGCCTGCAGAGGAGACTGAGACTCAGGGTGGGTTGTTCATGGATCGATTGTTTCTTGATGTTCTTACTGTGGAAACTCACAATCCAAACTGCATAGCGTTGAATGTCATGTCATGTCATGTCATACACGTGTGTAAACAGAGACAGATTAACTTAATCTCGGTAGATGTTTTCTTAACACATACTGATTGTAGACCAAAGGTTAATAAAAGTCAGGGCGTGTTACGTATTACTCCGTGTATAGAAATATAACTGATGAGAAACTTTTTTTTCTCAGAATATACTGCATGACGACGATAAGGTTTTAAATAGAGAATATTTCTGTTATATAACTGTGGATTAATGGTCTAGCTTTTGATCTGCATGGGATAAGAACCACCTGTTTAAACTCCAGAACAATAACCCTCATGTTAGAGACATTTCCATGGGGTACAAACTACAGCAGCTGTTTATGGACTCAGACTGAAGCTCAGGCTAATAATAGAGGATGATACCATGTTAGGGGTTATCTTAATGTCGGGGTACATCCCTCTGTCTAAACTTGCATGTAGAATTACACTCTTGAGATTGCTCAATGGAATATTTTACAGTTATCCATTTTATCAAGAATCTACATAAACAGTTTTGTGTTTCTAACTATGAATAATATTTTTCATACATTAAATTTCTTTAATAAAAAAAAAATCTAAGCTTCTCAAATTTGAAGCTTTCAATTTCAAGACAGTGAGCTATAATTCTAGCTAATTAATGTATAGTTTGATCCCGTATCAACCTTTTGAAGTCTGCATTGCTTGAATCAATTGTGAAAAAGTGAATTAAATACTCACTGCTTTTTCATCCAGTGGAATATAATTATCTTTTAAGAAATATAATAATCATAATAATCATAATAATCATAATAATATGTTTTATTATATTATATTATTTCATCCAACATAATTATCCCTTAGGATCTTATCTTTCCTAGTGCTGTCAGGGCTATGAACCCTCGACCCTTGAGTTGCGAGGCCACAGTGCTGACCACTATGACACCATGCCATCTTTCTACATCAAAAACTAAACAAAGCATCTAAAAATGTAAATAGCAAATTCAAATCAGATATGTACCATATTGTAATCTAATATTTCACTGAAGTATATGAGAAATAAAAGAATCTTAGTGTATCGAAGTGTTAACCCTCCTTCAATTGGCATGAAACAGCTCCCATATACCTAAACACATACTGTATACTGATCATCCATGACATTAGTAACATTACTTATCTCATTACACTGGCATCTTGAAGACGGTTCGATATATTAGGCAGCAAGTGATAATTTTGTCCCTGAATTTGATGTGTTAGAAGCAGAAAAAATGGGCAAGTGTAAGGGTTTGAGCAGGAAGGGACAAGGCACAAATTGTGATGTCTAGACAACTGGTTCAGACTAAGTCCAAAACTGTAGCTCTTGTGGGATGTTCCCCATCTGCAGGGGTCAGGACATACCAAAAGTGGTCCAAAGAAGGACAACTGGAATTTCCAGGGCACGAAGAGTCAGAGCTGTTTTGGTGGCAAAAGGGAACCTAATCAGTATTAGGCAGGTGGTCATAATGTTGATAGATACATAGTCTGGTTCTAAAGATATTCCCACAACTGGCGTTTTGATGATTGTGGTCCAACACATGCAAAACCTCTCTATGATGTTTAACTATATTGAGATCTACATACAGTAAATAGGCATACAGCAAACCTTTAAGAGATTAAACCATACAGTATCTCCCTTTTTCTGTTGATGGATGTGTGGTCATCTTGGAAGTGGTCACTACCATCAGAATAGAAATGTTTATTATAGGACAAAGCTGATCAAAGCAATTGCATTGCTTTAAAGGAAACAAGTGAACCTGATTAGTCCAGCAAAATTCACCATGCCAGCACAATAAGCACAGCATAACAGAGCTGCCATATTTGTGTTTTAATTTGTCAAATGTCTGTCCCGGTTGATGGCTGAATATTTTATCTTTGACCATTTTTTAAAATAAGCTTAATAGTTTAAGCAGGTGGCAGGGTGTTGTAGTGGTTAACCCTGTCGCCTTGAACTTCCAGGGTCTGGGTTCGATTCCCGCTTCGGGGCCGTGTATGTGGAGTTTGCATGTTTTCCCCTGTGCTTGGTGGGTTTCATCCGGGTACTTTGGTTTCCTCCCACAGTTCAAAGACATGCAGGTTAGGCTAGACCCTGAATACAGGATAAAGCGGTATAGACGATGAGTGAGTGTTTTAGATGAGTATTTGAACAATTAGTTAAGTTTTTCAATTCACCTCTATTTGTTACTCTTTAAACAATATTTTCCAGATGTTTTCCCTTTTGTGTCCAATGCTGCAGAAGTTGCTCCAGATGCCGAGCTGGCAGCAGCTATTACGAAGAGACATTTTCGGCCATCTCTGATCAAATGTGAAGCGTGGGAGGGTTATACGTTTGCCAATCTGGAGATTAAAATCAAAGAGTCAACCGATTGCTACGGCGCTGTGCTGTGGCCCTCAGTACGTTTTCCTTCTCTGGACAGACTTCACAAGTTTTCAAACCACATACGGTAAAAATGTATTTGCTATACTTACTGTTTTTTTGTTTTGTTTTGTTTTTCCACTAGGCCATGGTATTGTGTCATTTTCTTGACACCCATCAGAAGGAATATAACCTTGTAGACAAGAACATCATTGAGATTGGTGCTGGAACGGGATTGGTTACAATAGTGTGTAGCCTTCTGGGTAAGAATGACTCTATCTCAAGTTTAATTTTTGGTATATTCAAACTTTAAAATTCATTTCATGTCCTCCAGGTGCAAAAGTGACATCCACCGACCTCCCAGATGTTCTTGGGAACCTGCAGTACAACATTAGACGTAACACCAGGGGGCGCTGTCGCTACGAGCCCCATGTGACTGAGCTCACCTGGGGACAGCAGTTAGAAGAGCGTTTCCCACGTGCATCGTGTCGCTATGACTACCTCATGGCAGCGGATGTTGTGTATTCCCACCCGTACCTTAACGAACTGATGGAGACCTTTGACCATCTGTGCTCAGAGGACACTGTTATACTCTGGGCAATGAGGTTTCGCCTGGCCCCTGAGAATAGCTTTGTGGACCGATTTAGAACCCGCTTTCCTTTGGAAGAGCTTTACGACTTACCTAGCTTACACATTAAGCTGTACAGAGCGATGAAGAAACGTTCAAGCTCGAAAAGTCATTCCGGGACTGCAGCATAGAATTTGGTATGGCAGCTGTCCAGGAATTGTTGCCATCACATTATGACCACCTGCCTAATATTGAGTAGGTCCCCCTTTTGCCACAATAACTACACGGGTCAGGTTTGCTCCCCATGTGCCTCAGTGAGCCTTGGCCACTCATGTCCCTGTCATCAGTTCACCGGTTTTCCTTGCTTGGATCACTTTTGGTATGTCCTGACCACTGCAGATCAGGAACATCCCACAAGAGCTGCAGTTTTGGACTTGCTCGGACCCAGTCCTCTAGCCACCACAATTTGGCCCTTGTCAAAGTCACGTAAATCCTTATGTTTGCCCATTTTTTCTGCTTCCAACACATCAACTTTAGGAAAAATGGTTGACTTGCTGCCTGTCCCACCCAGTTCCAGCTGCCATTCTAACAAAATATTGAAAATGTAGCTAGTGTGAGAAGAGCCAAATTATGATGGCTGGACAACTGGGTCAGAGCAACTCCAAAAGTGCAGCTCTTGTGGGATGTTCCTGATCTGCAGTGGTCAGGACATACCAAAAGTGATCCAAGGAAGGAAAACCGGTGAACAAGAGACAGGTCATGGGTGACCAAGTCTTAGTGATGCACATGGGGAGTGAAGGCTGGCCTGTGTAGTCTGATACAATAGAAACGCTAGTGTAGATCGGATTGGAAATAAGGTTAATGCTGGTTGTGATAGAGAGGAGTCAGAACACATAGTGCATTACTGGTATGGTTGCAAAACTTCTTAATAGTAGGCAGGTGGTCATAATGTTATGGCAGATCATTGAAAACTATGAAAACCTTCACTTGGCAGCTAAAAATATTGCAGATCCCTTTTCTTCAATGTTAAACAGTGAAAACTGGGTGTTTTTGAATAAAGCAAACACAAACCTATTTGTAGACTTAAATACAAGGGGCGTTCAAGTCCAACCAGGATTTGTGATAAAATTTCTCATGAATCAAGGGCATAGAACTGATTAACGTTTACAGAAGACTTTAAGTACAGTACAGTGATGAGACTTTTAGCCGCAATAAAATGCTTGAATGATGCAAACGTGGTTAAAAAAAATAGCCATACGTCTATGAATGACGATACCGAGCGAGGTGACTCAAAGCCCACTTTCACTTGCTTTCAAGAACATTGAGTGAGTGGAACGCCTGGTGCTTGAAAATTGACAGATAACTTGTCACCATCATGCATGATACAGAGACACAACTGTCTGTGAGAACTGTACACAGGATCATTCACCACTTGCACATTGCAGGAACTCAGCTGGGACACAGTCCTGACCCCGCTCCAAGCCATTTTCACATGTTTGTGGTATTAAAGGAGTTCCTGGGAGGCCACAGTTTCACCGATCATGGCTCCGGTGTACTGAGAAAACTTTCTACCTTGATGGTATCCAAGCACTAGTGATACGCAGGGATAAGTGCATTAGTGTAGCATGAGATTATATAAAGAAATAAAGGGAGTTTTTTCACTCTCATAACTGTGGTCTGTTATTCTGCTCAATCAATAGTCCTGATCTGACTTGAACATTGCTTCATGGCTAACTGTGGCTCTCTGGCCTGGGATTTGCCACTAGTACAGAGCTACTTTATTTATTCCAATTTTCCGAGTGTTTATCACATCTTTATGCAGAAGAAGTTTTAGAAACTCAGATGTGTGTACATTAGTCCCAGTGTGACATCCTCCTACCTCAGACAGTGTTCATTCCCAGTGCAACCCCTAGAGCCCTGTTTCTCTCAGTAGAGTCAATCAATAGTTACGAAAATGCCTTTCTATCTAATTCAACACTTTATTATTTAATTTGCTATCCATAAATTAGATGCAGATGTAATGTACAGACCTAATAACAGCACAAATGGTAATGCTCTTGCTCACAGCCGGTCATAAAGTTGGACTGCTCTTCCCATCCGAGCGATCATTTAGTGTCCATGATACTCAGTTTCCCGAATGTCTATTTTGCCCATCCTTTATATCTACAACCTCTCACTCTAAGTGCATTAAATTACTATAAAAATTGTTTAGGGATCATATATGTTATATATAGGCCAATTAAGGTTTACTTAAAAATGAAATAATTCTTAAATTATTAGAATATGTAATGATTTTTTTTGCATTATCGAGTATAGAATGTGATGTGGTTACAGTACCTGCATATGTAATTGTATGTTCAGTGTAAGGATGTCGAGTAGATCATCAGAATACTCTTTTATTCTTCATTCTCTCTTCACTCACATCTTGCCATTGATTACTTTGTACACTTCCTTTAAAGGTTACAGCTGCAGCCTTAATGATCGAGTTACACATCTGACATGACCATTAGAGTGTCTTACAGTAATTTAGATGCTTGTAACTGTAGCTGTATTTTACCAGTCTAATACATAAATTGTGTATTGGGTAGATAGCAAGGGGGGGAATAATTGTGATCTGATCTTGTAAGAAAAGATTTAAACTTTTCTGAAAGCCCCGCCCCTCCCCACCCACCACTTCATAGTTTGCTTCAAAAGAACCAGACTTTCAGATATTGTTTTAATCTAGTCTTATAGGAATATTTCTCCAGGCTTCCTTTGAAGGACTTTTTTGTTGTCTCTCATTTTCAGTCCAGTCCCTGTACATGACCAGTTTCAAATGAATGTTTTTTGTTTTAAGCCTTACAATGACCTATGATTAGTAAACCGGTGATGCTGAGTGGTTGGAACAGACGAGAGGGGAAATGAGGTTGCTGCTGAGGTTGTTACATAATGAGCCTGTCACAATTAAACATTTGTTCCCATTTCTTGAATTTAATTTACGGAATTTAATTCCGTAAAGTACAGTATAAATGTAAAGCTGCTTTGTGACAATATCCATTGTTAAAAGCGATATACAAATGAAATATTGATTTGATAAAAAATTGTTTAAAGAGAATCCATACCTACAATTTCATTAGGATTAATGTTTATTAGATTTATATTTTATATATTAAACACCTATTATTTTTATTATATCACTAATGTAAGTTATTTTATTTTATGTATTTGAGCTAGTTTTTGTGCAAGTCATGTTTTGGCTATGTATTTCATTTTTCTTTAATGTTTAATTTTTTTTTTAAGTTTTAAAATAAATTATAGTAAAAATATCAGATGCAAAAAATTTATTGTAGCATGCAGTTACTAATGTGTAATCAATTATATCAAATCCAGCATGACATTGTGAGTCGTTCATTTGCATATTCTAATATTTTGATACTATTTAGTTCTTAGATATCATAATTGTTTTTAAAGTTCACTTTGCGTTTTTTTAAAACGCTTTTTGTATCAAATTAACTTGTACAGTAAACTTTGTTTCAAATTAATGTATTCCAAGAATCTATCATTTGTATAAAAATAAAGTAAATTCATATTCCAGTCATAACTACATACACAGCATAAATCTATAACCTTTCTCAAACAACTACTCTTAGCTTGGCATAAGTGTAATCATACAATACTCCCCCAGACTAGTTCAGAATTTAAAAAGTCAGTGTTAATTTTAAGCTTAACTTCTTGATAATGCAATCAAATTGATTTCTTTCCTAATGTAATCATGCATATGAATCCTTTATATTCATTAAAAATAAATAGCTTATTAAATTCACAGAGTTCAGATTTATCTGTTTGTAATTCCATATTACCAGTTCTAGCCTGATGATTTACATTATGTCAGGATAGTTACGGTCAGGGCTGTGATTTATTAAGCAGGTGTAATCTAATGCATGTTATGAGATTCTTCACGGCAAAGAAATCCGGCTGGTTGTGTTACATGTGGGTATAAACATGCTCCAACTCACTTACGGCACACAGACAGGACGTGGCACAAGAAAAGGAAGGAAACAGATTTTAGAAAAAAATATTCATCTCTTCTATACTCCATCATCAGAGCTGATGCAAACGATTGTGTGGAGCTCTAAAGGAGGGGCAATCAATCCTGGACATGTGTGTGATGTAATCACTATTTACTTCTGTGCCCAAAAGGTTGGCTGCCAGACTTCTCAAGGTTTTTATTTGTATATGTATATATAATGAGAGGAACACGAGAAGACGCAGGGAGAATTTAGATCGCGAGTGTCAGGGTTGCCTAAGATTTCTAAGCTCTCAGAATGATTGCAACACCTGTCATATTGGGTTTCCCATCTGTATAATCCATTAAGTGTGAACCAAACAATTGTGCATTATGTGAGTCTAAAAATACACAGCATGAGAATAACAATAACAATAACAATAACAACAACAATAATAATAATAACAACAATAATAATAATAATAATAATAATTTATTTAAAAAATTACAACAAATAATTTATAACAGATTTATAACAAAATTTTTAAATCTGGGTTATTTTTATTTTATTAATACTGATAATAATTGATTGTGCAAAGTTAGGAATTAAAGTAAAAAAAAATAGACTTAACTTTGATACAATATTGGAACAACCAATGTTTGTTATAATTTTGTTTTTTCATTATTATAATTTTTTTTATATTTATGTTTGGTTCCCATGACATCATTTAGAGTTTGTTTTTCCAAGTTTGGTTCCCTTTGTTTCTTTTTGGTTATTTAACTTTTTTAAGAACAATTAAATAACATTAGTTATATAATGTTGCTGCCAGTAATGGATTAAAGTGGGTATGGGCCCCTAGGCTACTCCTTGTGTGGGGGCCCTTCCTTACTCATAATGTTTTAATATCATGCTATAAATATTACACAACCTATCACTGAAAATACATGACATACTGCACAACAATACGTTAAATAGTACAGTATATATTTCTCATGGCCCAATAGGGATCAAGGGGACTGTTGTAAAGTAAATAATTAAAAGTAGTCCAGCCAATCCAGGACCCCTACAGACATGGAGGCTGCAGCCTGTGAATTAATCCATCCCTGGTTGCAGCAGAACCGTCTAATGGGAACGTTACAGAATGTTCTAAAAATACCCCCTCTAGATACTGTAGGTTTTAACATAGCTCAGATATGAAGTTCAAACAGTGTAGCTTTCTTTGCCAAATTTTGGCATGTCCTTTATAAAACATTCGACATTAAGACAACAGAATAATATTATGCAAAAATTAGAGCTACAGTTTCTTCAGCTAAAAACAACAATTTCACGTCTAAGCTTTTTCTGAAATTTGTGAATTTTCATAAAAACTAATACACATGCCTATGAAACATAACACTTAATAACTGATCAAAAACTTGATAGTATGCAAGATGTCAAACTTGTGAATGGTGACATTATAAAGAGATTTAAGATTCAAGGAACTTTATTAATCCCAATTTCGGAGAAGAAAGGAAAAGAGTAATAAATTAGACAAGAAGAAAAGGACAAATCTTAAAAAGTCCGTATTGCACTAAAAGAAGGCGCGGCACATGAGTCATAATTGAATTTACATTTTGCATTTGCATTTGTAAGAGGAAAAAACAGGCACTGCACAAATAATAATGAAATTTATTAATGACAATGAAAAATAAATAATGAAAATGTCACTTTACTTACTTTACAAAAGAAATTAAGTTAAACAGTTATTAACTGATGACTTTAACATATAGCTGTTATTTGCAAGGAAACAAGTTTTACAGTAAATACATAATTATATACAATGCACATTGTACTATAAAAATGTAAAAAAAAAAATAATAATAATATTATGATCTGCTGTTTATGGTGCTGTGAAAAAGTATTTACCCCTTTTCTGGATATATACAGGGTCAGCCAAAAATGTATACACACTTCAGGAAAAGAAAACATTTAATTATTGCTATAAGTTATATATTGATATATATGATAATATTGGATTGGCACCCTATCCAGGGTGTACCCTGCCTCGTGCCCGAAGTCTCCTGGGATAGGCTCCAGGCCCCCCGCGACCCTGATCATAGGATAAAGCGGTATAGAAGATGAATGAATGAATGATAATATTAGTAATATTATATTATTATAATATAAAACATATTATTTTTCTTTTCCTGAAGTGTGTATAGATTCTTTTGCCTGACTCTGTATGTTTGTTTATTTATTTATTTATATTTGTATACATCGTTTTTTTTTTTGTCAGGAAGGGCCAAATAGGTTTTTTACACAGCACTGTAAGCCACACTATATTATATCTTTAAATCATCAGCTACATTCCGTGCCAAGAAATACCTAAGTGACATGACACTTCATCAAGCACTCATCATCCTCATCATCATCATCGTCATCATCATCATCTTTCACTTTCCATAAATACCCCCCCACTCCCTCCTGTCTTTGAAAACTCTGCCATTTGTGTTGATCTTTGTGCGACTGCCTGTTTTCATGCATCTACTTCTAAATTTAATCTGGGCTCTGTGTGATGTTGGGAGTGTCTGCTCTGATGCTCACCCTTTATAATTCTGTCTGGCTGAAGCCTGAAGATGCAGTCAGGACACGATTACCTGAACACACCTCGGATTCTACTGACTGAAGGTATGTGGTGTGTATTACGTATCTCATCCGTAGGATGGATTGACCTGTTGGTATCATTTATATTAATTTTTTCTTGTGTTTGCGGTGTTAATGCAGTACATTAGTGCTCTACTTGGTTCCATGGTGGTTTACAAATGCTCAAAATCTTATGTATCAAATATTTGCACTTGCATGCATCATAACTAATCGACTTTTTATTCATATCCAGTCTTTAAAAAGAGTAAAAATGAGGCAAAAGCCACAGTTCAAGCAATAACATGTTGTCTTAATAATTACATTCTGCCAGTGCAAAGATATAGTTATGGAGATACCCGAGTGCACAGACAAAGAAAACATCCTGAAAACAGAAGAGGAAGCAGAAGATGAAAAAAGCAAGGAAGAAGGTTGGTATATTTCTAAAAACCTAATAGTAATAAAATGGAATATGTTGTTACTAGCCGATTTGTCGAGAAGAATTAGTGTGTTTTGCTATTCCTGTCCCATGGGTTAGACTCGAGCGGTGTGGTGTGTCAGAAAGCCTGGGAGCCAAACTTCTACTGCATCATCAACAGAGAGATTCATTACTACGCCGGACATGAAATCAAGATCCTGGAGGCTCTTGATTCTTATGGCGCCATCACCTGGCCCGCGGTGAGACATCATTATTAGTTTTAATACACAAAATATAGAACAATACACTTAAGAATTAATGCACCCTTTATGAAAGATAAAATGTATTATTATTATTAATATGAAGAGATAATTTTGTCATAACTCAAACTGATCGGGTTTATGATACTGTATTATTTAAGCACTAGCATTGGTACACGTCGTTGACAGAAGACAAGAGTTTGAAATAGTTAAAAGGTTAAAGCTGAAATAAGCTGATCAGCTTTAATGTAATCAGTGATCATTATTTAATGTAATCATTATTATTTCAGGTTGAATGTACTGCCTGCCCCGCGACCCTGAACACAGGATTAAGCGGTATAGAAAATGAATGAATGAATGTACTGCCTGCAACAATGATGAACCACTTAATTTTTTTTTTTTACTATAATTTCACTAAATCTTGTTTGGTGTGACAATATTATATGGTATTGGTTTCCACTGGATTGGTGGGTAAATATTAGGAACTTGTTTACAGCAAGATTTTTACTACGGTCAATGGGAAAGAGAAGAAATAGAAAAGTTTATGTTTACGCCTTGTTCTACTTTTTTGAATCATCAGCCAAATACAG
Source organism: Platyallabes tihoni (assembly GCA_030068045.1). Taxonomy (NCBI): domain Eukaryota; kingdom Metazoa; phylum Chordata; class Actinopteri; order Siluriformes; family Clariidae; genus Platyallabes; species Platyallabes tihoni. The sequence continues at coordinate 15,125,864 of JAQQZS010000010.1, read as the reverse complement.
TACACTCCCTGTTCGGTAACCGGAGAGTCAATCACAAATGAGAAAACGAAAAAGTAGATCAAAAATTACGTTTTGTCTTAAAACACCTCCAGCACATTAAAATTCACTTATACAGTACCACTTCAGTGCTGTTGTTTCAGTGGTGAAAATATGAACTAATCCCAGTAAAAAATTTCAGTTCAGCTTTTTTAATTAATATCTGTTGGTGCAGGTGTTTGTTTACATTGAGTAAGTAGCGCATTAGTAGATTATTTTAAGGTAGATTATTCAATCCGGCACATAACTGCTTATAACATCGTTTTTACTCAACATTTTGATTTCACTTAAGTTCAAACTTTTTTTTTAACAAATTCTGCCCAGCCAGTTTTGCGTGATATAATCTGGCTGGACAGACATACAGACAGACAGAGATACAAACTTGGAAAGACAGACAGACTGGTTTCAAGTCCTCCAATGTGTGAAAAGTAAAGGTTTTATTTAAAGATCCAGTTCTGACCAATGTACAGACAAAACCTTTTTTTTATTTATATAAATGATTTCCCAAAATTTCCCCAAAAAAGAACTAGTTCATTTTTTAGTCTCTTCTTGTAATATGTCTCATAGTTGGAGACAGTGACCTTAGTCCTTCATATACAATGCTTTCAGCTCCTTTTTAGATTTGTCCAGGCTCACCCCCATCTTGATCTGTTCATTTTTGTGTTGAACTTTAAGTAGGTTTAGCTCATCATCTTGTTGAAATCTCTTAACCTCCTAGGCAGAGGAAACAAAATCTTGGCTGGAACATCCTGGTCCATAGAATTCAGAATTCAATCTTTACAGGATGCCCCGGAACCAACAGCCAGAAAACATCCTGATCCACCTCCATATTCTAAAGTGGGGGATCGAGTAATTTCCCTTTTACGCCATCCTCTTTTGTTGCCAAACATCCTGATGACCAGAAAGTTATTTTGGTTTTACCTGGCAACACCACATAATGCCAAGTGTAGCACTAATGATGCCTGGTGAAGTTCACTCACTGTATTATGTAATCTGTCTTTATAAAGAAGATGATTTTAATCTCGCCACGGCCAGAATAAAAAATCCAATTTAAACAAAGAGAACACTGTTATATTTTAAAATACACTGCCTGGCTAGGAGGCGTGGTGACTTAGTAGTTGGCATTGTCGCCTCGCAACTTCAAGGTCCAGGTTCGACTCCCACCTCTGGTCTGTGTGCATGGAGGTTGCATGTTCTGCCTGTGCTTGGTGGGTTTCCTCCACGTACTCCGGTTTCCTCCCACAGTCCAAAGACATGCAGGTTAGGCTAATTGGTGTTCCCAAGTTGCTCGTAGTGTGTGCACCTTGCGATGAATTGGCACCCCTTTCAAAAGTGTACCATGCCTCGTGCCCTAAGTCTTCTGGGATAGGCTCCACCCTGACTCCGTATATAGGATAAAGTGGTATAGACGATGAGTGAATGAGTGCCGACTGCTGAATTCTCGACCTGAATCAAGCAAAGAAAACAACTAGGGAGAAGTTACTTGGAATAGGTTAAGAATGTCAAACACATTATTAAATCTTGGATGTATTTGAGATGAACCATTAGCTTTGTAAAAGAAATGTGGCCGGGGGCAGTGATGTCTCAAGCTCTATGTAGCTGATCAGAGGATTTGGGTTCAAACTCCAGTGCCGGTGGGTTGCCACCATTGGGTCCTTGGCGAAGACCATTAACCCTACGCTCATCCAATACTATCCAGCCACTGCATGCAGTGCATATGACAAGCCTAATTGGAAAAATGGAAGGGTTGCGTCAGAAAGGGCATCTGGCATAAAACTTGTGCCAAGTGGTGTCGGACCAGATGGTACGCTGTGGCAACTCCTTGAAGGGAGCAGCCGAAAGACCACAAAAAAAGTGTACTTCATAATTCTTACTCTTTTTAAACATATAGGGACTGGCACTGTGTCAGTATCTGGATTCTAATCGAAGAACAATCAATCTGCAAGACAAAGCAGTCTTAGAGCTTGGAGCAGGAACTGGCTTGGTATCCATTGTGGCCAGCCTCTTGGGTGAGTTCTATCATTTGCACACACATTTAATATCACTGTAAATGTTCAAACAGTGATGTGATAATGTTATGAGTACTCTCCAGGTGCTTGGGTAACTGCTAGCGACCTTCCTGAAGTCCTGGGAAACCTGCAAAGTAATTTGTGCAGAAACACAAGGGGACACTGCAGATATACACCACAAGTGGCAGCGCTGTCATGGGGGTACGACCTGGAACAAACCTTTCCACAGTCGGTTTATCGATATGACTACGTCTTGGCCGCAGATGTCGTCTACCATCATGACTTCTTGGAGGAGCTCTTGGTAACCATGCGTCATTTCTGCCAACCAGGCACAACCCTGATCTGGGCCAATAAAATCCGCTTTGGGTCCGACCTGCTTTTTACAAAGAACTTTAAAAAGGCATTTAACACCACATTACTTGAAGATATGGACAAGATTAAAATTTACTCTGCCACCATGAAAGATCCTGATGTAGATGTAGACAATGACTGTCCAGAGATGCTGCTAGAAGATGCAGTTGAGCAGGAAAATGAGACGGAAGAAGATATTAGCAAGGAACAGGACCAGTATACTAATGAGGATGAAAGTAATGCAAATGGAAGAGGAGAAGAAACTCAAGATACTTGCGGAGAAGGTAAATATTTGAAAAACGATCTGAAGTGTATTGTGTCTTCCCAGGAATTGGAGACAATATCATTTGTTCAAAATAGTCTTAGTGCAAAAGAATGGTTCATTCATTGTTTCTTGATCTAAGACTGTAAGACTTTTAAAGCTTGCCTGTAGGATGAAATCATTACATGAGACAATTGTCCCAAACACCTAATGCTATGTAGTGTGTTTATTATTTTCCAGCACATGACTTCGAGAGAAACGAACAATTACCCATCCAGAGTTCCTGTACACCCAGTACTAATTATAATCTAGTTTACAATTTTAAAGGTCATACAATCTGCACTGAAATACCCAACTATGGTATCATAAGTCCAGCCGTAAGTACCCTCCTTAATTATTTACTTGTATGACTGACATTAACTGACAAACGAAAAAATCTTTTCTGTTAAACTTTCTTATCCAGGCAATGGCTTTGTGCAAATTTCTAGAAACCCCAGCAGGCCAAGAGCAGATTGTTCTTCATGACCAAACGGTACTAGAGCTGTATGCAGGAGCTGGATTGTTGTCTATAGTAGCTACATTGTTGGGTAGGTTTCACAATACATAGTCTAAAAAGAAAATTTTTTCAAAGAATCAATACTAAGAAGTAAAATTGGCTTGTAGGTGGCAAAGTAACAGCTATGGACCAAACAGAAAGCTTGGACAATCTAAGAAGTAACTTGTCTCGGAATACAAGAGGTCATCAGAAGCACGAACCTCAAGTGACAGCACTAACTCCTGACTTGGAACAAAACTTCCCTCGTTCCACATGTCATTACGATTACGTGTTGGCAGCGAGGATCCTCGACAACCACGAGTGCTTCACTGAGCTAATGGTTACCATGAGATATTTCTGCCAACCAGGCACAAACCTGATCTGGGCAATAAAAGTGTGTTATCCATCTGACCTGCTCTTCATTGAGGACTTTTATAAATCATTCCATACCACCATGCTAGCAAAGTTGGATAGAGTGAGGATTTTCTTGGCAACTAACAGACCTCCATTAGACCTGATGAAAGCCACTAGCGCAGAGGAAGAGATGGAAGCATGTATGAGTACGAGTGACTATCCAGAAGAAGAAATCTCAACAAGAGAAAATACAAAAACACAAAACAACAAAAATGAGGGTCAATGTGACCAGGACGAGGAGGACGAGTGTAGAGAAGAAGAGGATGCTGGAGGAAATGACAGGGAATACGGAAGTTCTGGGAAATGGGAAGCGTTCCAGGGTGACAGTGAACCTGAGTCGTTTTCTACAGGTAATACAGCGTAGATCAGAATTAATGAATTAAGTCAATCTGTGATGCTGTGTTTATTCTTTATATGTACAGTTATATTCACAGTTCCTGACATTTAAACATTCCAAACTGCTCACTCACACACTGTTGTGGGCGGCGTAACACACTTGGAGGACAGTGCTATCCGCTCCTTCCGCTTGCATGAGCTCACAGACGCCCCTGATTGGCTGTAAAGCCGTGATTAATGTGGGAGCACTAAGTGCCTCTCATCCCTCCCCTCTGAGAGAGCTCAGCCAATCAGCTCTCTTTAGACCTCCAGTTGCGAGAGGTTACAGCATCACCCGGGAATCAAACTCGCGATCTCCGGATGATAGAGCGAGCATTTTACTACTGCACCACTCGTAGGCCATTTTTCAGTTCTGTCCACAGATTTTCTCTGGGATTGAGGTCAGGGACACTACAATACCGCAACGTTACTGTCCTAAAGCTGTTTGGCCAAAACTTTAAGTAAGCTTGGGGTCATTGTCCATTTGGAAGAACCATTCGCGACCAAGCTTTAACTTCCTGCCTGATGTCTTGAAAATTTTCTTTTAGTATATTCACATCATCTTTCTTACTCATGATGCCATCTGTTTTGTAAAGTGCACCAGTCCCTCCTGGACCAAAGCACCCCCACAACATGGTGCTGCCACCCCCATGCTTCACAGCAAAGATGGTGATCTTCAATGGTGATTTACAAGCCTTAGCCATTTTTCCTCCAGACATAACAATGGTCATTATGGCCAAGCAATTAAATTTCATTTCATCAGACCAGAGGACATTTATCTAATAAGTTAGATCAGCTGCAAATCGTAGTCAGGCTTTTTATGACTTATTTCCTGTTGAGCAGCCTTGGTCTTGTTTTTACTGTGGATATAAAAGTATATTTACTTTTTTATCTTTTTCCTCCAGCGTCTCCAAAAGGTCCGTTGCTATTGTTTTGGAAATTATGTGTAGTTTTTGTATTTTGCACATTGCTTTCCTAAGCAGTATGATGGCTTCGTGGCCCCATGGTGTTTATACTTGCGTTGTATTGGTACAGATGAACATGGCACCTTCAGGCATTAGGAATTGCTCCAAGAATGAACCAGATTTGTGAAGGTAGACTATTTTTTTTTCTCCGGTCTGGGCTGGGCTGATTTTTTTTGAGTTTCTCATTATATAACACTAACATCTGAGTTTGAAGGTACCCCTTAAAATTAATTCACAGGTACATCTTCAACTGTCAATTAGCCTATCAGAAGCTCGTAAAGCCATGGCACTATTTTCTGGAATTGTCCAAGCTGAAAGCTGCACGGTCGTGTAGTGATTAGCACTGACGCCTTGCACCTCCAGGGTCCAGGTTTGATTCCCGTCTCTGTGTGTATAGAGTTTGCATGGTCTCCCCATGCTTGGTGAGTTTTCTCTGGGTACTCTGGATTTTCTCCCACAGTCCAAAGACATGCAGATGCCCTGCGATGGATTGGCACCCTGTCCAGAGTGTACCCCACCTCATGCCCTAAGTCTCCTGGGCTAGGCTCCAGGCTCTCCGTGACCCTGAATGTAAGATAAAGCAGTACAGGCGATGACTGAGTAATTGAGTGTCCAAGCTGATTAAAGGCACAGTCAACCGAGTATATGTAAACCTTCCATTAGAACCGAGATATAGTGAAGTATAAGTGAAATCATCCTCCCGAAAAATGACTATCATTTGGAATATCATATTTATCTTAACTATCATCTGGAGATCGCTGGTTCGATCCCCGGGTGGGGCTGTAGCCTCTTGCAGCCGAGGGCCTGGAGAGGGCAAATTGGCCGAGCTCTCTCAGCGGGGTGGGATGGGAGGCACTTAATGCTCTCACATTAATTACAGCTCTATGGCCAGTCAGGGGCGTCTGTGAGCTCACGCAAGCGGAAGGAGCGGATAGCGCTGTCCTCCGAGCGTGTTACGCCTCCCCCAACAGTGCGGGAGTGAGCAGTTCGAAAAGATGCGGTCGGTGACGTCACGTGGTCTGGAGGAAACACGTGATAGTCTGCGGCCCTCCCGACTGAGTGGTCGTAATAGCCTTAATGTGGAGCCCCCTAGTGACAAGGAGGAATTGGACACGACTACATTAGGGAGAAAATCGGGAAAAAATCCTAAAAAAAAAAATAAAAAATAAAAAACATCTGTAGTCTGCATACAAAAAAAAAAACTATTTTAATGACTTCAACTGTAATTTTTGCTCTTACTTCAGCTCAAGACGAAGGTTTGGAGTCAGATAAGCAGGTATCTTGTCAGAAGATTTGGGAATCCAAGTTTTTCCAATCCCCTAGCAAAGAGACTCAATACTTCATGGGTCATAAAATCATTATAGTGGAGTCGATTGATTCTTATGGCGCCATGATTTGGCCTGCGGTGAGTGTTGACTAAGAACAACGGAAGGCAAAGAACCAAGTCAACTTAATTGCTATGCACTGGTTCCTATTTCCTTAGTGTGATTTAGGAAGATTTGCATTATTTTGCAGGCAGTAGCTCTCTGTAAATTCCTGGAAACACCAGAGGGGTGGCAACAAATTAATCTACTAGACAAAACAGTTCTGGAGATTGGAGCTGGAACCGGTCTACTCTCGATTGCCCTAACCTTGCTGGGTAGGTTTTACTTCGCTTGTTTATTCTGTATATGTATTAAATGATTCCATTTGCTCAGTATAAAATTGTGTCTGCAGGTGCCAAATTAACAGCCACTGATCTACCAGAAATCTTGAGCAATCTGAGATATAACCTCAATCGGAATACCAGGGGTCTGTGCAGACACGAACCACTAGTAAAAGAATTGTCCTGGGGTTTCGATTTAGAGAAACCCTTCCCTCGCGCCTTACATCACTACGACTACGTGTTGGCAGCTGACGTGGTTTACCATCACAGCTACTTAGATGAGCTCCTAGCCACAATGGATCATTTCTGCCAACCTGGCACAACTCTCATCTGGGCCAATAAGATACGCTATCCGTCTGATCTGACTTTCTTAGAAAACTTCGAGAACATTTTCCAGAGCAGACTATTAGCGGAGCTGGGGGAAATACGGATTTATAGCGCAACATGTAAACCTTCAAGATGAGAAAAATTTAAAAAGGGAAGAATACGATGAAGAATTTTGGAACTGTTGGAACTGCGCCTTGTGAGTTGCCTTCTGCAGAGGAACTTAAGCAGCCTGTGGTTCCACATGTCTGTCACATTCACAGAAAAACACTTGCTGTTATTTACTTGCTGGTCAAAGCTATAGAGGTGTGGAATTTGTCATTTTTTATGGCTTAAATACTCTAAATAGAAAATAAGTGTGTTGATAGTTTAAAGCCTGGTGTGTTTTGTGCACTTGACAAGAAAACGAACTATTTCAGAAAAGACAGAATGACAGTGGCGGAAAAAAGGAAAACTTTCTACACACTCTGAATAGATTAATTGCTGTGACAAATGATGTGCCAGGGTTGGTGAACTATTACATGTTAATCAATGTTATGAATAACCAGAGATGGATAGAGTAAACCAGCCTCTATAGTATTTAATCTTCACTAAACATGAGACTAGTAAATGATATACTGTATATAAATCTTGGTTTACAATCTGAGACAATAGGAAGACTTGTAGGTGTTGCATTGAGTTACTGTACTTTGTTTTATGCTTTGAAATTTGAGAACATGCACATTCACCATTTGGTGGAATTATTTCATTATTTTGCATTATGTAATGCCAACAGTATTGTAAAATATATAAATTATATAAAATATTTTTATATACAAAATTAAAAAATATACAAAGGCCGTTCAAGTCAAACCAGGACTTGTGATAAAATTTTTCGTGAATGAAAGCTAAACTGAAAGTTGAACTGACTTCAAGGTCATGAGACCAAGCTGCAATAAAACATTTAAATGGCGCAAACATTTGCCTGTGCATTAGTGTAGAAGGGGATGTGATATAGCGAAGTAAAGGCAATTTTTACTCGTGTTCTATAATAATTCTGCACAATCAAAAGTCCTGGTTTGACTTGAACGCCCCTTATATATTTAAGTCTGATGTATGCGTGATATTTCTTAATGTGCAATAAAAACATTTGTGATGTACACTGCTATAGGGTTTGACATCAACTTTGGGAAAGTGATTTCTTATCTTAATTCAGTTCAAGCTGTAATGTGCTTTTAATCACTGGCTTTGTCATAAAGCAGCTTTACAGAAATATGTGTATCCTTTTTAAATAAATACAGTACATGTATTAGATGGTAGCAGGAGGGAAACTAGAGATGAACCAGACTCATCTGGGTGGCACACGCTAGTGTGTGACTGGTTGTGTGAGTGTATGCACTTGTGCCCTGTGATGGGTTGGTATCCAGTATTGTGCCCCATGTTCCCTGGGATAGGTTCCCTCCCTCAATCACCCTACACAAGACAAGCAGTACAGATAACCAATAGGTGGAGGATGCAATTACTGAAGAAAGGTGTTCAAATAGTTTTATTCTGAATTATGCTGTATCACACACACTCAACAATTACTGTAAAAATAAAATAACTTGTCCTGACGTTCCATACAATCTCTTGAAGTGTGCAACGTTTATAAAATTATACTATTACATCCTGTTTGCCTCCATTTAAAAGCACATTAAAAGATTGGCATTAACTAGTACATGTTTCAACTTCTGAAATACACAATACCCATGAACACATCCTACGCTCTTTGACACAGCAACTGCGACACGAGAGACCCGTGACTGCATTCTGGTGGACGGCTTGACGTTCGGGATGGTTTAAGGCCATTGCCAACATCAGTTTCCTTAACAAAGTCGATGCCAGTGTAACCCTGAATGAAATATATATATATCGGTACAGACTAAAACACATAACGGTGTGCATTAGAATCAAGTAGGAGAATGAAATGATTCCATGAGTACATACAGTAATTACAAGCCATGAGTAAATCAAGGAGATGTATGGCATCCTCTGAAAGAGTCACAATGATTTTGATGGTGGTTGGTGCTGATAAGTATAATAATACGCACTAACAAAGGAAAGCATAGAACTTGCTTTTTTTTTTTTTTGACGAGAGATACCAACAGTGAGTGACTGTGGAACTGAGAGCTTCATTTCATTTATTAAGCACAGCTGCTTATCCAATACTGCACCTTCTCAGGGATGATGATATGAAAATGTACATTTAAAACTCAAAACAGATCAGAAAAAGCAGCTCGAGCCAAACAAAGAGGTTTTACTGTATGACAAGGAGGAGGATGATCAATACACACAATGTTAATACCATGATATCAGAAAGCTTATCTTGGAGAACTGACCCAACACGTTTACAGTGCAGCTTAACTCGCACTTCGCCTTCGAATCCATACTACTCCTTATAACTTAAAGAAAAATCTCCACCATGAAGCACATCGAACACAATTACACTGAAATATTTCTGAGGTGTTCAGCGTTTCTGGTGAGGATTACTTGATCATGCTGGATTTTCATTATTCTGGTGAGAAGTTAGTGGTTTTCGATCGGAGAACTCTTTGAATACACTACAGGTACATGGTCATAGTAAGGATTATAAATAGTCGTCCATGGTGGAGATTTCCCCTAAATGTGTATAGAACACGATACAGTCCCGCAGCAAATAGTTTTTTTTTTTTTTTTTTTTTTTTAAAGATGTGCTATTGCAGTGCCATAAACTGGCTGTCGTTTGTAGAAATTGCTAAATTCAACCATATTAAAAACAGAAACCGTGTAAGCAGATGCATTCACGCATAAATAAATAAAAAATTACATATTTCAAACACACACACTTGCACTACTTTTCATAAAAATCATGATCATTCCATTATACAGTATAAAGGCCCAGTTCAATGATAGAAATGAGTGAAAGCTGTATGCTTTCAGACAAAAAAAAAAAAAAATCCCTTTAGACTTTATATATTTAAAAAAAAAAACATGCATACATTGTACATATATTGTATATTAAAGGAGAAGTAGGTTTATGTATATATTTATATTGCCTTTATATAACTATGTCCGGAGAGGCACTCCTTCCTGCATTTGATATGAAATTAAATTAAATTGGCACTCCAAATGATTAAATAAGAAACTCTACAGGAGTAGATCAAAGACAACTACAGGGATTTCTGTATGAAAAATGTCAATCAAGCAGCATCTCCTCCCTGTACTGAACGAGGATATGTAGGATGAAGGGGGAAAAAAAATAATAAAAAATCCTCCACAAAATATACAATCATACACAACAGTAACTGGATTATATAGAGTATGATATGTAATGAAATTTTGGCATGTCCCATGTGATCCTGCAGTTCTTAATTTAAAAAAAAAATTAAATTAAAAAAAGTTTAACAGGATCCACACTTTGGACCACATCAAGAGTCTTAAAATTTGGGACTGCACATCCTGTGCTATCTGGTTTAAAAAGGTATGTAGTCTGAGGGATACATGACGGGAAGCCAGTTTTCGGTGTAGGTGGCGCAGTGCGTCCAGCCCAGAGACTTCATCAGCTGCGGGACAGACAGAGACAGTTACTCGTTAACAACTCGAGCTCTACAGAAACTTTTGATTGTAGTTCAAGAGGCACCATGCTAACCTGAATACAGTTCTTCCAGTTTTCCTTGCTGGGTTTGTCTTCAACAATTTTAGAAGCGTACTTCAAGGCTCTTCCGTACATTTTATTCGCCAAGGCGTGTTTGTAGGAAAACGACAGAACCTGCAAAGTAAGCACAGAGCTTATCAAAATAATAAAAAAAAATAATAATAAAAAAAAAAATAAAAAAAAAAATCTATTTATAATCACACAGTGACAAATTAAAGGGGGGGGAGGGGAGAAGACGAAGACGAAGTGCTTAGGTCACCCAAAAAAGCGGAAGGAGACGCAAACAGTTAGACGTGTATTGATTTGATGGAGCGTTCTGCAGGGGGCTGCAAAATGGGACGGAGCGATAAAAATATCAGCGAGCCAAGAGATGAAGAAACCAACAAGAGAAAATGACAGAAATTGTCAGTAAAGGCTTATATGTTATGTCTGAGCTGTAGATTTTGAAACTTTTAGTTATGAAAGTTAAGTTGCACAACTTAATATTTTTGTATAATTATTTTTTTTTAATGTGTGCGCCTTAGTTTTTTTTTTATACTTAAAGTCATTTGAAATACCTTTTTTTAGTTTTTGCATCTGAGAAAAGGCTTTAAAATAAGAATGTATGGCACTGTAATGCACTTAATTCATCACAGTCAACTTTAATCTATTCCTTCTATTGTGAATAATGACAATGTTTATTTTTGATAAAACGCTGTACGCATTAAAAAAAAATAAAAGTGGATTTTTCTAAAAAGGAAACCAATTAATCTTTGTTTCTCTCATATTTTACATTGCTGTTTAATTAAGGACAATTACATTTTATCCGATTAATCGATTAAATCTTTGGTAGAGTACTCGATTACTAAAATATTCAATTGCTACAGCCCTAAAATGCAGTGTAAATCATACCGATCCACGTGAGTAAATCTGTCCCCTTTCCTCACACTGCCATCATGTGGCCAAAAAAGTAATCGCGCCAAAGGAAATGAATCCCACACGGCAAAATAGCAAAATTGTTTCTGCGGTTTTAAATGGCGAGGTGAATCCAGGACACCATTTTTTCTCAGAGCTGTTTTCCACTGTATTGGACTGTGAACTTGAGTATTTTTCAATATTAGGATTATTCACCATCGGGACAGCTTTACAGGACGGACATTTTCTATCATTGTGCTCCCGAATTGATCCATTGAAACTGGTGAGGCCGACTCATTTCTCCCTCACGCCCCCGCCCCCCCCCCAATACACCCCCGCCCCCCA
>JAQQZS010000010.1:15078316-15089076 GCA_030068045.1 Platyallabes tihoni | reverse complement strand
GGGGAAGGATCTGAGAAGTTAGCAGATCAATATTTGGTATTTTTGCTGTTGTTATTCAGGCGATTAATTTGAAGGTTTCGCTTTCTTTTCTTTATTCGGTGATGTTTTCAATCATTAGCATATGACTGACACCTTTACTTCAAATAGAAAGATCAGATCAGCGTTTTCAGATGCTTATCTCCAGCTGGGCGTTCTTTCTCTTTAAATAAATGAAAAGTCAGGCAGTGCTTATTCATGACAAATCAAAAATATTTATTTCATTTAATTTCTTTTTTTATGTGTGCAATGTGTGGAAGAAAGAAAATAAGCATAGAAAATATTGTGGAGTAAAAAGGTACAAGTTTTTTTTATTATTATTATCACGTATTATTATTATTATTGACGTGGAGCTATTTTTAGCCTTTCATCTCTTCCTGGCTGAATTGAAACAGCAGGGTTTCACACCATTATTCAGTCAACATCTGTGCCCTTGTTTCTCACTGGAGAGGAGTGCCCAGTGACACACACACACACATACTCACACACACACACATGCACAGACCTAATATGACATTGAAGAGTCATTTTATCAGTTACGAAGTGAGTTTAAGCAGGGGGTGTTGGCCTCTCTATGGTGTAGGAGGATGTTTGTGGTAAACCTCGAACGCAAGACTCACGGGTTTAATGAATCATATCTAGCACACGCTGATTTAAATCCTTATAGGCATGGTCGATTTTGACTAACTCCTGTGAGTGCTGAATGAAACCTCCACCCTGAAACCATTTGATCTTTTCATACTGAAATTTCTCGAATGTGGATAATGATTGATTGTGATCATTTCCTAGGTTGCTTCTTGTATTTTCACTATTACTGTGTTGTTAACAATCACACACATAAAGGATAAAGGTCAAGAACATGAGCTTCCACTCTCACTATCCTGGAGATCAGATAGATATTTGTCTATAATACACAAGCTGAATGGTGGTGATGGTGGTGATGGTGGTGCTAGAATCGAAGGTGAAGGTTTGGAAAGTTGGTGAGTTGGTGAGAGAGCTGGATGGACTAAGTGACTAGTAAAGCGCAGCTGTATTACTTTCTTTAGGAATGGACTGGTGTCATGATCAAGGTGAAAATAGACCAGGTGGCATAGTGGTTTGCACCTGGGTAAAGGGTTTGATTCCTGCATGTTCTTCCCTGTGCTTAGTGGGTTTCCTCCATGCACTCCGGTTTTCTCCCACAGTCCAAAGAAATGCTCTAATCTGCATTTCCAAATTCCCCATAATGCATGAATGAGTGTGTATGGGTGCTGTAGTGCCCTGCAATGGACTGGCACACTGTCCAGGATGTACCCTGCCTACCCTCATTTACCACATTGTTATCTATTGTAAATAGGCCACTTCTCGTTAGATGCTAACTGCATCTAATTGGCTTTGTACATGTACTGTACTTTGCATAATTATAATCAAGTTGAATCTTATCTAATCAAATCGAATCGAATAAGCTCCAGGTCTCCTGCGAAGCTGTATGAAATAAAAGGTATACAGAACAAATAAAAGACAGAGGGAAATCAGACTGACAGGTTAATTATAGTAATTTCAACTCATAAAAAAGAACTCACATGCATCAAATATTCAACACCACTGACGACAACATAAGTTAATGACTAAAGATTATTATACAATATTCAGTTGATCCCATCTGTCACGTTGTGTCTAGTAACCTGGACACACCAGTGAGAGTAATAAAGACTTATAAAGCAGTTTTAAGCTTGCAGATATTCAGCACACACACACACACACAGCACAGTTACACACCCATGTTGGTTTACCACAGGGCGGATCCACACCCTCCCTGACTAAAATAACAACATGAAACAAACATACCTTATAGCCCCCAGTATGATTCAACATCCTCATCATTTACATTATTAAACGGCTTTCTCTGAGTTTGCATGTGGCTTCCATCCCGTTAAGGATGTGTTTGATGAACACCACAGTGACCCCGGACCAGGAAACTGTGGCGCACAAACATGAATGAGCTCCCTGTACTTAAAGCATGTGTTTTTTGCCGTTTTTTTTTTTTTGTTATCTCCCTACAGTGGGAGCACAGCCACACCGACTGCCAACTCTGCACCAGTAAATTAGCTTTGGCGCTATTTTAAAAGAGGCAAGTGCTAATCCTTGGTACTGTGGATAACAGCAGCAAATAGGTCAACTGTCAGCATTTCCAGCAGCACTGAAATGACCTGTATGCTTACACAGGCACAGAGAATGCCTGACCTTAGAAACTCTAATATAGATTAGTGTTAATTTGGTTATGAAATCTTCAACAATGGTGTCACCTGATAATAAACAGAATTCAAACAGCTGTAAAAATAAGGATGCATGCAAATGCTTTGAAGGAACACTAACGAGGACCATTTATGACTCCTCAAAGGTCATTTCAGTGTGTGGTTCTTTAACTATTCATGTTGGTGACACAACTAATTAAATAAGTAGAACCATCTAACATTTTTGTTCATTACCACAACCGTAACACAGACACTCTATACCGTGGCCAAAGCTGGTAATTTTTGAGAAGAGAAATACAAGTTGGCAAAAAAAAGGCATTTTTCAGATTCAGCAAATACAATATGTGGGGAAAAATATATGGTCTGAGGAACAATTGAACTCAAATATAAAAATTTTGGCCTCAGTATAAACTATAATGTTTTATCATTATTCTCATAGCGAGGCATGGGTTGTGGTAGCATCATCCCATGAGGACGCTTTTCTGCAGTTTCTTAGGGACTGAGAAACTGGTCACGGTTTGAAAGCAAGATGTACTTTGCCAAACAGAGGATGAATCCTCAAAAACAAATCTTCTTGTGTGACTTGTGATTGACCTTCTAATAAGACAGTGACTCTGAAAATCTGACAAACCTTGAGCACGAAATCTGCCAAAAAAAGAAAATTTCGGATATATTGGCAGAAATATCAGACGCCAAATGTACAAAACTGTTAGGGATATTTTCCAGAAGTCTTGAAGTTGGCAAAGCCAAACATTTTTGTCCATTTTAATTCCCTACAAACCCTAAAACTGATTTTCTGCCATAATTTCTTTGAATTTCTCTGGGTAACCTTGGAGCTTACAAACCTTGAGGTACTTTATGGTTTCTAGATGTTTCACTAGGAACCACTTTTTATAACGGTGTAACATTTAATAGTTCTCTCAAAAAGAGACAAACCTGGAAAAAAAAAACTTCAGGATTTTAGGCAAGCATACAACCTATAATTTCTTGAATTATATCCAAGCAATTTCCCTCTGGGATTAATAAAGTTCTTTGAATCTTAACAAAGGCCAGAATGCTAGCTAACTATACACTACATATAACAGTGATTTAATTCTCATAATTTTTTTTATGTATTTCAAATATATAAATTATTCATTCATTATCCTAAATGTATACTGAAATGACTTTTTACTTGCAGTTTACGTGACTACAAGTCTAATGAGTCTAATAATCTGAAAATGCACAGCGTTCTATTCTACACCCTATGACAATCTGTGGAAGCTTATTTTTGCCCAAGGATTTACCTGAAAAACACCAAAATCTATTGAAATATTGTGAAACAAGGACAAAATATGGTTGACATGTTATTGCAAAATTTTCGCTTCAAACAACCTCTAAAAACCTGGACAGTATAGTGAAACATGCATAAAATATTTGATCGACTATAAGTTGGATATGACTGTTTATTTACTGTTTAACAATGAATGCAGATGGCACAGAGGTACAGTGGGTAGCAAGTTGGTAGGCATCTCACAACTCCAGTGTCCTCAAGACATTGTCTCCTGTGTGATCTCCTCATGTCTACCTCAGTTCCCTCTACTTTCTTCTTATGTTGACTGATTATTGATTTAATGACCAAATGCCATCCATCTAGGACCTCTGTAGTTAGGGATAGCCATCGTGTTTATTCAAGTTTTACGACTACGATCTCTGGCCAACATTCACACGATATATACAGTATATATATATATATATATAAACTTTCACTTCTTCTGTGTTTTGCCTTTGGGAATTCTCTCCATCTACAGTACTGTAACTGTCTTGAACCCATCGTGATTTATATGCGTTCGGACCGGCCCACATGCTATATGGGCCGGTCATTCACCACTATCCAATCAGAATGGCGGCTGCCGCTCTCAGCGTCCCGCCCCTTTGCTGAGAGCCGTTCCAGTTTGAGCGGTCGGGACAGGGAGCTCGTGCTTCTTCGGTTGGAGAGTCCGGTGTCGTGAAGGAGCGTCTCCAAAGCGTGACAACCGGGAACCAGAGCGAGCATGGCGGTCGAGGAGGAAGGTCTCCGAGTCTTCCAGAGCGTCAAAATAAAAATAGGTAAGTTCCCGAAATAAGAAGCGAGGAGATGGGGGGATTATTTTTTATTTATTTCTTTTTAAATGATTAGTATTTTTTTTACGGTTAAGGTTTAAACGCTAACGGCTTTCGTTTAGCGGGTCAGGGAGGCTCGAGCGCTGGCGCGTGAGACCACTTTTCCATAATTCTAATTCAAAGCACACGCTCGCGCAGCGCACAACATCATGATTAACACATACATACATACACACGCACGCGCGCCCACACGCGCGCGCGGGGCTTTGTGCGTGTTTCGAGCACACCAGGAATCACATCACACCGTGGACTAAAATGTAAGGAGTGTGTGGGGAAAACTGAAGCGTCCAGATGGCACGCGCGCGCTCACGCGCTCCGTGGGTTAATATTGTAATGCGTCGCAAACATGAAGAAGAATGCCTTCAGTGGACCATCATGAGAGAAAATAATGGCAACCTGAACGCAACATTTATGAAAGCAGCTTGGTGCATTAGTGGTAACACTAACACACAGCTCGTGCATATTATTGTCACAACAATGCATCAGCGCGTGCATTATTATTATTATTATTATTATTATTATTTTTTTTACCTTGGCCGTGTCCCAAACCGCATCTGTCTATGCTGCATGCTGTGTTTTGCGGGAAAAAAGGGTATGTTTTAGATTTGAGATGTTGAGAGCTTGTTTTTGCATTCAGATCAGACTCTGTCTTATTAAACATTCCATATACAAGTATCAAGAATGTATAGAGTGTGTACAGTGAGGCCATGCATAGCTCAGCGCAGACACAAACCACACAGCAACAGCAGGATCTCATCTACATCTGTCTCATTTTTTTTTCAAACCACAATGCATATGCTGGTAATCCACATGCATGCATCAAAACAGCATCTGCATAAAAAAATATATATATTTTAATAATTCCGATGCAAGATGTCTCAAACATTCGGTCATCATGGTTAATGTGATCAGCTCTGATATTGATAGAAACGTTGCATTTCTATAACGAGGTAGCAACTGCAAGGTGCACAGTGAATCAAGACAGCGTCCACACACACCGTGCTGTAATACAGTACACCGTTCCATAACAGCGTATGAATCTGTACAGATTCCCAGCGTATGAAAAGGGTATGCTGTACGAAACTGCATCCGGTTGCAAAATTGGCAGTTGTGTAAAAAAGAGCGTTCGCATTTGTGCAGGAAGTGAGCATCATCTGTGACTGAAATCATGTTGCGAGTGTTTGGGCTTATTGCACATGTGTGAGGCACACCCTTTCGAAGGGAAACCTCAATTACATTACTAGGTGTGTGTGTGTGTGTGTGTGTGTGTGTATGTTTTGGAAAACTTGTAAAGGTTTCCTGTTCGCACTCTGCAGAAAGTGGTGTTAGTTTATTTGGTTATTGCGCATGTCCCAGAGGAGAGGAGGTCGATTTTGTGCAATAAAGTCAAGTTTGGGGGGAAAAAGTGATGTACAGAATATAGAAGTAATAATAATAATAATAATAATAATTATTGTTATGTAATTACAGTTTTGTTGAAGGTGGTATTGAGTCATGGTTGACTATTGCTATTCTGAAGAACCAAGCATTGTCTAAAGTTAGTTATTATATTCCACAGCCTACCATTAGCATGCAGAGTTTCTGTGCACAGTTTTTTTTTTTTTTTTGTCATCGTATGCGTGTTTCAGGAAGAGAAGAGTGTTTTGATTGTCTCGCTACATATACAGAGTTCTCGGCCCGGTTTCCCGACGGAACGTTTGTCTCGAGGAAGCTCCTAGGGGTCAGGAGCTTCTGGTAGGGTTGAAGAGAGGAAACAGGAAAGTGCTCCAGATCACTTCCAGATAGGCCGGAAGAGCCACAAAGCAAACCCGAGGCAGCTTGTTTTCAGTGCTCCTGGGTTAATCTTGGCCTAACGCGAAACAGATGGAATCAGATCCGCACGCTGCAACGCTGTTTCCACAAACTTTTTATTGCTCAATGCAGGAAACCGAGCTGTGAGACGAAGCGGGACAAGTCTTCATAGATGAGCCCTTTTCGTGTAAGAGTCGGGAGGGAGAGACGGGCACGTTGCTTAGTCAGGGGTCGAACCGCGGAACGTGAGAATCAACTCCCTTATCGCTGCATCAAGAGGGGAAACAAGGCAAGAAGACGAAGTGTTCCCAGTTTCCCCCATGGCCTTCCTGGAGGCTCGCCAGCTGAGTTTGTCGAGGCCCGTTGACACACCAAAGAGGGCCATGTCATCTTCACTTCAGTAAAATGTCCCCCACGTCTCCCGCGCGCTTTCTCAGACAGCGAGATTTGCAGCTCGAGAAGTTTTCATTACAAAGTGAGAAAGTCTGCAATGACTGTGCAGCATAACGTCAAGTCAAAACAAACCTGGGGGAGATTTCAGATAAACGAAAGTTTACATGGTAGAGCTAGACTTCCTACAGTCAGAATTCTGCGGTTTTGATGAGCTATTTGTGTCCTCGAACCTCAAGCAGAAATGGAAATCTCTTTTTCAGCAACCTTTATAGAGAAGCAGAAGTATAGGCTCACCACACACACACACACAAACACACACACACACACACACACACACACACAGAGTTCTCTAAGGTTTATTGCTCTGGATGTAATCACTTGCTCATGAAAATGTTTTGCCTCTTGAATTGAATGCTTTTAGTTTTTGAGTTCCTCTGAGTAGAGAACACCACGTCAGCACACCGGGTTTATAAATAGCTCACTAAAACCACACTGGGCCATAAAGTGGTAAATGGCGAAGAGCTTCACATCCATAACATGGGCAAATCTACACGGCTAAACTAACCTGCTCGCTCTGTGTAACCTCGTTTCTAGTTCAGTAAGAAAAGCAAAGTGATTTTTCCCAGGAAGGAAGTGATCTCAGATTCCACGTGGCCTTCCTGGAAGCTGGCCAGCAGAGTTTCCCCAAAACCCTCAGGAGGTGGCTGTTGAGTCACTGAGGAAGGGGCAGGGAGAAGGATCACTGGATTGCTCGCCTGTGAGTTCAAGTAATTCAAATAAATTCATAGTAATTTAAGAACGACAGACTTGATACGACTCTTCATGTTTTTGATTTTTTGGGATAAATATTAAAGCTTTATTTAAAGACGTCATATTTAAAGGAAATCCAGTTGCACAGTTAATCTAACAATGCAATTTCTAACGATCTTATGCTGTTCATTGAATCGTCAGGTCATTTTTCGATTCAGAATCGATTCACTACACAGGTACTCCCCGACTTACGAACATCCGAGTTGCGAATTTCCGCAGATACGAACGGACCGCGGTTCTACTTCTGGTTCACTCGCAGAAACAGCTCACGTGTATTGTACAAAATAGTTTCTGGCCACATAATGGCAGTGTGGGGAAAAAGGAAAAAGGAGATTTAGTCAAGTTGATTGATATGCTTTACATTATATATTCATGTCAAAGGCGTATAAGACTCACTTTGTCAGACTTAAGAACAAATCCGAATTTTGAATGTGCGCTCCCGGAGACGGAACTCGTTCGTAGGTCGGGGACTGCCTGCACGGCTTATCCTGTACCTAGAGCCTATCCCAGGGTCCACCTTGTACAGTGTGCCAATCCAAGTACAGACTTAACACACTCTTTCACACACAACGGGCAATTTGGGAGCGCCAGTTACCCTCATCTGCATGTCTTTGGATTGTGAGAGGAAACCGGAGGAAATTCACCAAGCACATGGAGAACATTCAAACTCCATGCACACGGACCCGAGACGGTGCAACCATCACCATGCCAACCACTAAGCCACTGTTTTGCAGAATCACAATTGTTTATTTATTATTATTTTTATTATTAAATAAACAGAAATTGGCACTTATTTTAATCTTCCTTTTATTTTAACATAAAAATACAAACGCTTGCATCATTAATTTTGCAAGCATATCGCTTCTTCTTTTGAGTTTATGAGCAGATGGTGCAACACCGCCACCTACAGGACTGGAGCAGAAACTCAGCAGGGGAAAAAAATTATTGCTTTTTGCAAGTCGTAACATTTAAACAGCATTGAATTTTCGTCGTCAGTTTTTCCATAAGTTCATCTACCTGCATTTATAGTTTGCGTGCGGCTCCTGTACCTAAACACACGACAAGTCGATAACAAAAAGGTGCAAGAGACACAGTGCAGAGACACAATGCATCACCGCAATACTTATTCCTATAGAATATAGTATAGAGTATAGAGATAGTGTTGTTGTTTACATGCACGCATCACTGCACGTCTGAGAAGCCCATGTGTGAGTTAAAAAGGACCGCCAACAAACCCCCTACACCCCTATCAGTTAGAGAGAAGCCGAAACCCCCTCGGACCTGGAGCTCCGCCTGGTGTGGCACGGATTTGTTCAATGCCAGTGCAGCGAGGAATTTTATGAATGGATGGCGCGTCTGAGACAGCATGTCTGCTCCCTCTCACTCTGTCTGTTTGTCTGTCTCTCTCTCTGTCTCTCTCTCTCTCTGAGCCCGTGTATCTATTTCTGCCGACGTACAGGCAGGCTGCTACCAGAGCACCTAACCTCTCCTGTCAGGAGCCAGTCATTGGGTTTCACCATCTCAGCTGCAGGAAAGAAATGCCACGTGAAACACGAAACACACTTCCTGTTTTGATCCTCCGTGTAGATGGATTTAGACGTTTAAGACTCGGGCCTGCTCAGCTCAGAGACGATTTCAGACGTTTATGGATTCAGGAAGCAAGAAACAACATGCAATTTGTTTACTGGCGTGGCTCGATTTAAAAACCTTATTGTTTTTGTATTTGTTTTTGTTTTTATCGTGCGGTGATTAGCCTCGGAGACGAGAGCGGATATTATCAGGCAGGTTAAAGAGCGCTTGCGGGGGACGGGATGGGACGAGGCCTAGAGTCAGAGCCGTCTTAATGACGGATGCACCTCCTCCTCCTCCTCCTCACGAATGCCTCCAGGCAACAGAGTGGAACAAAGCATCCATGTGTGTGTGTGTGTGTGTGTGTGTGTGTGTCTCTGTCAAGTGTGTTCTCGGTTTAAGACCGTGTTCTGCGCTATTAATAGCATTAACATTAGCGCCAGTCTCGGTTGCGTTTTTTAAAAATGCATCAGCCGCTCGCTCGCTGAAACGCAGCGAAACGTCCCGCTAAACTCCGCGACGCGCTTCAGTGCCTTCTTGGACGCAGCCTGAAATTCCATTCGCACTATCTCATTTCCTGTTACAGTTCTCTTTCCCTCTTTCTTTCTCGGGTCCGCTCTCATGCCACTGCCCCCCTCCAACACACACACGACCCACATGTCACTCTGCTCTGTCCTCTCACTCCGTTTTTCAGTCCGTCCGTCAGTCCGTCCTCAGCTTGCCTGCTCACAGAAATATCTTCCTCCTGACGGGACTTTCGTCCAAGTTAGTGATTAGTGAAAATCGAGGCAGCATGCCCGTACTCTCTGAGTGTGTGTGTGTGTTTTTGCAAGAGCCGTGATGTAATATATACACACACACACACACACACACACACACAACTGTGCAGAAGAGACAAAACAGGCCTGGCTAATCGCTTTACATTTTTACTTCCGAGCTGCACTTTCTTCCTCTTCTTCTTCTTCTTTTTGCTTTATCACCTCCTCCTTCTCCTCCTCCTTCTTCTTCTTCTTCTTCTTCGACTCTACATGTGACCCTCTACCTTCACGCCTGCATCTGCATCCCGCCACGTGTTTTTTTTCTTTTTTTTCCGCAACACACCAAGCATTACAGTTTGTTTACAGTCAGTGGTGTCATGATGGTAGCAGAGGAAGGCTTCACGTTTTTAATTCCTTATTAGTAACTCTCCTCGTCGCTCTAACTACAGCTCTGTGTATACACACACACATACACACACATGCTCCGGATCATGGAATCTGCCGCGCTGGCATAGAAGGCGGGTTAAACTGCATGTGCGGGACGCCAGACACATACAGGTAAAGAAGGAAAAGAAAAACTCCAGTGCAGTGAAACATTAATGCGATTATCCATTAAACACAAACATAATAAACACTATTGAACATAAACACATCATTTCTTTTTCCACCCCTCTCTCTCTCTCTCTCTCTCTCTCTCTCTTTTTCTCTCTTTTGTTTTTTCCTCACATTTTTTTGACACACACACACACACACACACAGCATCTCTCTCACACTCCTCCTCGGCTTCCATCACGATCCTGCACCAGTTTCCTTTTACTGTAATTATATTTTTGCCACCCATCACAAGTGTGTGTGTGTGTGTGTGTGTGTGTGTGTGTGTGGAAGTGTGGCACTCAGTGTGTGAGCACATGCTGGGAAAAATATCACTTGAAGACGTTTTCACAATACATGACTCACAGATTCCTTATCAAGGATCCAGAACACTTAAAAAAAACGGATATTTTTGTTTATTCAGCGCACACACACA
>JAQQZS010000010.1:15040503-15053972 GCA_030068045.1 Platyallabes tihoni | reverse complement strand
ATATTACAAACTTTTCATTAGGACCCTAAAGAATCATATTAACCTATGAAAAATTGTGACTGTATGTCTCCTTTAATCACACTGAAAAAAGTACTTAACCAACATTCATACTCAAAAACAGTCACATCTAACATAATATGTTGAGAAAGAAAGAGAGAGAAAGAAAGAGAAAGAGTATCAGTCAAAAGTTTGGGCACAAGTTTGTATTTATTTTCTACATTCTGCCACAGTACTGGATTTCTCAGTCAGGTGTTATTTTAAGACACAAACTGTCCCTCATGAAGATCATCCCAGCTAAGCCAGAGTGAAACCTTACCTCTGCTACAGAGGAGAAGTTCATTTAGAGTCACTAGCCTCAGAAATCACCAATTAACAAACAGCACCTCAGATTAGAGCCATCATGAAGGATTTACAGAGCAGAAGTAGCAGATACGTCATTTTGGACGCCTTCAGAATTGCTTTACAAAGTAGAAAGCAATAAAAAACTGAAAACTAAAAGTGTGTCCAAACTTTTGACTGGTAGTGTACATATGTATGTATATATAAAAACAATTAATGACTCAAATTACACCATATTTCAATGTTTTATATAAAAATAGTTTTTATTCAATCAAAACCTGGAAGAATTACAAATCAGACGTTAAACGTTAGTGCTATTGAATCAAATTGAAAATCACAAATTGAATTGAATCAAACCAATTTATTCATAATTCATTGCTATAATATTTAATAATTGTTGTATAATATTAGTATCTATAATAGTATATATAATAGTATTACTTAGCGAGTGAAGGGCTTTGGTTTGTGTTTTAAATAGCACATAAATGTAAAACATGCATTTATATATGCATGAAGTTCGATTAGAGAACTAGTGTTAAAAAATGTGTCCAGTCCAGCAGGCCAGAGGATCAGATTGTGGGTTTCAGGTCCTACTTAAGGGCTCAGTGTGATCCCGGTGATTAAACACACTACCCCTTAAACTGTTCCAGGTGAATACTTATGGAGGGGGCGGTCAGTGAGACGAAGGCGGACTGTGTAAAGTGCTTGTAGCGCTCAATCATTCAAAACAGTAAATTAACATAGATACAGAACAGATCAGATGTTGAACGCTGCTCCCGTTTGAGTGATCAGACGACGGTTAGGAGCGACCGCAAGAATGAGTCATACTCAGACATCTCCTCACTGCGAATCTGTTAAAGACTGCACCTTGTCTACATGTGTGTGTGTGTGCAGTGTAGAGCGGATTTAACAAATCTAAAGAATATTCGCCACAAACTAGACTTGTTTTTTATGAGATTAGCGTCTGTGAGATAAAATCAGCAAACTCGAAGGCATCCTGACTCGGTTCAAAGAAATGTTCCACACACAGACGCATTCTCTTTCTCTTTCTCTCTCTGAGACCGAAAGAAACATCTGTATTATTCAGAGGGCTGGATTTGCCCTAAAGCGGATCTCCAGTAACACAGCCGTATTCATTCATTCGTGACTGTGAAAAAAGGAAGTGTGTGTGAGGGAGAGAGAGAAAGAGAGAGAGAGGCGAATGGGCTGAAATGGAGAAGGAAAATGAAGCATCTTCTTCCAGTCATAGAGAACACATTGTTTGTGTGTGTGTGTGAGAGAGAAAGAGAGAGAGAGCGAGAGAGAGTCCCTTGACGCCTGTCACGTCTCATTTGCGTATCGATGATGTCGGCTGGAGTTTGACAGTGCATCTCTCTGAGAGTTTTCACACACACACACACATTTACGGATACAATTAATACATTTAGCAGACAATATAGTAAAGTTTCGTTCTCCAAATATCATCTTTGACATCCAAGAAAACAGCTGTCCACAAACCTAATCTCACACTTCATTCACACCATGACGAAGCAAGTGACTCTCCACATACCTTCTCTCTCTGTCTCAAACACACACATACACACTTGCCTCGAGTCTTCTTCTTCATCCCCTTCTTCACTTTTTTTTTCCCCCTTATTCTCATTCGGGTGCTGTGTGTATCCATGGTAACGCCATCCCATCCTCCACAGGGAAAGGTTCACTTGGAGCTGCGCCTGAGCGAGGTCATCACGGACAGCGGAGTCGTCTGCCACAAGCTGGCAACCCGGTGAGTCAGCCAATCCCCATACAACACCGCCCCCCCCCCCCACCTCCCCGCCAGCCAATAGCAACACCGCCAATGTCATTTACCTGACCGGTCATGTCAGAAATCCAATCCAGTTCAGAGGCGGTTTGGATCCCAAAAAGAGATGCGGTTTTTTTTTTTGGTTTTTTTTGGGAGGAATCTAACAAACGGCTCACAGCAACTCATTGAATTTCCATCTCGAATATAAAAGGAACAAAGAGAACAAACCAGACGTCTCCGGGTTCATTAATTACTCTCACTCCTTTGTTATTATAAAGCTCTATTCGTGCTGGATGTAGAAAGATCTCAGATCTGTGAGCACGTTCACCAGTTACATTCCAGAGTCGAATATGTTTCGTTTTTTATTCACGTTTCTTTGTGCACAGTATCAACATCGCACAATCTAGCAGATCATTAATTAGCCCGGAAATTCTATATTTTCATGTTGGATTGGTCTCGTGAGAATGCGAAGATGTATGGTTTTGATGCACTTCAAATATGTTCAGAGCTACATCTTTAAATGGTCTTTTAAGCCAAATGTAGAGTATGCACTCACTTTCTTAATAACCTGCTCATTCAAACACTCACGAAACAATGTGTAAAATCGTGCAAAATTCATAATAATTCATAATCCATTCACTTTTGAGTCTAAAATTTTCCATCTTTAAAATATTAAGCCAATTAGGTTTCCTACCCAGTGGGACCTAATAAATATATGGAGATATACACCCCACCCCCAATCAATCCACCCACCCCCCCTCCCAGCTTGGTGCTCAGCTCTGCTTGCTGTCCTCTTGGGGGTTCGCGGCTCAGCAGTAGCTTATTTACTTTTACACTGAAATGGTGCATTTGAATAAGGAGTGAAAAAGGGAGTTTGAGACTTGAAAAAAAAAAAGCATTATCTGATGGATAGTTCAGCTGAAGAATTAACACACATACACACAAACACACTTTCGGTAGTCCTGAGACCTGTGTTAACTTGAAAAAAAGAAATAGTAAAATATGGGACCTTTAATGTAAATTTCAGAGGGAGGAAAATCCACTGTGATCGCAGTGACTGTGACTGTAGATTGACGTTGGTGCCAGATGGGCTGGTTAGAGTATTTGAGAATCCGCCGCTCTCCTGGGATTCGATCACACACCACTCTGTAGATTTTATACGGAACGGTGCAAAAAAATAAAAAGCATCAAGCGGGTGACAGTTCCGCAGGTGGAAATGTCTGTTTGATGAGAGGAATCATGTCGAAACGTTGAGGCTACGACAGGAGAAGATCTAATCAGGTTGCCGTCAGCTCAGGTCAGCTCAAACCCTGAACACCTGGTTTGATTCTGGACATTTTTTCAAGTGATCGTAAGAATGAGCCGTTTGTCGAGGTGTTTCTGTTGTGGTGTTGTTGTGTAATGTGTTTCTTCTCTGGCAGCACCAAAGGATCATTGTTGTACTGTACGTCATGTCTGAGTGTATTTACGGGTGTTACATAAACAGGCTAATCAGACAGGAAGTGCTGAGGCCATATTAACCGGTCTAAACAGTCATTACACTCACACACAGCCTGTACATCTTATACGCACATGTGAATACACATTATGCACACACACACACACACACACACACACACACAGTAATGATGGGAAGTTTGGATCATTTCAGTGACTCGGTTCTTTGAATCTCGTTCATCAAAATGAACAAATCTTTTTTTTGAGTCATTTAGTTTGTTTCGTTCTTTTGAACAGAAATAAAATAAAATGTTACAATTTCAATAAACACGTCTACATACGCACATTTTGGCTCTTTGTTCCAGTAATGAAAATGTTACAATGCAGCTAAAGGACAAATTATAATAAACAGAATGAGCAGCTCACCTCTCATATCTCCTGGTTCGAATCGGTCGTTCTTCTGTCACGTGACGCTCATAGACGCTACGCAGTGTCACGTGAGCAAAGAACGAACGACTCGGACCAGAAGACTCATCAGAAGAATCGCTCAATTCTATATATATATATATATATATATATATATATTAATAAGGATCACTATGAGAGTGTGTGTAAGAGAAACAGAGCCATCATCACATAGAAGCAGTAAAGGTGTGTGTTTCTGAGTTATTATGTGAATGAGCATGAATAATACCAGAGTGTGAATGAGAGCGAGTCAGCAGGACACGGCTTTGCGTCAGACACAGCGATGATGTCAGTCATCTTGCGAGTCTGTAAGATTCAGCTCATGAATATTAGCTTATCTATCATTTTCTGGAAATTACATGACGCAATGAGTGTTACCTAGTACTGTCTTACTCACATCTGTGCTCTTTGTTACATTTTCATGAACCAGCTTGTTAGGGTTTGTCGCTTCGCTTTGATAAGTGGTTGTTGGTTTTCTCTTGTGAATAAATCAGTGCACACACTCAAACTATGAGCGAATATCACATTTCACACTGCAATTGTAAAGACAAATGATTTAGAATTTAGTTTTTTTTTTATTTATTTTTTTTTTAATATAATGTTTTTTATGCCTAGTGCCCTTTGTGGCTTGTCGTTATCATTCCTTAGAGAACTAGACTACTTTTGAGTGTTTTTCACTTCCTTTATCGTAAAAGGGTAAGGTCTAAAGAAACCTCGTGAGAACGGGAAGTGAAACCGAAACACTACATATTATCATGCCCCGATATGTAAATCCTAACAGGAGACTAACATTTAAATTTTCCGTCTAATCGTAATTGCAAATCATACCTTTTACGCTGATTAGTGTTTAGTGTGATTAGTGTCGAGTGGTTTTAAAAGCCATTCATTCATCTTCGTCAAATTATTTCTGACTCACTCTCATTCACATTCTAGTGTTATTCACGCTCATTCAGAAAATAACTCAGACGCACACCTCCACTGCATCAATGAAGTCAAGGCGAGCAAGAGTCGCTCTCACACGGTTTTACCGATCAGGAATGTAAGCGGAAGAACATTTTGCTTCGCGTGAGGCGAACATATGCAGGAATAATGTATTTATTACGACAGGAGAGAAACAATCGGGTTAACGGACCCAAAAAACATAGTCACTAATAATGGGAATGATGGTGCAAACAGAATTAAAAACACATCTCGTAAACACCTCGATCAGAACAGTCCGACCAGGATGTATTGTTAATCGGAATGAGAGGGGTTGTGTAAACTTCTAAAGTCTGTTCAATAGGTAAACATTAACCACGTAAACGTTCTCTCCTGTCGGGAATAGATATATTCTTCCTGCGGATGTTTGACTCACGTAGGAGCAGCATTAAGTGACGTGGCGGCGAGTTTTCCAGGAAAGAAATTTTGCTTACATTCCTGATGGGTAAACTTTTGTTAGAACAACGCTCGCTCACCTGGGTTCACTTCAGATTCTCATCAGCTGGGTCTCCGGCTAAGAGGAGGAGGAGGAGGCATTGACTGATCATAGATGACTGAAGGCTTGTAAACAGTCATAGAGCAGACGGCGGGATTTATTAGAAAATAACCTCAAAGTTGGAGGAAAATACTTCTTCTTTTTCTTCTGTTACATTTCTGGCAGATTGAACACCTCACAGCGGACAGAACCACTTTGCACGTGTTAAAAAGATATATATTCTGATTAAACCCTCCATGCATTTAAACACACACGATATTGCATCAGCGTCCATGAAAATCGTTAAGATGGAATCTCTAGTCTAGTACTTGTCTGTGTAGGTGAAAACAGAAGACACCAATAAACAAGCGACGAACATGTGACCCTCCACACCGACCTTAACCTGAGAATGACCTTAATGCAGGGAACCTTCAGGTGCCAACTGGGTAATGTCCAGGTGTGTCGTTTTCACACCAGATGACC
This sequence comes from Platyallabes tihoni, assembly GCA_030068045.1. Lineage (NCBI taxonomy): Eukaryota > Metazoa > Chordata > Actinopteri > Siluriformes > Clariidae > Platyallabes > Platyallabes tihoni. The sequence continues at coordinate 15,048,012 of JAQQZS010000010.1, read as the reverse complement.
TGACACAGACCTGGTATAAAAAGTATGTGTGGTAACGACACAGGAAAAGCAGGAACATGTTCAGTAGCATGCTTACAAGATAAAGAGCAGAACAAATTAAGAGAGGCGTGACGAAGATTCCCACAATATCAGCATGTTTGTGCCAGTAGACAGTCAGTCAGAGGACTTAAGGGATTTAAGATCTTTTGTTATCATCATCACGGAGGTCAAGACCGTTCTCAGTCAGGTTTGGAGGAGAGATTCTTAACTATAAAGTCAGCATTCAGATGTCTGATGCGATAGCAGGAAACTGCTCAGTTATTAACGTATTAAAGTCTAAGGTTATAATCAGATTTACCTATTTAGTATCTTTATCCTCTGTCAGATAAGATAAAGAACATTCCATGTGAGAATAGTACCGTAATGAATACCGACTCGCCCTGCAGTCTGGCTTGTGTCTCAATCTAGACCAGTGTTAATTCCAGCTCTCTTTAGTTCCTCAAAACCTTCTGGGTCTGGACCGGCTGGATCAGCTTTTATTGGGGAAATGAGTGAAGAGTAATCTGATTAGTTCCAGATTGCTGCCCAGGCAACAACGTCCAAAAATACACTCAGTGACATGACTGCGTTTCGTCTGCCTCTTCGAAAAAAATGCCAGCATCCCTTAGATATTCATCTCTAATTGAGTTATTAGCCAAAAAAAAAAAAAAACCAAAGTGATATGATTTACTTAGCTGATATGTGAATATAAAAACATTTCATTTATGAGTCAGATCATCGGTATTCGATAAATAAAAATGTTTTGCAATTTTGCTATTATGGGGTCACCATGTTGTCTCATGACCCCAGCTTTTTTATGGATTTTATCTAGGGATTTTATCTTTAGTTTCAGTTTTGCACAATTGATGTCTATGATTTCCAAACATTAAAAAATTATATTGGTAATGTAATTTAGATTACGTCTGTTTCAGTGGGGCCTTTAACATCAACACAACACTTCATATATATATATATATATATATATATATATATATTCATATTCACATGCATATGAACTTGAGTAACATCCAATTCTTAATCCCTAGGGTTTAATATGATGTTGGTCCACCCTTTGCAGCTATAACAGCTTCAACTCTTCTGTGAAGGCTTTTAGTTTTAGTGTGTTTATGGGAATTTTTGACCGTTCTTTCAGAAGCGCATTTGTCAGGTTCTAGGTGCAGGCCAAGTCAAGTACTTCCACACCAAAGTCGCTCATCCATGTCCTTTCCCACCTTGCTTTGTGCACTGGCATTAAGAGTTCCTTTCACTAGAAGTAAAGGGCTGAGCCCAACTACTGAAAAACAACCCCACACCAGTTCCAACATGACTGCGCTCCAGTGCACAAAGCAATGTCCATAAAGACACGGATGAGCGACAAAACTTGACTCGAGTCCTGACCTCAACCTTTGGGATGAATTAGAGCGGAGACTGCGAGACAGGCCTTCTCGTCCAACATTAGTGGAACATCAAAAATTCCCATAAACACACTCCTAAACCTTGTGGAAATCCTTTGCAGGAGAATTGAAGCTGTTAAAGCTGCAAAGAGGGCGGGGCCAACATCATATTAAACCATATCGATTAAGAATTTGGATGTTACTCAAGTTCATATGCATGTGAATGCAGGCGAGCAAATACTTTTAGTGATATAGTATAATTATTAAAAACCTGTTGTAACAAGTATGCACAGGTGTTTGGTACCATGTTAGATCGTGGTCTGTCTTGCAGGCAGAGATGTTCACGTTGTTAATCTGTTTTTTTCTGGTAATTGTCCAGACCAATCAAAGTAGCTGACCTCACTGGCTTGGCCAGTCATTTTAACAGTACATATGGAAGAACATATGATCCTGGAACATAAGAACATCATTAGGAAAGAGCGTGTCCACCATTGGATGGGGCGCACCTGGTCTTGTAAAATGACATCATATTTGATCACGCAAAGCAATCACAGGACTTAATGATGGCTCCACATACTGTACCGTTAAAGACGTCACATTATACTGCTTTTAGACAAGCCTTAGAGAAATGTGTCTGTTAATGTTCTTGCTCAGATCATGCATTCTGGCTTCCCTGGACTTCTTTCTGTACCAAAAAACAGAGGTTTTAGTGAATGTAGCTTTAAATACAAATGAACTACTGCTGCCAAGAGCTCCTGGCCAATTAGAATGCATAAAACACAAATTTTTTTTTGAAAGTGCACTGTCCAAGATTTAAGCGAGAGAAGAGGTTATGCGAAGTATTCCCATTTTTCTTTTTTTGGGGGGGGGGTTTTGGAATGTAATACCAGGAGGGAAATTCGAACAAAATGTATGAACAAAAATGGAAACAAAAAAGGAGGGAAGTGAATGTGATCTGTCCAGATGATTAAAATCGACTTGTCATATCCAATAATTTTTTCCCCCTGTTGTTCAGGGGCCAGGTTTTGACTTTGATACACATTGTGTCCGAGTGTGTCCGAGTTCGTTATTCTCAAACTTCACTGCTTCAAACATCACATCAGACCACTTTTATCTCACAAAGCAAAGAACAGAAATACCAAATAATGTTTAATTCTGTATGTATATGAAATTCATCCTGCATTCGAACATACAGTAACATAAAAAATTTATTTATATGTAATAATGTGAGTGAAGTGGATAGTGTAGATCAATGCATGTGAAAATCAGGATGTTTGGTGTCACACTGGATAATGCAACGTCCAGATGATATCCTCTCCATTTTGCTTAGTCTCTGTTTTTTTGCGGCATTGCAGCGTGTAATTAATGTAAGCAACGATTAGTCAGTCAGCTATTTCAAACTGGCAGAAGAAGCAAACTTTATGCAGACACTGAAAATGTCACCCAATCCACTGGGACGGACTGATCAAGACTATTAAAATGTTTTTATTTTACATTGTCATTTGAATTTTAATTGATGACTGTTCTATATTTAGTAAGATGACTTTACTAGTAGGAAAAAGGTACATGTAAAATGTTTTTCTTTTTTTTTTTGTTCTTGTTGAATAATATCACTGCTGTATCATATCCGTGTGTCTGTGTTGAAAAATCTGTTCTTGCAACCGATGTTCAGCTTGTCTGTGTATGACATGCGGTCCCATGACATCACTGCTCCACCTGGAACGATAATCATTTCACAGTTTTTGGGATTCATCGGTACTCGCTTAAAACTGACACATACTGTATGATGTGTGTATGATGTGCAAATTGTCTGTTACTTAAAATACCTCACACGAGCAACTCAGTCGCAGTCATCGTCTCTACCGCTTAATCATGTTGTACAGGGTCGTGGAGGGGCCTGGATCCTATCCCAGGACACTTAGGGGTACACCCTGGACTGGGTGGTAATCTATCGCAGGGCACACACACAATCTGCATGTCTTTGGATTGTGGGAGGAAACCAGAGAACTCAGAGGAAACCCACCAAGCATAGGGGAGAAAACGCAAACTCCATGGGGGAATCAAACCTGGCCGGGAATCGAACCCGGACCCTGTGAAGTGATGTGCAAGGCGACAGCCACTAAGCCACCAACATATCATGCTCATGTTTATTGCGCCTGTGATCGCAAATTAAAAAACTCAACTTCCATGGTGTTTTGTTCTTCATTAGAAATATCGTTTTAAGGTCGGGGGAGCAACGTTCATGCAAGATTAACAAATAAAAAACAAACAATGTTACAGCGTCACTTCGGTCACATTGGTATGCCGACGTTGTTCTGACTCAAATACGCAACCACATAATAATCATTCAATGACAACAACGTCAATAATGTCAAGACAACTTAAATTATCTGCTGGGTTTGTGCCTGTAATTGTGATGTAGTTATTTTCAAGTTAAGGTGTTGTAGATATCAGTCTCCATGGTTTAAAAAAGCAGCTTTGACTATACAGTATTGGTTTTAAGTTTGAGCAAGGTGTTCAAATAGGACTTATTTTCAAGTCTACTAATCCTGAACTTTTTTTTGTTTTGTTTGTTTTTCACAGAGTGTTAGAGTGCCAAGACTTGCCTATTGTTAACGGACAGTGCGATCCTTACGCCGCAGTGTCCTTACAGGGGCCGTCCAGGTAAATCACTACAACCACAGCAACCGCCTCATGTTTGGTAAAAGTGGATGCAAAACAAAAAAAAAAAGTGGATGCAACCTGTCAAATTTTTCTCTCTGCTTTTCCTCTTTCCTTTCAATCTCCAACAGATCGGAAGCCAAAAAGACCAAGACCAAGCGGAAAACCAACAACCCTCAGTACGACGAAGTCTTCTACTTTGAGGTAGAGAAAAAGAACGCGGGCAGTTTTTAATTTTTTTCTTTACGATCCTCTGAAGCGTATTCTGCCCGAGTGAACATTAACCAGCAGAAACAATGAACCATTAGCGTTACGGCTTACTGTGCAGTATGTGAAACCTGAGATCAGAAGGAATTTTACTCAGCTTTCAGTCTTTTTATTGCACCGGTACAAGCCGATCATTTGCAGCATGCGTGTTTTCACGAACAGTGTCGGCAGTGTAACATTTCGTTCTCTCTGAGATCCTGTAAACTAATCTGAGTCACCCTGTTAAAGCTTATAGTTTGTGGTTTTCCGCTTGACATCGTCCACACCCTCATGACCTCCTTAAAACAGACATAACGACGTCTACGCAGTGTTTACAAACAAGCTGAATCCAGATTGTAAGAAGTGATAAGTTGTGGTTGACTGCTCTGGGGACGAAAAATAAAAATAAAAAAAAACAGAAAGAAAGCGCAAGCACGTGGATCAAACCGGAAAGGAGGACAGGTCCACACCCCTGCACTTGCCCTTGCTTCATGAGCCACTGCTTTCAGAGAAACCTCAGCACAGTTGTTGATGTTTAAACTCCCGTGAGGGCTGCTTCTGAGTCAGAACGATAACTCTCCCTTCATGAAAACCCTGCACTGATTTTTCTCATTTCCTCCTTCTCTTCGCTCCGCTCCACGCTGGCCGTCCTGGACAAAACCGTCTAATGGCTCAGTTGGCACGCTCACACAGGCTGGTGGACGGGAGAAGACAGAAGCAGGATTGATTCCATCTCTGCAAGATACACAATCCACTCCATTGATCTCATCCCCCTCACGGTCACGGTCTTTCCCACACAAAGCACGCCACACAGACATGCCGACCCCTACAGGCCAGAGTTCATCACAGTGCCACATACTTCACCACTGACTACAGCACGTGCGGGCTACAACCGAGATCTCCTGCAGCTAGTTAAATAGTGAAATATCATATTGTCGTATATAACTTTCTGTTTGAGATAAAGCTATAGAATAGAAGATACAGCATCTTGCAAAGGGTTGCAAAGGGATTTTCATTTTCAGAAGGCATGCAGTGGAACGGTATCAGGAAGTAACATTATGATTACGGACAGACCAGATGTACACATCATCATCTATCCATTCATTCATGCATTGTCTATACACTCTATACACTTATCCAGTGCAGGGTCATCCCAGAGAACTCAGGAGAAAGTGCTAAGCCGTCACAGGACTCACTAACCCTAACCCCAAGCACACACTCACACAATCATACAAATCTGAGTTAATCAGAAGTTAAACTCATTCACTGTACGTCTTTTATACAGTTTGTGAAACATTTATGAATTATTACCATCGTATAAGGCTTGCTCATTTTAGCCAGGTGGCTAGCATTACAAGTGACAATTCTGAACATTTAGGAATATGATTTCTGTCAGAATAAATATTTTGTCAGCTGAGCCTATGCTAGCTAGCAATAGGCATAAAACTGGAGATTATGTATGACTTAAAACTTCTCTCAGATATCCTGTCAGGTTAGCTTATATTAGCTGAGTAGCTAGAATTAAAACAGAAGTTTATGGAAAGTTGTAACTATATGACAAATATTATTTCAGAATATTAGCTCACAAACTGGTATGTATTTCTTTCATAAGGCTGGTCCACAGTAGAAATGACGCCGTTTACCAAACGAATGCACGACAGGAAATGTCAATTCACCTGCCGCTAATGAATTCCCTCGCGATTTCTCATAACGTTTTTTTTTTCTTCATGCCTGTACTTTCCACCATTGTTCGTCTCTCAACCACCAATTAGTCATCTCCTTAAATAAAATAAAAACAGTACTTGAAACAGCGATGACAGCACTGGTTAGGGCTAGACGAGGGGAAGTCGAACACTTCCCTTTGTCTAGGAACTTCAGGACCACGCACACATCCTATTTTCATCAGCGACAGAGGAAAAACAGCACCTGGCAATCAATGCTGCTTATCCCGAAGCGTTAAATGAAGAGTAGCGCCATGGCATTTCATAGCTATAGTATGTGTTTTTACAAGAAAATTTATTTATCCTTTGCAGGTCACCAGACCACTGAACTACACCAAACGGCAGTTCGACGTAGAGGAGGAGGATGTGGATAAATTAGCTCTCAGGTGCGTTGCGTATGAGCATCCATATACTGTAGTGTAGTATGTGCACAAATAAGGGAGGAATAATACACCACCTGTACAGGCATGCTGAAATAGGAAAACAAACATTTGGTTAGCACCGCATGATTTTATTTCTGATTCGTACCTCAAATCTGTTAATGCGGACCGTGTGCACAATTTAAATGTTTATGTTGTTACCATCGTCTTGTGTTATACCAAGTCTTGTCAATGCTGCTGGTGCAGAAAATTTATCCACGCCTTCCGATCAATCAATTTAAAGGACTAAGAGGTCTCATCTCATGTTTTTTTTCTTTTTTCTGAATGTGTCTCCTGGTTTTATTTTCCCAGGGTGGATCTTTGGAACGCAAGCAACCTAACCAAGTTCGGAGACGAGTTTTTAGGAGGAGTTCGGGTGCCACTGAAGGTTTTGGGCCAGGACGGCATTCATGATGCATGGTATTTTACTTTGTCTTCTTCTGTAGGTGTCATTAATAAGTACAAACTTAAGCACTTGGGGCGGCACGGTGGCATAATGGTTAGCGCTGTCACCTTGTACCTCCAGGGTCTGCGTTCGATTCCCACCTCGGGGTCTGTGTTCTCCCCAAGCATGGTGGGTTTACTCCGGGTTCTCCGGTTTCCTCCCACAATCCAAAGACATGCAGATTAGGCTAATTGCCGTTCCCAAATTGCCTGTAGTGTGTGTGAATGAGTGTATGTGTGTCTGCCCTGTGATGGATTGGCACCCTGTCTCCTGGGATAGACTCCAGGCCCCCCGCCCCGTGACCCTGTACACAGGATAAAGCGTTATAGACGATGAGTGAGTGAGTGGGTGAAGCACCTGATGTTAGCGGTCTATTTGAAAGAGCTTGTATACTTTAGTCCCCCTGTGTTTGTCTGTATTTCGCCTCACCTCTCCCTCTCTCTCTCTCTCTCTCTCTTTCTCTCTCAGGTACTTCCTTCAACCGAGGGATAACGGGAAGTCGGTGAAGGCCGACGAACTGGGTTCTTTAAGACTCAACATTGTTTACACAGAGGACCATGTTTTCCCCTCAGAGTGCTACAGCGACCTCACTGACCTGCTGCTGC
>JAQQZS010000010.1:15017755-15038662 GCA_030068045.1 Platyallabes tihoni | reverse complement strand
AGAGGATAGGGTTAGATGGAGGCAGATGATTCGCTGTGGCGACCCCTGAAAGGGAACAGCCGAAAGACAAAAAGAAGAAGAAGAAGAGGCTGTGTATGAGTTACCGAGGCATGTGATCCTAGATGCTTGTTTACTTGATGATGTACACAGACAGAACGCTAGGCTGGACGTTATGAAAGGCATTTCTAATTTCCAAATGTTTTCACACTTGTCCGTCTTCATTTACTTGATGCAGCAAACACAGACGTAACTACATGTTCCCAAGCAGTTTCTGTGTGTGTGTGTGTGTGTGTGTGTGTGTGTGTGTGTGCACGCTTTTTAACTTCCCTTTCTACCTCTGTTTTCAGGAGAACCTGCGGCATTATGTGGACCGCATCTTCAACGTCATCACTACCTCCGGCGTCAGATGCCCCACCGTCATGTGCGACATTTTCTTCTCGCTTCGAGAATCCGCCGCCACACGTTTCCAAGGTAACCACGTCCACCCTTTACATGACCTTGATTTAGCAACTAAATGCAGCGAAGCATAAAATAGGCTCTTGCTTTTTTTTTTTTTTTTCCAGCATCACATTTTGTGTAGATTAGCAGAGGTTCAGAAACAGATGATCACTGAGGAGTTTCTCGAATTCTCCTGCTCTTTATCCCTTCGGTCACTTCGCATTCCCTATGGCTGTTGTGTCCTCGTTTGCCTTGTATTTCTAAGAAATTAGTGGCAGGCTGGATTTGAAGTTTGCATGATGCCACCTGGTGGACATAGAGGCACATTGCACATTGCAGTGACGTTATACCCAAAAAGGAGAACATTAAAACTTAAGACCTTTTGGAATTAGGTCATTTTTTAACCCCTGAGCTGTAATGTAGTCGCATAAGCACGGGTGCCTTGAGGGTTTATTTATTTCTTTATTTATTTTCCCCAGCCAGCTAAGTGTGAGTGCTCTATTATTACCGTTTCAAAAGATGATGAGAATCCGTCATCATGAAGATGAGAATGATTGTGTTTGTGTCCACAGTGGACCAGGATGTGAGGTACACAGCCGTCAGTAGCTTCATCTTCCTGCGTTTCTTCGCCCCAGCAATCCTATCACCCAACCTCTTTCAGCTCCGGCCACATCATCCAGTGAGTGTTTACTTCCTCCCTTACGACATCATTAATAATAAACGTGTATTCATTGTATCATCGTCCTTAACGTCCTGCTTGATTTACACCCAAAAGGATCCTTGCACGTCACGGACTCTGACGCTCATCTCCAAAACCATCCAGACCCTGGGAAGCCTCGCCAAGTCTAAATCGGTAACGTATTCGATTAAAGTCTGTGCCTCTGGAAAAATCTCTTCAAAACATATTCGCACTGTCATCAGGACATTGCTTAATCTGAATCCTGACCACAGAAGCAAGCCAAGGGAGCAAAATTGGGTGGGTGGGATGTTCTCCTCTGTTCCCTGTTAGTCAGACTGACACTAGCCAATAGAGTAAATTATGAATCCAAGTAATTATGACAAATTATGACTCCAAAATCTATTTTTTAAAAGCTATTTTTACATTTATACACTAGAGATGAACCAGTCGATCAGCCAGTGATAAGAATCGGCTGGTTTTCATTTTGATCAGTCGTGACCACCAATGATCAGCCAATCAGCCTCACGTATTAACAATTGTTTACCGAGCGCAGAAACTTCCAGGTGGAGCAACAGAAACATATTTCTGTTTTTACGTTATGAAAAAACCTGTGTTAAAAGCCTCCGATCTGCCATTGTCTTCAAACTCTGTGAGCAAATTAGTCTCAAACCCACTCGTTACTCGTTACAAAACACCATGAGAACAAATTAGTCAAAAATTTTGTGCATTAGAACCCTCGTGTGCCCCCCTATTAGAAGCGCGCATACACACCTGCGTTGAGTTTTAGGACTTTGAGGAGGTAAAACACCACAGTTTTTTATAAACACGTAAGTATACTTACATGAACATATTTACATGAACATATTGACACATTTCCTTTCCATGGAGTAAATTATTTATTAAAAGTTTGTTTAGAGATAATAAATGTGACTGATGATGTGAGAGATACATGCTGCTTGATAACAACTTAGATGTTTTTGCTTAATTTAATTTGAAGTTAAATGTTAAACTCTTGTATTTTAAGTTGTATTGTATTATTTAAATGATGTGCTCGGTTTTTAAGTGAGTAAACTAACGCCTTAAGGAATGGGCTGCATTTAATTACGTTTCTTAAAACTAAGGTTTTAAAAAAAAAACTTTTAAGGTTTAAAATTGTAACAAATTCAGGGGGAAATGTAATATCGAATCGGAAGATTTTAAATGTGCGATAGTTATAGAATCATGATTTTAATGGACTCCACACAGAGGTTTGGTGATAATCTCGTGTCAGGCGGTGACTAGAGGTTCCCGTTCCTACTAGCCGATCGTCTGCATTTGTCAGCTCATGTTGTGTGTAGAACTGGGAGGTTTTCCTTTCAGTGTGTTACGCTGTTTTGCCTTGATGTGTTTTAGCTGCGTCTTAGAACAATTATGAAGTGGTTTAAAAGTAAATTAAACTACAACCTTTATACAAGCATTCTCCACTTCCACAATCACTGCTGAAATGTTTGTGTTCTTTAAATTGCCCGTGTCTGTGATAATGATCTCGGCTTTCCTCTTTGTCTCCAGGGCAACTTCAAGGAGGCGTACATGGCTGCGTTTTACGATTACTTCAATGAGCAGAAGTATGCAGATGCTGTGAAAAATGTGAGCTGATTATTTATTATTTATTATATAAGTGCACATTTATTATTATTATTATTATTATTATTATTATTATTTCACTTGTCGTCCATATTGTTTAGGCTATGATTTTACTTTAAATAAAAAGATAAAAAAGGATTTTAGTTCTTGGCTGGTTCAGTATCGTTTACTTCTGATTTGAATAGCAAAGACGCAGTCATAGTCAAACCCGGGTAAATATTTTAAGAAATGGGACCAGGGGTGAAAAAGAGGGAGTGGAAAAATGTGTCGACAAAATTTTTAAAGTATATATATTATCCAAATATTATTAATTCTTCTTATCGTTTTTATACAATATTAGAAGGGGTGTCTTCTTATATGATGTCACAAAAGGGGAAAATCCGATTGGCTTGTTTAAACCACAATACGAACATGGAAAATGACAAAAAGCAGAGATTCTTTTTCTAAATATCTAACAATGATTTGAAAGTGTTTTTTGTCATAAATATGTCTAAGTGCAATCCTGTTTTAAATGCTGATGTTTCCTTTCTTTCTGTCGTGCGCGTGTCGTGTGCTCGTGTACAGTTTCTTGATCTGATTTCCTCGTCTGGGAGATGGGACCAGAAGAGCATCGAGACGCCGATAATGCTAAAAGAAGGGTAAGCAGCAGCAGCAGCGCCATGATCGTCATCGTGAACGACTAACCAAATATGATCTAATGCTTGTGATAAACCTGCAGCATGAACTTAACATATTAACAGCAGAGCCAACGGAAAAGATACGTGTATGTATCTCTAACCTGTCAAGTTCAGATCCTGTTTTTTTGTTTGTTTGTTTTTTTGTCTAACATACCAAATTTTAGTTCTTGTTAATTATGATGAGTTGAGTCATGTGTGTTAAATGAGGTATTAATACTAAACTCACCCTCTAGGCTAGAGTCTGACTCTTCTGTCTGGCCTTTAAGACACATTCAGGTGTCTTTTTTCTTGTATTTCTCTGCTGGGCACAGGAGCGTTAAACTGACTAATAAGAGGGTTGATGGGAAGGGTTCTTGCAGGTAAGCTGCACCCGATTGGCCGCTCCTCTGACCCTCACAGCCCTTTCCGCTTCCCTGATACGTGTAAATTGTATAGACAATTATCAGGGAAGTGTCAAAGCTAATAATATGCCAAAAGAAAATGCAGATGAAATCTCCTGCCATTGTTTTGTTTTTTTGTTTTTTTTGTGTTGTGTGTTTTGTGGCTAAAGACGTTATCAGAAGAGGAGACGGTTCGCACAAACAAAAAAAAAAGAGGCTCCACTGAAACTAAATGAAGAGATTTAACTTGTCATGATGTTTCCATTGTAGATCAGCGTTCAAATCTGATAAAAGTATGTAACAGTGTTTAAGCAGAACAAGAAAATTCCAGTCTGTGTTCCTAAGTATGGGTGTGAATTCCAAGACAAAAGGAAGATGAGAGCGGGGGATGAGGGATGAAGGGATCAGCGGGGGAAGGGGAGCGGTTTTCATAACGCCAGCCTTTGTACAGCCTTTTGAAAGGACGTAGAAGTTCAAATGACTTTAGTCAATTTGCATACATGTACAGTGGATAGGATAGGACTCTCATCAAATTAAAACAAGTCTAAAAGTAAACAAAGGGATGTACCGTAGTTCAACAACCGTAAAACCCCCCTCTCTAGTAATGATTAAACTGGAAGAAGCTCCTCGGACCAGAGGCTCAGTACAGATCACTGTAGGTCTCGGGTCTGATGATCCAGCGAAGTTGATCCATGAGAGAAGTCGACAACAAAAACATGAGAGGAGAGGTATCCCAGCACGAACCCCAATATGTGTTTTTAAATGACTCTGACAAAATGACGTTGCTACTGTTTAATGAATGGACCATCCAAACACAACGTTGTAAAATACAATATCAAAACAACTCCTTCATTTGGAGCATTAAACATCCATTCGCACCACATCTGATTACATCCATGGTCCCTTAAGTTTCTATCAGGGTTTAGAATTTCGCGAGTTGGAAATTGGGACGGACAGCAGACAAGGCGTATCTCGTCTCATGTATCTTTTAGTGTTGTAACGCTACCCCCGTGTTTCATTTTCTTTCGGAAATTAGTTTCCCAAATTACTGTACTGTAATGTGATGCTTACACGGTCTAAACTGTCTAAACTACATCATGTCCGGTTTCACAGAACAGATTACGTACACTCAGTGGGTGGCTTTTTTTTCTTTCTTTTTTTTTCTTCCTTTCACCATCACCATGTTCTCTCTAAACACGCAGTCGTCTCACTGCAGTGACCGGATTCGAGTCCTACCCAAGCTGTCAGTTTGGTATTAAAAGTGGCCCAACATTATCTCATCATCATGCAGTCAACATTGTTCTTATGTCATTTTATCAAAAAAAAAAACCTGATACCAACGTTGTCCCAACATCCATAATGTTGCCAAATTAATGCAACCGCAATGTTTTTTAACAAACAAAAATACCTGATGGGATTTCTTCACTATATCACGTTTAAAACCGATGTTTAACTGCTAAAAAAAAATAAAAAACAAAAAGTATTAATGTTAAATAATAACAATTTGTGCAGATCTTTATTCGCTAGGATCTTTAGCCAGACCCATACTTAGGATATAACATAATGGAGACAGAAAGTCATTTAGGATTCACCCTAAAGCAAGATTTGTTAGCTGTTCTGGTTTGTATGGTTCATTTGCTTCGTAAACCTTTGTCTAGACAGTGTCTCCGTTTAATATTTGTAAACATTTTTATAACGCCTGGTTAAGAAAAGATTTATATCCTCGGGATCATTACAGCATGACATCACTGCTATGAAGGGCTTCATAATAATATAAGAGGCATTCAAGTCAAACTGATACTTGTGATGAGATTTTTTATAAATTAAGATTTTAAACACAGTACGTCGACATGAGACTCTGAGCTGCAGTAAAATATTTGAACAGCGCAAACAAAAGGTCTGTGAATGACGATATCGGCCGAGGTGGACCAGAGCTCACTTAAGTCGTTCCTGTGAATATTCAGCAAGTGGAACGCCTGTTCCTTGAAAACTAACGGAGAACTTGTCACCAACTTGAAGAACTGTGTCTGAGGGAACTGTACACAACATCATTTGGACATAACAGAAACTGTTCTGCAAGTTACTGCAATTTCCTTGTGTTTTTTTTTTAAATAAAAGAAGTTCCTGGGAGGCCAGCGTTTCAGACGTGAAGCAGGCAGTCCGATCATGGCTCCCGCAAACCGAGAAAACTTTCTACCTCAATGGTATCCAAGCAGCAGTGAAGCACAGGGATAAGTGCATGTAGTTTTTACTCTCTCATAACTTGTGCTCTGGTATTCTGCCCAATCAAAACTCCCGGTTTGACTTGAACGTCCCTTGTACCAACAGGCTGATCGGCTTCTATATTTCACTCCCCGTTTAAATTCCAGCTCGTAAACTGTCTCCTCTCTTGATAACGTCTCTGGTTGTGGCCTCTCAGTGTTCTTTGATAGCACCACCTCCCCTTGGTTGTCATAGAGGCTGGACATGGCATGGTCCAAGCACAGACATGTTCTACAAGTTAGTTAGAATGAAGTCTGTGAGTCTGTTTACCTGCAGTATGCATTTCAGTGTGCTTGAAAATTCACACGGCCATTTACTTTAACTTGTGGTATTTTTGTCATCATTGCTTTTCAGTCATTCAGTAAGCATCAGAACAATTATTTATTTTAAGTGTAAGATCTGTGTTGGGAACAGTAATCGTTTAGGTTTAAACGCATGTAAAAAAACAATAACAGTACAGAATAAACTAGACCTGTAAGTAATGCTTGCAAAGGGGAAAAAATGTAATAGTGTTTTTTTTAACACACAGAGTTTAATGAGTGCTCTTCTTTATCTCTTTTCTTTCTTCTTCTTTTCCTCCATACCTCTGTTGATGGGTAGATTTATGATCAAAAGAGCACAGGGAAGAAAAAGATTTGGTATGAAGAACTTTAAGAAGAGATGGTTCCGGCTCACTAACCACGAGTTCACTTACCATAAAACCAAAGGTAAGGCAGAAGTTATTCTGACTCTGACGATATTAGGCACCTTTTGTTCATCTGGTGTATACCGGTAGTCCCCGACTTTGCAGTTCCAGTTACACATTTCCACATTCCAGTTACAAATTTCCACAGATACGAATGGACTGCGGTTCTACGAACATCTACTACGTAGATGCGAACAAATCACAGAAGTAGCGCACGTGTATTGGACAAAAAAATAGACACTGCAGTGCACCAGATACCAATATTTACAATTATATACAATATTTTCAGTGTGTAAGTGAATGTATAAAATGTCTAAATCTGTATATTATATTTGGGTGTGTGTGCGGGAGAAATGAGTCGGCCTCACCGGTTTCAATTAATCAGTCCGGGAGCACGATGATAGAAAATGTCTGTCCTGTAAAGCAGTCCCAGTGGTAAATAATCCTAATTTTGGAAAATCCTCAACAAAACAGAGTTGACAGTCCAATACAGTGGAAAACAGCTCTAAGACAAAATAGAGTCAGAGCTTCCCCTCATGATTTAAAAGTGCAGAGACAACACTGTTACATTTGATGCATGGCGGTGGTTTTTGGCCACATGATGGCAGTGTGGGGAAAGGGGACAGAGATTTAGTCGAGTGGATTGGTATGATTTACGTTGTATATTTGTGTCAAAGGCATAAAAGACTCACTTTTTCAGACTTAAGAACAAATCCAACATACGAACGTGCCCCCCTGAACCGAACTCGTTCATAAGTCTGATACTACCTGTAGTACTTTATTCATCATTTTCATATACAGCAGAAAAGGTTACTTATAGGTTTGGTGGCTGTCACTACTGAAGTCTGATACTAAATTTCTAAAGAAATTCATTCCATTGTATTTGTAATTACATTTTGTTTATTTATTTATTTGTTTGTTTGTTGTTGTTTGTGTAAAGGTGAAGAAGCGTTGTGTAGAATCCCTATTGAGAACATCCTGGCTGTGGAGAGATTAGAGGAGGAGTCTTTCAAGATGAAGAATGTAATGTCGCACACACACACACATACATATACGCAAACACACTGTGTGCCTTAAAAAACTGATTATATATGAATTTATAACAAATGCAAAAGTCATGTAGTTGTTTAAGCTGGATCATTGTGAGTCTTTAACTGATTTCAGTGTTATCCAGGACGTTTGATAATTTGCCTGTCTTGTGAATATACAATCTTTGAAAAGTTAATAAAATCTTTGGAGCCTTTAGAAAAACAGAATAAATATTGTTTCTCAGTCCACATCAGCACTTCCTGATCTTTTTTCTTCTGCTCTTTGTTTTTGGCTCTCCAGATGTTCCAGGTAATCCAACCGGAGCGAGCGCTATACATTCAGGCCAACAACTGTGTAGAGGCGCGGGACTGGATCGACATCCTAACTAAAGTCAGCCAGTGTAACCGCAAACGCCTGAGCACTTATCACCCTTCAGCCTACCTCAACGGCCACTGGCTGTGCTGCAAGCAGGCCATCGACTCTGCTTCAGGCTGCACACCCTGCACCGGGTAAGTCAAACACTCTCTCTAATTATTACTGTGGAAATTTCAGCAGTGGCCTTGATATGGTTATAGATTGTTTTATTATTCACTGAAGAACACTCTAATTCGCCGTTCAATGCCCAGAACGTTTTGTTTATTATAGGGATGTAATGGTTAGAGACGGGAGAAAAATCAGTTATGAATCGCGATTCTTTTGTGTGCCAATTCATGTAAAGTGACATTTACTCCAAAATCAAATTTTAAATGATTAATTACATTTATAGCAGGGATGCACCGGTCGATCAGTCTCTGATATAACGTATTCTGCACACATGCTACGGAAAAGCGCAACAGAAACACATTTTTATGGTGTTACAGTATCAAAAGTTGATCATGTTAAAAATCCTCCAGTTTGCCTTTTTCTCCAAACTTGAATGTGAGCGAATTAGCATTTGAAACCTACTCACTCCATACGCTTATACCGGTCTCAAAACACCATGTGTGCTAATTATTCAGGCTGCATGCGCACACTTGCTCAACAGATCCTACAGGTGGTGCACTCTGAACTATTCCTACATTGGCATCTCAGTTAGTAGGAGTGAATTATTTAAGTTTGTTGAGAAATAATAATTATGGTGGATGACAGAGAAACGTGCTGCTCAGTAAAATTATAGCTTTTTGTTTAATTTTATTTGAACTAACTCTTGTATTTGAATATTTGAACTAACTCTTGTATTTGAAGTTAGTTTTACTGTTTAAATGCTGCGCTTGGTTTTTAAGTGAGAAAACTGATATACGGTGTGAGCTACATTTAATCACTCATGTTCAGTTCTCTAGTGAAGTTACGGTATACAACTTGCAAGTCATGACAACTTTGGTTATTTAAGGTTCAAGGTCTTAAAATTGCAACAGATTTGTAAAAAATTTGATATTGAATTAGAATATTTATAAAATCTAATGGCTTTAATGAAAGCAAAAGAAATGCTATCGTCAGTATCGATGTGTCATTCTCTCAATTCTTTGTGTTTGTGCAGCGGCCTGCCTGCAAACATTCAGCTCGACATAGACGGAGACAGAGAGACCGAGCGCATCTATTCACTCTTTAGCACCTACATGTCCAAGCTCATCAAAATGCAAGGTGTGTATTGCTTTGGATCATACATGATGTGTGTGCTGTCAGGTGAATGTGCTTTCAGTAACCTGTGGTCATGTCCCACTATCTCAGAGGCCTGCGGCAGTAAGTCTGTGTATGACGGACCGGAACAGGAAGAGTACTCCAGCTTCGTCATAGACGACCCACAGGAGACCTACAAGATCCTAAAGCAAATCGTCGCAGCCGTGCAGAAACTGGAGCAGCAGCATGCACAGTACAAGCGTGAAAAATTCAGGAAGACCAAGTATGGCAGCCAGTGAGTAGATGATTTTTATTATGTTTTTACACAAAAATACATAGAATTAAAAAGGGAGGGGGGACAAACTTTTGAACATGACTGTATGTTATTTTCATAAAGGTTGCTAATAATTCTCTCAAGTGTAATCTAGATGGATAGATTTATATTCATAGTGCGATATGCGTGTATACCTGGAGAACAGTTTAATGCTTCGTTTGTTTGTTTCTTTGTCTGTACAGAGAGCATCCGATTGGTGACAACAGCTTCCAGTGTTATATCCGGCAACAATCAGAGAGCTCCACCTACTCAATCTGACCACGCCCATTACCACAATGCCCTTCTCTCTGCAACGAATACCACGACAATGCCTGTAGATCACAGGAACAATGAGTCGTGATTGACGGGAAGATGATAAAGGAGTGCGAGCTTAAGCTAAAAAAAATAAATAAAAGGATCTCGCACGAAGCTATCTCTTTTTTGTATGTTGAACAAACCCAGTCAACAGCTTTCCACAGAACTGTGTGCACTTTAATCGTCACACCCGCCCCGTTGACGATGAAGCTCTGCCTCGTGGCAAATTTTCACTGAGGGACTCTTTTTTTTTATAATTATTATTATTATTTTTTTAGGTCTTGAGAATTTTATTGTAGCTTTTCTAAGTCTTCAGGACCAAACTGCAGGTTTGAGAGCCCTCTGCTTTTCACTTTTAAGCACATCGGTGCATGCGTTAATACGAGTTTGGTGGCCAATCCCAGCTCAGAAGAGTTAAGAATTTACCGACTTCAGCTTTAGGTTGCAAGAACACAAAATCATCAGCGTTTATTAATGCATGGTAGCATATTACCTCTGGCAAATTAGCTTTAGCCAAAGTAACAAACAGCTTGATAAAAATAAGTCAGAATGAGTAAGTGCTTGATTCCTTTTAATTGGGATGCTGACTGAAAGGACCTATCTGAATCAGATGTTAACTGTAACCGTTGTTTTTTTCTTTTCTTATAATGGCATTGCTTAAGAGACCTGTATTAGATCAACCGTTTATGCCATAGTAAAAAGTTTTTTTTGTGCATCGTGTTCATGTCTAGACTTGATCCAGTATAATTGTATGCCTTTTGAGGACTTTTCCTAAAATCCCCAGCAAATATAACAGCAACTGAAGGATTAAAGCATCCTGGGAAAAGACGATTGTAACACCATGTTCTCAAAATATCTACAAAATCTGAACTGGGTATAAACTCTGTATTGACCTGGCATGTGGCATGACACTAAAACTCATTATTCGGAAATTAATTTAAACCCAGTTCTTTTTGTACATTGATCCTTTTTTTTTTTAAAGGGAAAAACTCAGATTAACTGTAATGTTGTGAATAATTTTTATTTTATTTTATTTAACTGGTCAGTTTAAATGAACCGGTTCTAACAGGTCCCTTTTGCCAGTTATGCTATGCCAATGCCAGATATTTGTGGTATTTTGTATTCTTGTTGTGTTTTATGTACTGTAAATAACATATTTGTAATCTGTATCTTGTACTGAGATTTTTTTCCTCTGATGTTTGTGTGTGTGTGTGTGAGTGAGAATTAAGGCATGTGTGAGAAAGATATTTCTTACCTTAGTGATTATCTTTTATTTTAACAAACAACTTCCCAACACTTATAAATGTAACATACCGAGTGTTGTTTAAATCAGCACACTTTTGTGTATTACAGAAATGTACTAATGGCCCAGTTCTTTTTCCTACAGTTCATCCATTAGTGCATGTTTTAGTGTGAATATATTGTTTTAATATAAACCAGACAATTTTTGCTACCCACTTCCAAAAAGGTCCAGTATTTATTTTTGTATCACAATATAACATTTTGTGAGTGAGATTATTTGAGTACAAAAGATCTCCATACGCCGAAGTATGAAAGACGCAATAATTTCCCTGATCAGTTATTTTTTACGAATGTCTGATCAGTAACAAATTATAGTTGATAACTCATTTTAGTTTCGGTTCAGTGCTTCTCACAGTGATACCTTAAAAAATGGGGGGGGAACAGTGTATTTTGTATAAATATATAAAGAGTATTATTTACAAAAATTGTGATGTGTAGAGGTTGATGTGAAATGGATGATGAAAATGTAGATGCTTTTTTTTCTCAAAATGAAGGCAATAGCAAACGAAACCGTGAATGTGTGTTTTATTTCATGTAATGGACAGGAAAAGAATACTGTACATTTTGAGGCAATGCTTTACTACATTAAGCGAGATACAAATCATTTGCACAGTTTGAATAAATCATGTGCATGAGTTAAGACTGTAACTTGTGTGTACAAGGTACAATTCATTCCCATGTAACTTGTAATTTGTTCACACGTTTTTCTATTTCATTCACTGTATGCTAGGGGGAAAAAAAGGCATGACACCTCCGAACCCTCATACATTTCACAACATTTAAGTGACGATCACTTTTCTAAAACAAGTACAATATGTGAATGAATATGCCTCTATTGTAATCTCATTATACAGTACTGAGATATATAATTACAGCAACTGTTTCAGAAAATATTTCAAATCTGATCTGTTACCTGTACACCCACTGTGTCTTGACTTATGAAATCAGCTTGAATATGCCCATGTGATCAGACAAAAACAACTCCACAGATATGATAACCTGGTCATTCAGTACATTCAGGTCATCAGCTGACTTCATTTTTTGCCACATAATGTTCCTGAGCCTAGACCTGATCAACTGAAGCAACCGCAGATCATAACACTGTGGCTTCAGAGGCTTGTACAGTGGCCACTATGCATGATGTGTGCATCGCTTTCCCTTCTTACCCTGACACATCCATCGCTCTGAAATAGGCTCAATCTGATCTCATCAAAATCAAAGATGATTTTTTTCTGATTAGTCTCACTGAGAAGTGGTTTTCTTATCTCCACACAGCTGTTTAGTCAGAAAGGCTCTTACTTTTACTATTAAGCATTAAGCTCTGCTTTTTACTGTTGACCAGGATTTTAAATGATCTCTATTTAAAGTTGACGATTCAGCGCTATCCTTTCAGGTGTCGATGATGCGCTGAGGGATTCTTAACCCATTTCCACTCATTTTAAATCTCCGTAGTTGTTGTCTTTTCTTGTTGCAGGGCAATAATTTGACGCTTCTAAAGTGATGACTTTTTTTTCCAGTATAAAAGTAGATCCTGGAGTTTTTGTCTCTCTCTCACTCACTCATCGTCTGTATCACTTTATCATGTATAAAGGGTTGCAGGGGGCCTGGAGGGTTGCATATCCCAGGAGACTTAGGGCACGAATCACACACACACACTATGGGGCAATTTGGGAACACCAATTAGCCTAATCTGCATGTCTTTGGACTGTGGGAGGAAACCGGGGTACCTGGAGGAAACCGACCAAGCACGGGGAGAAAATGCAAACTCCATGCACACAAACCCCCTTGGCAGGAATCGAACCCGGATTCTGTACTGTAGGTGCAAAGAGACAGGGCTAACCACTGTGCCACCGTGCTGTCGTTTTCGCCTTGTTCTTGATTTGGTTTTGTTGAGTTTGTTTGTTTTTTACATAAATCCAGTCTTGTATGCGGAATATGAAATATGGCCTACTTTATAATTCAATTCACTCACTCATCTCACTCACTCATCTTCTATACCGCTTTATCCTGTATTCAGGGTCATGGGAACCTGGAGCCCATCCAAGGAAACTTAGGGCACAAGGCAGGGTACACCCTGGACAGGGCGCCAATCCATCGCAGGGCACACACACACACACACACTCATTCACGCACTACGGACAATTTGGGAATGTCAATTAACCTAACCTACATGTCTTTGGACTGTGGGAGGAAACCGGAGTACCCGGAGGAAACCCACCAAGCACGGGGAGAACATGCAAACTCCATGCAAACAGAGACGGAGGTGCAAGGTGACAAGTACTTAATTCAATTTGATTCGATTCAATTTTATTTCTATAGCGCTTTTAACAAGGGTCATTGTCTCAAAGCAGCTTCACACACACACAAAAAAATATATAATAATTTTGACAAGAAAATTTATGGAAGTGTGCATGTGTGAGAGAAATGTGTCCAGATAATAAGGAGATTGTCTCTGATGAGCAAGCATAATACAGTGTGAACACACAATGTGACTTGTTAAACGTCCACATGTGGACAAGAATATCTAATAGTTTTGAACTTTTGTGGGGACATTTGGTTGGTGTCCATGAGGGTGAAAAAAAAAAGTTGAATCTTTATTTTAAAAGTTTTTGGTTACTGAGGCTAGAGTAAGGTTTATGTTCGGCCTGAGTGTATTGGGTGAGTGTGTGTGTGTTTTTTTCCCCCTGTGAAAATGAGGTTAACCCGGGGTTAAACCCACCCCACCCGGTGCAGTGCTAATGTAAACAGGGGGTCAGTAGCATGTAGGCTAATGTACGCAGTGGCTCTGGGTTCACGCGCGCTGGTGAAATCTCCCTCGCTCCGTCTCCTCCTCAAGCACTTCTTATTAATAACACAGCGGAAGACGACACTAGGAGGAGGAACCGAGCGTCTCCCGCAGGCCTGAGCTGAGCGGAGTCCCGAGAGGAGAGCATGTGGGGCCGGAGAGCGGAGCGGAGCGGCTCGGGGATCAGCCTGCTGCTCTTACTGATGGCAGCGCTCTGCTCAGCGCACCACTGTGAGTCCAAAACACACACACACACACACTGTCCTCAACTTTACTGCACACTCAGCCTGCTCTGTGTGTGTGTGTGTGTGTTTAATCCGTTTCCTTAGTTTAATCTGAATATACACTCGATATCAGCAGCAGTGTGAGCCGTTGGAATCTGGTCTGCACCGGCCGTTACCAGTGCACGCGCATGATTTCAACTAGTTTTTAAACGCCTTTTATCTTCGCCCGGTTCTGTCCCTCACAGGTCTGAGCAGGAACTCGGGTTACTAACAACACTGTTACTGGATGCACGTGCGCAACCTAAATCCCCGCGGACGCGTTTAATCCGTTTACAGCCTCACGCAGAGTGTACACACACACACACACACGTCCACTGTCCTGCCTGTCTCTCTCTCTCTCTGTTCCCGTCTGTATTGTTGTGTCCATCCATCTGTCTGTCTGTCTATCTAATCTGTCTTTGTCTGTCTTTATGCCCTTCTATCTCTGTCTATATATTTATCTAGCTGTCTGCCTATCTAATCTATCTCTCTTTCTGTCTGTCTATCTATATAACTGTCTATCTATCTTTGTCTATCTATCTATATAGCTGTCTATCTATCTATGCCTTTCGGTCTGTCCTTTTGTCTGTCTATATAGCTGTCTGTTTATCTTGATATCTGTATGTCCTTCTGTCTAGCTGTTTGTCTATCTCTCTAACTGTCTAGCTGTTTCTGTGTCTATTTATGTTTTTAACATAAATTTGTTTGCGGAATATGGCAAGAAGTATCTATATACTATAGCTGTCTGTTTATCTATCCATCTGTCTAACTATATAATCTATCTGTCTTTCTCTCTGTCGAGCTGTATGCCTGTCTATTTATCTGTGTCTATCTATATGTCTCTGTTTATCTACCTGTCTCTATCTGTTTATACACAGTATCTGTCTGTCTATCTATCCAATCTATCTATGTCTTTCATTCTGTCCTTCTGTCTATCTATTTATTGGTCTGTTTGTCTTTCTGTTTGAATATATGTATGTGCATGTATCTACTGTTTGTTTATGTGTCTGTCTGTCTGTCTATATACACGGTGGTATCAAATAGTTTCGAGATTAACATGCCACAGATCTGGTTGCTTTCGCCATATGTCCCTTTTTTAAGATGCCTTAAAAGCTGGCAGTAGAATTTGCTGGCCCCTGGGTACGAATTCTCAATGCACAATGTTGTGAAAGTCAAAAAAGACAATGAGTCTGAAGACTGTTGCTTCCTCTCATACACTCAAGTTTTGTCACCAGTCATGATCCTTGACATGAAGGACGGGTCATCCACGGCACGGGCAGAGTTCTTGGCAGACTTCGACGCTATGTTCCTTCTGCTCCTGGGTTAGCGGCCTGGGATGATCTTAGCAGCAACCCGGTGCATGTTCACATCAGACATGATAATTGCCTGGACTGTTCCATATGACACACCGACAGCGGCAGTAATGTTGTGGATTGTTCTCCGACGATCATAATGCACAAGTTGCCAGATGGTATTAACATTTTTGAAGGTTGAGCTCGTTGAAGGTCTTCCTTGTGTCTCGTCGTCTTCCAGTGATGTTCTTCGGCTTGTAAGCTTGTCTCTGTGGCAAATTTGTCCAGTTTCACACAGGATTTCATGTCCGCTCTTTGTTCTAACTCTCTGTCCATGATGAAATAAAAGATGTGGAAATGTACGTGGTCAGTCTTTTAAGCACGCTGACTTATGAAGGCCAGTAATCCTTGTGCTTCCATCTGTTGGCGTGTTTCCAATCTAGTCTGTAAGTGTGTCCGTCTGTCTATATGTCTGTTTTATCAATTTATCTCTCTTCTTTCACCATATTAACATACGAAGATCCTCTACAAAATCTTAAGAAGTAAAAACACAATTTCAGGGATTTCCTACTGTACATAACCTCAGATGAATAACAACATACTGTACAACAAAAGACAAAGAAAAACATGCGTTAGTGATGCGCGGGTCCCGCTTTTATGAAATTATTTGGCCCGCCCCAGCCCGCCCCGCACCACTATATCTATTTTTACAACCCGCCCCGCAACCATTAAATGATGTAAATTCCCGACCTCAATTTCTCCCGAACCTCGTCTTCCATCTTCACTTTTATTTCTTTGTTTTTGTTGTGACTGGCAGCGGAATTGCACGCAACATACATGGATTTTTAATTTAATTTTGTTTTTAATGATCTGCCCCGCAAATAATGCGACAATTTCTTTACCCGCCCCAACCCGACCCGCGCATCACTAACATGCGTGCATTGCTAAGTACCCCCTAACTGCTTTTCATTAGCTCTTGATCATCAGCAGGTGTGCAGACCTCTATAGACAGTTGCCGATCTTTCCAGGTGTGGATGTCCCAGAACATTACAACAGAAACACCTCAAGCATAGCAGTGGAGGGGTGATGATTTGGACTTGTTTTTCGATCTACCAGTCATTGAGTCAACCATAAGACCAT
This sequence comes from Platyallabes tihoni, assembly GCA_030068045.1. Taxonomy (NCBI): domain Eukaryota; kingdom Metazoa; phylum Chordata; class Actinopteri; order Siluriformes; family Clariidae; genus Platyallabes; species Platyallabes tihoni. The sequence continues at coordinate 15,021,883 of JAQQZS010000010.1, read as the reverse complement.
AAGCTCCTCCATACACCAAAGTATTCTAGAGGCAAATGTGAGGCCATCTGTTCAGTGAAATTGGGTCATGCACCAGGACAATGATCTGAATAGCACCAGTAAATCTACGTCAGAATGGCTGAAAAATTGAAGAATCAATATTTTGGAATGTCCTAGTCAAAGTCCAGATCTCAACCCAACTGAAATGCTGTGGCAGGCTGTGGAATGCTTAAAAACCTCAATGAACTGAAGCAACGTTGTCAAGAAAAATGGAGCACAACGATATGAGAGACTGATAGTTCTACAGGAAACGATTCCTTCGATCTACAAGATGTTGAACCAAGATGTTGAACCACCTTATTAATGCCAATGTTTGTTTATTTATTTTGCTTCATTTTTGTTAAATAATTAATGGCACAGTAAAAAAAAAAAAAAAAAGTTTTTGTCTGATGATGCATTTGCCCAATACTGAGACCTGCTACAATCACACAAAAACCCATAGAATTAAAAGAAGGGGAACTAACTTTTGAATATTATTGAATATGAATATATAGTGTATATAGACCTCCCAATACAGTGTTATCTCGATACCTAGGTGCTAATTCGATTTGTATTGCGATTCTAGTAAGTATCACGATTTTGTACAGTAAATACAGGCAGTCCCCGACTTATGAACGAGTTCTGTTCCGGGAGAAGGTTTGTAAGTCTGATTTGTTCTTACGTTTGACATAGTGAGTCTTATAAGCCTTTGACACGAATATACAATGTAAAGCATACCAATCCACTTGACTAAATCTCTGTCCCCTTTCCTCACACTGCCATCATGTGGCCAAAAACCATAACTGCGGGTAAGGAGTACTTAATCTCACAGTGAAATGTTGTCTCTACGCCTTTAAATTGCGAGTGGAATCCCAGCCGCCATTTCATCTCAGAGCTGTTTTCCACTGTATTGGACTGTGACTGTGTTTTGTTGAGGATTTTCCGAAATTAGGATTATTCGTCCTCAGGACAGTATCATGTAACCACTTGCAAATGCAAACAAAAATACATTTTTAATTTATATACAGTACATCAATCCATTTAGTCAGTCGATTTAGTTAGTGGCGATGCATGAATTGCCACACAAAAAAGTCTTGATGCATAACTGAATAAATTTTTTTCCACCCACCTCTAATATACATTAGATATAAGCATGATACTGTTGCTCTAGTCCAATATTTCCCATGTCCAAACCCAGCACCATCACAACATCACAATATATATATATTTTTCTTTTTTCCTCTGGTCTGGTTTTTTAAGTTCTCCCACAGAACACCGCGTCCCAGTTCCTCCTGCGGCAACGGCGAGCAAACTCACTTTTCGAAGAGAGCAAGAAGGGTAATTTGGAGCGAGAGTGCATCGAAGAGCTGTGCAGTAAAGAGGAGGCACGGGAGATCTTCGAGAACGTCCCTGAGACGGTACCTAGCATTCATTTGTTGTTTTATTTAATTTATTTATTCCCCCCCCCCCCCATCTTTACTTTACCTTTACATCATTATATAAATGCCATTGCGAGGCTTCATCTTTTAGGTCTAACTTAAAGCCTTACTTTATTTACCTGTAACACTATTTATCTTTCTCATCAGGTCACTGTCCAACTATGTTGTTCAGTGGATGTGTGATGGGTCATGTGACCAGTGGTTCAAGACTGAAGTGGGTCTATAGATAGATAGATGGATGGATAGAGTGTATATAAACCCCTGATCATTATTGCAATTATAAAGTGAGCAAGTTAAAAGCTTTGCACAAAAATTCCTAAAAAAAAAAACAGACTGTTGAAAAAAGGAAAAACTTTCTGCGATCGACTACTCTTAAACTTTCTTAAACATCAGTTTCGGTGAGTCTGTGCCTCCAGACTCCTGTTCATGTCTAACAGAACAAAGCAGAAATGTCAATTAAATTTTTTTTTGTACAATCCTGCTTAAACTCAAGAGTTCCTAGAAATAGTTTCTGAAATTCTCAAGCTAAAAGTCAGGCACGACAACCACCCCATCATCAAACTCCTTAACATTGTATTTTTCCCCATTTTAATGTTCGATTTAGACATTACGTGAAACTCAGGCTCACGGCAACGTTTGTAGACGATCATGACTCAAACGTTTTAGTATAAGATGATTTATGAGATTGAGATTGTATCCTTAAATGCTCATATTCCATTCTTTTCAAATCCAAAGGTATTCACAAGATCCGTAAACATTAGTGCAAAAACTCTTGTGATTACTGAGGTTTTATTCTGACTTGTCTTTTGTATTTTTTTTAGGAATACTTCTACCCCAAGTATACAGGTAAGATATTCATTGTCCCTAATCAGAAGCAAACTGGCTAGAATTTGAACAAGCTAATTATATCTTCCACCTATTGTGACCTCATATACAGTGGTGTGAAAAAGTATTTATTTTTTGTATATTTGTCACATTTATATGATTGAGATCATCAAGCAAGTTTTAAAATTACATCTACAAAATAGATGTAAAATTACAATTACAAAATAGATCTAAAAATGCAATAAGAACTAAAACCATGACCTGCAAATGGAGAAAACTTGGAACAGTAGTGAACCTTCTCATCAGTGGCCAGCCTACAAAAATTACCCCAAGAGAACAACGACGACCCATCCAAGAACTCATGAAGGAACCCAGAAGAACATCTAAAGAACTGCAGGCCTCTTTTCTTAGTAAATGTCTGTGTTGATAATTTAAAAATGCCATCCGTGGGACAGTTTTAAGGCGAAAGCCACTGCTGATCAAAAAGAACACAAAGGCTCGTCTCACATGTGTCACAAAACTTCTTGATTATCCCCAAGACATTTGGGTAAATATTTGGAAAGTGTGCGCCCCCTGACATCTGCCGTATTAATTGCCAAAAGCTTAATTGCATTTGTTCCCATCAAGGGTGGCACAACCAGTTATTAGGTTTAGGGTATATTATTTTTTCATATAGGGCCCAGTAGGTTTTGCGAGCTTTTATTTTTCTGTTTAAAACTGTTATTTACTCAGGTTATATTGGTGTAATAATAAAATGTGTTTGATCTCAATCGTTTAAGTGTGACAAATATGCAAAAAAAAAAAAAAAAAAGAAGCTTGTTGCGGTTCTCTAGAGATGCATGGCTCAGCAGTAGCTCATTTACATAGACGATAAAATAAGATATTTGGAGGAGAAGTGAGATCAAGGGAGTTTGAGGTATTATGAGAGGTAATTCTGCTGATGCTTTAACACACACACACACACACACACACACACACACACACACACACTTTGCGGGAGCTCGAAGACTTTTTTTTCTGTTTATTTGGAGTATCCACTATAATTTATTATGGAAAAAGATTCATGTTCTAATACACTGCCCAGCCCAAAAAGTTAAATAAAATAAAAAAATCAGCACTTTAGGGTCAAATTATTGATCTGCATCAAGCACTAAAAACAATTAGGGAAATTTAGATTTAGAGTTGTTCGAATTGGTATAAGAGTTGTAAAAGACATTACTAAAACTGTGCTGAACCTTCAAATTTGTACAAGAAAAGTGTGTGTGGGGGGTGGGGGGTGGGGGGTGGGGGGGGTATATATATAAAAAAAAAAAAATCAGACATTGCGATTGAAACAGTTACTCAGTACTTGAGTATCTTTTCACCTAATACTTTTATACACTTATATATTGTATTTCTACTTGAGTTATATTATTTTGAAGAACAGCTTCTCTTACTTGAGTAAACTTTTTGGCTGCTCTACCCACCTCTGAATGACTCAAAACAATTTGTTAATTTTGATGAACGAGATTCAATAAACCGAGTAACTACAATTATCCAAACTTCCCATCACTACTGTATAAGCCTCTGGAGGCAGTGTTATGATATGTGGAACTTGTGACCAATCAGATTTAAGAATACAACCAAGCTGTGATTTAAAAAGTTCTTTTAATGGCATTTTGACATACACTACCGTTCAAAAGTTTTAGAACACTTGCAAATTTCTTTGCTTTATTTATTTTCTACATTCTATAACAATACTGGGGATTTCAAAACTATAAAATAACACTTATGGAATTAGGTAATTACGTAACAACAAGAAAAACAACAGTTAGTTGTTATTTTAAGACACAGAGGTCAGCCTTTC